>OX608082.1:4952725-5126956 GCA_951509765.1 Sphenella marginata
AAAAATAAAATAAAATAAAATAAAATAAAATAAAATAAAGAAAAATAAAATAAAATAAAATGATATGAAAAATATAAAAGTAAAACCATTTCGTGAATGTTTCAACGATTTTACTGTAAAAAAGAAGCATAGCATTGTGATGTTTTAACTGTTTTGTTTGTCTTCAATTGATTAGATTACCTTTAAATGTTTTTTAATTAACGTTTTCATTACTAATTAAAAGCTGCTAACCGGTGAAATAACCGGATCTCGATGATTGCTAACTCACAAATGCGCCTTTGATATTTTACATTTCTTAAAAATTTAGACGACATTCTGGTCGACATTTTAATGTGGGCATTAACCCTATAAAATAAATTTTTTTGAATGCATAAATAACGTTGCAGAATTTACATAGAATAGACTGAGTCTGATTTGTATAATTTTATTTTAGAAACCAATTAATATATGGTACTTAACCTTATCGGTTATTGAAGAACTGAGAACATCTTTCATTTGGTGCCCATATTGTATTAAAAGAATTTGGGTCGATAACTTTCAAACCGGTCGGGTTATCGAAATTAAGATAATTAATCTCTCCTATCGATATTTCTTTTGTTTTGTATTTTGTGAAATTATTTATAAACTATCTTCAAACTTTTTTTTGGCCAATCAATTATTATTCTAATGCGTATACTCATTAAAGGGTTAAGACTCGATAACTTGTTTTGCAGTATTCTATATGTAAATGCAATATTTATCGTTTTTAATATTACCTTTAATCAATTTTTGTGGTTTGCGATTGCAGGGGTCAAGGTCTGTAAATAAAACGTATAAAGAAATAAATTTTGAGTGTTACGTTTTTAATTTTAGAAAACTGGAACATCTTCAAGAGTGTTGAATGATAATAAATTAAGGGAGTCGATAAATTCCTCATATACGCTCTGAGCGGTCAATAATCTTCAATTAGCATTTCGATTATAAATTACAATACTTGGCGGCGATAAAGGGCTTTATACCTTTAATGACTTGGTGTTACGAGTTTCACTGTTCGACACCTTTCATCGGAACAACCGATTGTATGCAGGCCGATAGTTTTGGGACTGGAAGTTTTATTACTACAAAGAAAAGAAGTTATTTCTGGAAGCCTTTTTTATTGGGACACAAATATACGGTCAATCCGGACTTTTTATTTTTTCACGCCAAAAATCTTCGGCGCGATAATTAATAATATATTTAACTAGCCAAGAAGACATGTGGCTTACATTGCTGAAAACACTTTCGGAAATCTTGTTATTATTGACACTGACCATACGCAGTAGCAAACAAAAAACAAAAACAAATATATCCCGCTTTTCAAGGACAACAAAAAAATTGTTGCAGATTTTTCAGCCATTTAACGATTAACAGTTTGAAAGTAAGGAACATAAAAAAACATTTCGTTTGTAAAACAAGTTATCGATAAAGCAGCTGCCGAAGATCAAAAGCAGATTGTAAAAAGCGGCATTTTTATATGTCACGCTAAAACGGATGAAAAGGTAACAACAACAAAAAAAAAAATTTAAGTCAAACAACAAGAAACATCCTTTGGCAACAGTGAAGAGAACGTATGGTCAGCAGTGGCGTGCGTGGTTAATATTTCCCCAAAGCTCAAGCGGATGTGTGTGTGTGTGCGTCCATGTAAATGTAAGCCACACAACGAACTCGTATTTTGATGGCCATCAACACCGGCCACGAAACGGGTTTCCAAGAATTAATGTTACATAACTTCAGCATTGAAAGTGAATTGCGATTGTGGTGGCGACAAAAAAAAATTAAAAAAAAAAATTTAAAACAAAAAAAAAAGTTCAGATTTATAGAGGAAAAAAAGATGACCAAAAACCCCATGTAAGAAACTAACCAACAACCGAGTTCATGAACACAATAAAAAATTTTTTTTTTAATTTTTATTTTTTTTATCGCTTTCTGTTTTTGTGTGCGCGTGGAATTCTTCTGACGCAACGACGCGCTAAGATGCCAGCACTAATGACAAAATATACATAATCAATAATTAAATAAGCATATAAATATGTATACATATGTTCTTGAAATAATAGCTGGAAGCATCTGCATATAAATTAGACAGTTGAATATATTCGTCCGTCCATTGAAAAATAGCTACAAAAGTAATAATGTTTAAAGAATTTACTTTGTTTGTTAAAATTATTAAATTTATATAAAATGGTATGTATGTAAGTATGTTTAAGTTAATATATGCGCTAAATGGGTTATTCCAGCTTAAATTGAACAATGAACTTACATACATACTCAAGGTTGCCACATATTCGACTTGATCCATTCCGATGAGTTTTTGAATGTGGGTAAAATTCTATATTTAAACCACTCCAAATTTAATATGTTTTTACAGCGTTGCCACTTTTTTGAACTTTTTTTCAAACGGACTGTGATATGCCAAAATTGGTACTACAGTAAATCCATTTGTTGTAGTATTCCCACAAAGGCATTTATAGGAAGGGGTTAATACGCAGAGTTGCCACCTATTTATATTGTTTTGTATATCATTTATTTCGAAAACAATTGAACACACCTTTTGTATGTAGGTTCGTGCAGAGCTTTTTTTTTCGAAGTTGCCACTTATCTGAAATTAAAAAAAAATATGGGGGATTTTAGGAAACTCTGTAAACGATGGTTTCGAAGCTACTTAGTATAAGAGAGCAAGCAAAAATATTACAAAAATAAGTGTTTCATGCTCACAAAAAAAAAAAAAAAGCTTGAACTTTGTTTAAAAAGTTTGATTTAAATTTGGTTTGATTTGGCATGGAGTGCCCCATATAAATAAACATGCACATTTGTATTATTTATCCAAAACCAAACATTTTAATTGCTAATTTTTTCGGTGTAAATATTATGAATGCATTATTGGCTTTTCGTATAAATTTAATGACCTAACCATGACAATAACCAACACCATCGATTAGATGGAAATCTCTAGCCAAATGTATACCCACGGATATCAATAGCTGTAAGTTTTTTTTTGGTTTATTAGTTTCAATCATTAATAGTTTTAAAATTTTTTTATGGTTGTAAGTAACTAGTAAGCGAGTTAATAAGCGTTTTAACCTTTGTCGTCAAGAAGGTGGCTTGTTATTAATGTCGATTTGACAGTTGTGTTGTCATCAATTAGTGGACAATCAATATCGTTGACATTTAAATAAGAAAATTTGGGATATACAGCTCTAAAAATAGCCGTTAATGGACTCACGATGGAAGAAAGTTGCTATGAATAAAAATAAAATAAAATAAAATAAAATAAAATAAAATAAAATAAAATAAAATAAAATAAAATAAAATAAAATAAAATAAAATAAAACAAAATAAAATAAAATAAAATAAATTAAAATAAAATAAAATAAAATAAAATAAAATAAAATAAAATAAAATAAAATAAAATAAAATAAAATAAAATAAAATAAATTAAAATAAAATAAAATAAAATAAAATAAAATAAAATAAAATAAAATAAAATAAAATAAAATAAAATAACATAAAATAAAATAAAAAAAAATAAAATAAAATACAATAAAATGAAATAAAATAAAATAAAATAAAATAAAAAAAAATAAAATAAAATAAAATGCAATAAAATGAAATAAAATAAAATAAAATAAAATAAAATAAAATAAAATAAAATAAAATAAAATAAAATAAAATGAAATAAAATTTAAGTAAATAAAATAAAATAAAATAAAATAAAATGAAATAAAATAAAATAAAATAAAATAAAAATTTTTTAACTCAAGTCAGAGATAAAAAAACAAAAAGCACAGTAATTCAATAACCTTGACCTTTTGGATGTTCTAATAAGCATTCTTGAAGATTAGCCCTAAATCATCTGTTTTTTTATGTTTCCATGTGGATGTTTACTGTAAAGTTTTACTTTTTGTTTAGTTAGCTCACAAAAGTGTTGTTGTTGTATTACTAAAACCAGTCTTTGATAGACATAAATACATATTTAGATGTTCATGCATATGTTAATATGTACATTTGTATGTATTAGCATAATCGTTTCAACTAATAAAAATTGCCACAAAGGCCTGTTTGCTCAAGAATATTTTATAAGTTTTTTTTTAGTTACCAAAAAAGGTTTGGAACTATTTAACATAACCACAAAAGTATGAAAATTATAGATGACTTAAGGAATAAAAAAAAAATTCTCTTTATATATTAACAATGGCTAAGAACGTGTTTGTTGCTATGTGACGTCAAGTGATTTACGCTATAAAGTGTGTTTGTCACTAGACATTTTTTTTTTCAGATCAAAGTTTTGGGGTAACTGCAGAACTTACTTCAAAAGTCACCTTTGTGGATCTATTTGTCTGACGAGGTTATTTTCTTCAGCGCACATTTCCAGAGCTCAAGATGTTGCTTTATTCTATTGGGTGTGGCACCCTAATGTATTAGCATATATGTTTTCGCCTGTAGAACCAGTTACAAATTTATGATTTTATAATATGTTTTAAACTTTTGCTTTTAGTTTTCGCCGCAATGTTTGTTCTATTGTGCGTGCCAAACTTGCTGTTCATTTTTGTTAATTGTCTAGATTAATTTACATTTATTAAAGATGAAAATGTAAATTTGATTAAAAAAGCTAGTTTTAGACAATTTATTAATTTGATAATTTTTTAAGTACCGGTATGAGCATTTTCAATGGACTTGTGTGCTACTCGATTTGACAGTTCTCCATCTTCAAACAGGATCCCATCTAAAAAAAAAAAAATTTTGATGATGGTAAAAAAGTTGAATTGAAAAACCCAGAAAGCAAGTGAAATACAAAGGAATTTAAAAAAATATGTATTTCATCCTGCGAAAGGAATTTGAATCTGCGAAAAATTTATCTTAAGTTAGAATTTTTTACTTTTTTTATTCAAAATAAAGTTTATTCTCCAAAATATTGTTAAAACCAAAACCAATAAATATGCCAGCAAACAAACAACTCAATTTAAACTTATTATAACATCACTTCATTTTCGCTAAAATTGAATTCGATCCACTCTAATGTAATAGAAAAACACCTTTTCACTTAATTAATGCGATATAGTACGGAAATTTAGAATTGAATTTGTTATTAAACCAATTTTTTCATTTCATATATATGCCTCAGGCAATATATTAAGCTTAAGCCATCGAATTAAATCAGCTTCCTTACTTTGTTATTTCCGGCAATACGACCTTGCCAAACTCAACGGCCAAGCATCCATTTAACCAACAAAAATATTGACATTTAAATGCTTTGGTTCCGTTACTCATTTGCGCAATTATCAAATAATTAATTAACATTATATAATTTGACTATATTGGGTTCTTGCCGTTTTGAATTTATATACATACATTAGACTGTTCCAATTTTTTTTTTTTTTTTAATTTTTAAATTTTTTTATTTTACAGAATTGTAAAGCTAGATACATTTAAAGTTTCAGCCTCCATATTTATATTTATGGTCCATCATGGCTAGATTATACTGTTTAGAGAACATATAATTTTTTGCTTGGAGCAGCCCGAAATAGGCGCCAAAATTATTTTCAAATTCAAAATTTTTTTTATTGCATGAGGCTTTTATTTGTTTTTGTAATTATAAAATCAATACCATCAGCGTTAAAAAAATATATTTAATTTTAGCACATTTAGTTTTAAATATCTTCTGGGTCGTTCCTTGCCAATTCGTCGACTAGGTGGAATCTGATGGTGGGAAGCTTTTTTATATCGTAATCTAAAATTCTGCCAAAGACAAAGTGTCTCAAAACTTCGTATAAAATAAAAAAAAAATTTAAAATTAAAAAAAAAAAGAGAATAAAGATATTTAAAACTTTCCAGAAGCATGTTTTTTGAATTTTCAAATATATGATTTTTGAAACTTTAGGCAAAAACTTTTTAATTTTTTAGTCAAATTCAATTAGTAATGCAGAATGTAAAAACAAAATTCAAAAAAATAAAAATTTTAATATTTTTCTTTTTGTTATTAGATTTTTTGAAATGATATAAAATCTTTTGTTTCTCTAAATGATAGTAGATACGAACTGTAAAACTGGTCGACTGGCCTTAGGTATGAATAGAAAGACCCCTGCAACTCAAACGCAATCTAGAAAAAGATTAGTATAAAATGAATGTGCTTTTCATTTTGATGCTAATTTTTTAATGAGGTTGAAAAATATTTGAAACTGGTTCAGAAAAAATATAATTTCGACTTAAGACGCTTTAAAATAGATCTAGGAAGTACATAGATAAATAGAATATTATAATAAGAGCTCGCATTTATATCCTGTTTGCATTAATTAAACACCTTAATTTGTTATAAAATAAAAAAATTTTGACATGCACATTAGGGTGTTTCAAAAAAAAACACGTCAACATGTTGCTTTTTTGCGCTTAAACGAAAATATCACATGAAATCAAACTGAAAAATTAAAAAAAAATATTTTAAAAGCGCAGCTTAAAACGCGAACTAAAAAATTAGGGTTATTCACTGAAACAAAAAGAATTGTTTTAAAGCTGAGAAAAGCTAATTTTCTCAATAAAATATTTTTATTAGTATTAAATTAAGTACAAAAAAAAATAAATAGCTATATTTAATATCTAATAAATTTGGATCATTTTTACAAATTCCATTTTGGGTACATTCCGGCTGTGGTAGAGACGTGCCAGTCAGTCCTCAAAGTTTCCAAATAAAGGTGGACTAGTAGCGCTTTCGATGAAAATACTGGTGGAGGTATTGATTTTTTTTTTTGGATATTGAAAAAATTATAATTTTTCATCTGCTGCTAGTTCCAACTGGCACTTTTGAATTTGCTTCGGAAGAAGCTCTAGTTAATCAGCAGCAAGTGTTGCCCTTTCTCCGTGCTATAACATGGGTTAGTATAACTTTCCCCTGTATCCACCCTGTGCTTAACTAAGTTAGCAGATTTAAAACCGCAATTATAGGTTAATCTTTAATGTTTATCTTCTTCTTTTTTATAACTTCTTACTTTGTCTTGTTTTCGTTGAGCCACAAATTAATATTATTTTTTATTATATTTACGGAAATTAAAGAAAAATGTTGTTAATTAGGCTTTAAGAACGTTTTATATATGTATTTGTGAGTTGAAGATGATTTCGTTTTCTTTATACTCAAAACAACACTTTAAAATGAAAAAAATGATGAAATAAAAAAACAAATTGCTTTGTATATCCAATGCTTGGAAGCTTAATTATGAAGAGGTTATCATTTCCCATTCAATTTGAAGCTAAAGATAATATAACTTTCTGAGAGTATGTAGTTTGCTTGCCCATGTTCTCATGTGATAGTCACAGAGTTGGTAGCATGAGAACGTTGTTTCCAGAAGCTGTTCTTCGTTTCAAACGGTTCGGCCAGGAAAAAATTCTCATCTTAGCAAAAAAAAAAATTATTCCAAAAATTTTCGGAAGCAGCTCCACCTACGGCTCCTCCTATCCTCAATCAACTATCCTCATGTTCAAATTTTAAATTCCATTTTCAATTCTCAATTTTAGTTGGCCATTTCGCAGCTCATAACTTCCATTTATCGCTTCGATATTATTTTCTTCAAAACAGGGTTTTATTTGTTGCTTTGATTTGTGCTTTAAGTTTATTGATTTTAAAGCGGTTGTTAACAAGTTTAAACAATTTGCTGCAGGCAACGCTCTTAATTAAGTAGCATTGAGAGTTTGTCTATTGTTTTTCAGAAGCCATGGACGTCAAGTGCGTTAAATGAACAAATCAAGTTTTTGTTTTGTTTTTGAGACGGTGACCCAACTTTGTCTACACCATACACATATGTACATATTTACATATATTTGTATGTATGGTTGTAGAGTCATTCCGTAAACGTAAATACGAATTGATTAATCCAATAAATCATGTTGACAAATTGTCAGCAAATATCTAAATCAATATAAATTTTGTTGAATGCTGGCGATCTCACTATTTTGGGAAACCGATCCATCGATGGGGTTGAAGTAAACTTTAAAAAGCAGAAAATTAAGATGAGTGGGATGATGACGATCACTTGTTGGGGTTCCGAGTTGAATGGCGAAATTGTATGTTCCTTGGATAGAAGTTCATCCTAATATTTAAAATTTATTGATATCCTCCTGGTTGGAGTGTATTGGTATTAACTTGGAGGGAAATAAGTAACAGAAGGCTAAGATCGAGCACATCGTCCTACATTTTTACTCAAACTACACGTTTTATGTCGACTCCGGAAAGGTACTTTTTAAAACAGATTAACTTTGCTGAAAAGATTTTGAAAGAATTGTCGCTTTACCACATTTTTTTATTGACCAACCTTTACAGAACTTTAACCTGGGATCTGTATTAAAAAAGGTCAGTGTGCAACCACTATACCACAGTGATAGCCAGAGTTCCTGAAAACTCACTTCGATTGAACAAAACCTTCCTACCGATTCGCCTTCCTTGGTGTTATAACAAAAAGGCCCAACATACGATATAACGCCGAGCCAAGACCGCCCATAGTTCCTCTGAGTAAAACCTCCTCTGTGGTTAAAGCTATTAAATTTTTCAAGCACCCAAATTTTACTTGGGATTATGTCATCCGCGTTCTATCTTTAATATTTACTGCTCACGGCACCTTGTTCCCTATTTCCAATTCCCTGTTTCCACTTTCCTGTTCTTTGCTTTCTGTTCTCTGTTCCATGTTTCCTCTCCCATATTTTTCGTTTCCTTGTTCGCTTCGTCTTCAAAGAAATTCGAAGTTGTGACGATTTCAGGTAATACCTGATGTCGGGTAGTGACCCCAAAAAGACATATGGCTCACCCTCACTCACCAGCAGTTGATAAAAGCTTTTTCATATTTTATTTCTATTGTTTATCAACTTTTTCCTATGTCATTAATAATGCATTCCATCTATGTTTTCTCGATTAAGCCCATAAGGTGCACCATTATATACCTATGTAGATATGTATATATATCTCGCTGCAACGCCCTGTTCCATTTTGCACTCAACAATACGTCAATCAATCAATGTGCTTTGAGCTTTGTTCAATTAAAGTTTGGATGACCTTTTGTTAAACTTTGCGGCTACCAAAAAGCCCAAAAGCTGTTCTACTTGTTGCAATTTTCTTCCTACTACACATCTGTGGTGAAATCTGTGTGTGTGTGTGAGTATTTTTTTAATGCATTGTTGCCACTTTATCACAAAATACTCTGCTTCAAAGTAAATGATTTGCAAAATACTTCAACTCACCTTCGAGTCGCTGTCGAAATTAACACTTCAAAAACAGAAGATGGACATCGATCAGCAAGTTGTTGCCGCAATAGCCATTCAACATGATTTGGCAAATGGTTTTGAAGCTGAAAATGATGGATCTTTGGAGGCTGCAGTTACTCATTACGCAGTGGGAGGTGAAACCCGCTATTTGTGGTGTGGCACTTGACTGTTTACTTTGAAATTTCGCAGCCTCTCGAAATCAAATTAACTGATTAATGTTTATTTACATTTCATAGGTCGTTATTTACAGTGTACTTGAGCAAATTTTTGAAAATAAGTCGTTAAAAATCTAATTGCATAAATAAGTACAGTGCACTCGCGAAAACTCGAACTAATGAAAACCAGCCCTGTCCGAGTTATCGAAATGTTCGAGTTTTCGAACGTTATGTATTTTTAATCGATATATGTATTCTTTTTAACAGTTTTTATACCCTGTCCAATTTTATGGTATTATTAATCAAAGAGACTCTCTGGTTTGATGTTTTGTAGTTCATTGCCAGTTTATTTAATAAAAAATGCTAGCAAATATGAATGTTGTTTACAAATTATGTATTAGAAAAAAAGCAGTGATTTTGGTTTGATGATTCTTATTTTCTATCGCATTCAATACAGCCTTTTTTGCTAAACTTAAAACATTTACTTTTCGTCCCATTATAACACGCAAATAAATTTGATCCTAACCGCACAAAATCCCGTGTATCACTGACAAATATCAATCAACTTAAAAGAAAAGTTCCGTAATTAGCACGAAACCTAGCCAGTGCGGCGCCTTAGAATGAAACAAAAGACTCACATAACGACAAAAATTTTAATATCGGCCGTTACAGCACAAGCAAAACGACAGTTTCTAACATGTTTTTCCATGAAAAAAATAAAATAATTGTTCGAGTTTTAGAGTAGCTACATTTTGTTCTAGTTTTAAAGTAGTCAATGGAGAAAAAAAAATGTTCAAGTTTCCGAATGTTCGAGTTATCGTGTGTTCGAGTTTTCGCGAGTGCACTGTATATGAGTCCCCCCCTTTAATAACATTTTGTGTGTAGGTCAATGTATTGGTTTTGGTCTTTAGCTAGAATAACGAAGTTCTCTGTTGATAGAAATTACCAAGATTTAAGCCAGGGTCAACACAATGAAGTTCTTTGCATTGCCAAATGTTAGATGGTAGAGGCTGATTTTCCAGAATGTACCACAACCCATTCTGGTAGTCCGAACACATTGTAAAATAATCAAATTGTAGTTCCATAATTCATTTTGTTTTATGAATTATTTTGCAAAATAAATTAATAAAGCCTATTCAACAAAACTCTTCATGTACATAACATAGCTTGAAAAAATATTTTTTTATTTTTTTATTTTTGCATATGTACATAAAATAGCACAACACACCCCAAAATTAATAGCAATGTATGTATTCAAATGCCTAAAATCGTTTATAGCCTTGCGTATTTCACGTCTTGAGCATTAATTACTTCAGGCAAACAACAACTTTATGGTGACTAATAATCAGTGTAATAAGCATAAAACATAGACCAAGGAGGTTCAAAGCCATCATTTTAAATTTGAGAACTAAGAAACAAAAAAAAAAAAAAATATAAAAAACAATATTAAAAAAATAGAATAAAAAAAATAAAAATGAATTTAAAATGCACACACGCGTGAATATGTCCATGTATGTGTTAGAAGTTTTAAACCGAGTTAAGAAGATAATATTGGAAATTCAAATGTCAAAATCAAAAGATCACAGACTAAAAGCAATTGTCTTACGCACATGCACTTGCTCAGAGTTGCTGGAGATTAGCACCTTTTTGGTTAGATGCAAAATGCACACACACATACATATATGTATATATACCTGTGCAATAATATAAAACTTGAGTTTGTAAATGTTAATCTACGTACATAAAAAAATTAAATATATGGTTGTATAAATTTGGAATTTTGTGTAAATTTTTTTTTTGCAATTTTGTGGTAGCCAGCGAGTTTAGTCATTATGAAGCTTTTATTGCCTGCCAATTTGTGGGTGCTAAAATTTTTATTGACTAGATTTTGTAATGAAATTGTATGGGTGCATTATTCGGAAGCCATCTAAAAAGATTTGATTTTGCTTGTAATTTTTATTACTTGAAAAATATTGGTATAACAATTGAATTTGTATTCAAAAATTCGAAACCATTGATTTGGGAAAATAGCCAAACTGTAATTTTAATTAATAAAAAAATTTTGTTATAACAGCTTAAGTTGAATTGATATTAAAAAATTTTAAACCAATGGTTCCTCTCCAATATCTGGTTTCGAGCAACGATTCCAACTTTCTTAATTTTTTTAAATTTAATTTAATGCCGTTTTCTATTTATCATTTTTATACTAGCTAGAATTTTTACTGCTTGCTTAAAAAAAATTTGTATTGAAAACAACAACAAAGACAAGCATGGAGAAAATATTATTAGCTTTCACTCTCCGATTTTTTTTCGTAAGCACTAAGCGAGTTGTGAATAAAAAAAAACAAAACTAAAGTTTTTAAATTTTCTAAATTTGAAAATGCCATTGAAAATGTAGTGTGAAGGTGAAAGAAAGCAATCAAAATTTTAAGCGCTCTTAATTTTTGTTGCTTTCAATACAAAAATTTCTTAAGAAAGCATAAAAAATTCTATTTAATTATTTTAGTTTCCCATTTCAGTTTAGTTCACATTCGATTTTCAAAAGCAAAATTTCAAATTTAGAAAGAAAATTTCATTTTGCTATTTTATTCATGCACAAGTCGCTAAGTGGTCACAAAAAAAAAAAAAAAAATTAAGTGATTTAAATTTCTTGCAATTTAGGCTAGCCGCTATTAGCGCTTGCTACAGACACATAAAAGCAGTTCTTGTTTTGTATTATGTGCCATAACCAATTAATTTGCAAAAGCAATTTGTTTCAAGCTGCAAGCGGCGAGTTCGTGTCTTAAGTCTTTTGTCTTATAGCCATCTGTTTGCTGCGCATGCGCTTTATTTTTACTAAAATAAAATAAATTTTTAAATTTAGTTATTAAATGTTTTTAGTTGTCTGCTTCTTTCTATGCCTCCAAATAAATGCAAATACTATAATTAAAATATTTGTCATAGAGCGCGATTAGCATCAGACGAGTTGACAGCGCGTCACTATGTAAAATGCGCAAAAGAACAAGTCTATGGTGCACTTGTCAGTGTAATTATATTTAACATAAATGTACGCAGACGAGTATTTACTACCCACATGAGGTATTTATGTAAAGTATTTTTTTTTTACATTTTAAATTTTTGCACTGAAAACAAATTTTTGTTTTTGTATTGGTTATTTTTCGCAATGCCAAGCGGGCAGTAAGACTTTTGGGTAGTTAGCGCCTTAGTGTGCGCTCCAAAAACAGCCAGCAAATCTTCTTCTTTAGTTGTCTGCAACAACAAGTTTGATTGGCCACAAAAGTATGCTGCGGCATCCTAGCGGACACTCGTCACACGGCTATTAGCATTTAAAGGTCACTTGAACGAGTTGTTGTTGAACTTCGTACAATTTTCAATTCACATTGTCTTGAGCGTTTACAGCAAACACTTGTTTGTTGTTGTGGCGTTGATGCGGTTTCAAAAGTTTTTATTTTCGATTTTTGTTGTTTGCGTTTTTGCGCTTTTTTTTTTCTTCTGCTCCGGCTAGTACTCATCCGTCGCTATCGCTTACGCTTACGTTCCCACCTTAACATTCAACTCGACAGAGTCACAAATGCAATCGCAATGATACTCAAGCCGCTTAGCTCATGTAACTGGTACTTGTTGCGCGCGTAGTGAGTTGTTGTTACGCCTTCGATGTTTTGTTGTTTTGGTGGCGCATGCGCTGTGCGTTTATTTGCACACAAACGCAATTTCAAGACAAAACAAAAACAAAACAAAAAAAATCTTTTAATTTGTAGTCGGTCAAATTTACTTCATTTGTCCACCCTGCGCTTGTCAAGTCAACTTTTATTTTCTAATTTATGTTTTGTTTGCTTTTTGCTCTGTGCAGTTCAACGTTTTTGACCGACTTCGCTTGAGCGTTACGTCTCATCAACAGATTATACACCAAATCAATGGCATCAAGCAAAGAAAAAAAACGTTTAATTCATACCACTTGCTGTGCGCTGTGTTTGCAATTTTTTTAAATTTTTTTTTTTTTTTTTTTTTTTCAAATTTGTAAAGTGCTTTATGCTCCTCCTCATGCGCATGCGTGCATGTGTTTTCAGTTTCAATACAATATATTTTGATTTATTTGCTTCATTCTAATATTTTGCAATTTGTTGTTGTTTTTATACAAAGAAATCTGCGTGCGCAGGTTTTTCTGTTTACGGTCATTTTGTAGTTTATTTATTAGCCACTCTTTAATGAGGTTTTATCACAAAAAGCTCATTGAAACTTTTTACAGTTTTTTGGTTTCCTTTGAGTATTTAAAGTTTATCGAGTGTCCTTGATTTTACTGCTGTGCCAAATTTTGCAATGTGGCGGCAAAACAGCAAAAATGTAGACAAATTATTTTATGCCTTCCTTGAAAAATTTCGAAGCATTTTTGAAAAGCTTAAATGAAAGTTTCCAATTCCAGCTTCCATAAGATTGTGCTCATAATCTTACTAATATATAAAAACGTAAGTTTGTGAGTGACTGCGGATGTTTGTGGTTCTTTATCGTCTGAACAAATGGCGCGATCATTACGAAATTTGGCAGACAGCTTCTTAGGAGTGTAGAATAGGTAACAGGCATCATGAAATTTCGATAAATTTATCGATAATAGAGTTATCGGCCAAAATGTTGTTTTCCGTAAAATTTGAAGTATTCGCACAAAATTGGTATCAATCGAAAGGGGAAGACCACAGTTTTCATTTGGACTTTGGCTCAATTCGATATATTTATCGATAACTAAGTTATCGGTCAAAATGTGGTTTCGGGTAAACTTTGGAATATTCGCACAAAATTTGTATCAAACGAAAGGGGAAGGCCACAGGTTTCATTTGGACTTTGGTTCAATTCGATATATTTATCGATAAACTTTGGAATATTCGCACAAAATTGGTATAAAAAGAAAGGGGAAGGCCACAGGTTTCATTTGGACTTTGCCTCATTTATGGAAACATCTACTTTGAGAACGGCTGGACCTAATACACATAACTAAATTTGTAAGGTAAATTTTGTATCCGCTCGAGATGGTTATACGCTAAAAAAATAAAGGCATTTGGAAAGGTTTTGGAGATTTCCCTCAAAATGTTGGCCAGGATAACCTTATAAAGTGTTCTTTCAATTTGAGCCCGTTTTCGAGATATTGGTCAAAATGTCAACCAGGAGGGGCCCTCGATGGTATTGGTATGATAAGGGTATCAAATGAAAGGTGCTGACAAATGATTTAACATGTTTTAGCTATTTTCCAACATAAAACGAAGGTTTTTAGATATTAACCAAAACGTAGACCAAAATTGGAGCTAGAAGGTTTTTGTGAAAAAATGGGTCTAAAATAAAAGGTCTTGATGCGATTTTTAAAATGGAGTCATTTTAAATCCTTTTGGGATTGGGATTGAGAAAGGGATAGGTATATGGATGACAGTTAAAAAGCAATATGAAAAGACAAAAGCATATGAAGAGGATGGACGGAGAGAAGGATGTGGAGCTGAAATTAGGAGGGCGAATCACATACACATATTTTAAATGCAAACAAGTTAGTGTTTGGGCAGGACAACGTCTGCCGGGTTTGCTAGTATTAGATATTTTTTTGGTACTCTTTTCATTCATAAATAAATTAATGAAATTTTATTCTTTCAAATTTTTAGATTATCTATATATCCTTACTTGGTTGTGATGTAAGTTTTTCGTTGGATATTTGTTTTCACATATCTAATTTTTAAATATTTGCAAACATTTTTTTTTTGTTGTAATTTCTAATAAGTGGCAACTTCACAAAACGTGCTCAGTGGCAACACGAATGCCACCAGCTTACAAGCTAGCACATTATAATATTTATAAAATTTCATCAATGTCCATAAAGCTGGTTTTGACATTATAGCGTATCAAAAATAGGTGGCAACCCTACTCGGAAAAATTTTGATTTAAAATTTTGTAAAAGAGCTTTTTGTTGATATCTGTAATGGCATATTTTAAATAAGGAGTTGGTTATAGGTACAAGATATAGTTCATGAATTTATATTAGGGTGTGCCATGAAAAATGGATTTTCGTGTTTTTTGTCATACCGAAAACAGAAAAAAAATGAGCACCAGCATACCTTTAATATAAAAAAAGTCGATTTGTTGGCCGCACCCTAATACATATCTAACTAATTATATCTACAGTTATTGATTTTATATTTTGATTCTAAATTTTTTATTGATGCATTTATAATTTTATGCCAACAGCATCACAGTTCCGCTTTAAAAATTTAAGTTTTATCGCATTAAAATTATTATTTAAATTAGCCATGCAAGACGAAAGCTTTTTGTGTTTGTAAAATTCTACTTTTAAGTGTTCATAAACACTTTTGGTATTGATAATTAACTTTCAGATTAGCAGAGTCAACATCTTTTGCAATTGTTGTAAGTCATTATATTTGCTTGGCTGTGTGATCGCTACTGGAATTGAATCGGTTCGAAACTTGTTCAAGTTATTTTATTTTAAATTACTAATAGTAATCAATTGATTACTTAGACTGATTTTTTAATTGGTAATGATTAGTTTAACTGTTTTCAAGAAAAGGTAATTATAAATTGATTACTATTAAAGAAAAGAAAAGAAATAATAAAAAATAAAATTTAATCGAAACAAATCAAAGGAATTTCTTTTTTATTATTTTTTATTTATAGTTTTTGATTTTTTAATCGTAATCAATTTGTTAATGCCTTTTTTGAAAACCAATTAAATAAAAGGCAAGTATGTATAAATTGATTAAGATTTAAAAAATCAAAAGAAAAATAAAAAATAATAAATTAAAAAATTGGAAATAATCAAAAAGAAATTTTTTTTATTAGTTTTGATTATTTTTTATTACTTTTAATAGTCGTTAATTATTTTTAGAAGTACTGGAGAATAATCATTAAAAATTTAAAGCTTTTATTTTTTGATTAATTGAAAACTTTAAATAAATTAATGGTAATTAATCGCTGAATAAATTCTCAGAAAAATAATCAATCGAACCAATAGTTATTATGATTAGTAATCATTATTTAGCAGGTCTGTTTAAAACCAATTCACAGTCACATTGCAAACATTGAATTCACAATCATAATGTTTGAAAGACTTTAACTTTTTTTAATAAAAATAGTAAGTGACTTAAGTCGCTTTTGTAGCTGTCAATATATTCGAATGATTTCGAAAATGAGAGAAGGTTTGTTGTTGTTGTTGTTGTAGCGCTACTTAGCCCTACCTAGGTAGTCAGTATCTGATAGAAGGTTTCAGAGTTGTCAGTTCATCAACAATGTGACTGGACCTTGTGAGTGCGGATTAGAACCTGATGAGTTTGCCATGGACCAGACGTAATCCAGTTAGAAGAAAACTACTAGGAAAAGAGAGATATAGAGAGAGTGGGAGAAGAAGAGTGTGAGCATGGAAAAGAAGAAGAAAGAGAAACGGGGCGAGGTTGAAGACGTTTGAGGATGAAATATTCCTCGTCATATAGACCGTTCTCCAACTAATTATTTTTGGACACATGATGAGTTTGCTCTCTGTCGATTCGATTACAAAGTTCCGAATAAAAACTTGACGGACATGCTGTTGGCGATTTCAAGCGCTGTAAAGTACAATACCTGACACATGTTTGGCTAATTTTTTTTTGTTTTTGTACAAAAAGTGCAAGTTGTCATTGCATAAAATCTAAGCTCAGGTCAATACGACAAATTACTGCCAAAGTGGGAGCGCTTCAAGTTGTTGCAAAGCGTCTGCAATTACACACCCAAACACTCGCAACATACAGACATTTGTATTTCGAAAATTCTGCGAGCATGACAAAATATTTAGCACCAAGCGAATAACAGGCAACTAGCCGAAGAAGAAGCAGCATCAGCATTGATTGCGCATGCGTACACGTTTCGTAGAGCAGCGCTAGCAGATGAGCCAAAAATGAACCAAATTAGTTGGTGTGGCTGACGTGAGCGATGTGAAGACGTCAATATGAATGCTGAGCAACAAGACTAGACCTTCATTGCAAGCGGGTTTTCAGAAGAAGTTGACAAAAAAGAAAAAAAAAAAAGAAAAAAAACTCGATGTAGTTTTACAACTAAAAACAAGAAAAAAATTGAGATAAAAAAATCACTTTTTGGGCGCTGCGGCAAATTTAAATTTCATATTTTATGCGCTATTAAAATTCAAAACTTTTTTTTAGGAATTTTTTTTTTTTTTTTTAAATTAATTTTGTATAGTTTATACATAAATGAATATGTTTTTGCTGTCTGCATTGTTGTTCTGTTGGCCTTTGTATTCTTAGAAATAGCTGCGAAGACGTCATAAGCAACATTTTGGCCAGCAACAAAAATAAAAAAATTCCATTTGTGCTTTTTGATAAAAAATTAATTTTTAAAAATTTCTCGTTTTTTGAGCAGAGCGCGCTACGCAGTCGACGTTCAAAATTGCAGCAGCAGCAACATCAATACAACAACAGCGATAATGCCATACAATGCCATAGCAAGAAGTAGAAGTAACCTGATAATGATTAAGTTAATTGCTGACTTTAAAAGCTGAGCGCTAACTTTTGGTTGTGTCTTCACTTTCGTACGTATGCATGTGTGAGTGTGGGAATATGTGTATGTGTGTGTATGCATATACTTTTGTTTGTTTTTTTTGCAGATTGTAGCATCTTCTTTGCTGATGTTTAGCTGAAAACAACAACAATTGCTATTAACTTGATCAGCAAACAATAACAACAAAAAGCATTGGCCAAATTGTAAGTCAACTAGCCAACCAAGCAGCGAGTTAAGCAGCGAGCCAGCCAGCCAGCCAGCCAGCCAGCAAGGCAGATAGGCAGCATCCAACATTGAATGAAGCTCTCGAGCATTCCGATGATCAATCGGTCAGAGTGTACTACCAGTTATCGCCCATGCGTTGTCTTGCCGAGACATCTGCTCTGAGTATATATAGAAAATCTATAGGTTTTGATGGTTTAGTTGGTAACCCGCACTCAACCTAGAAGTGAACCAACAGCAGATATCGCTTAGTTTAGTTAGCTTCTTGAACGGCATTGTGGTTGTCCGTTCAGCTATTTCCTGCAGTGTATTTTGGTCGTGTTAGAACGATCGTTCGAGTTCAATAGAATTGTTGAATACTGAAACGATAAAAACAAAAAAACATTTTGGTTAACCCAAAAAAGGATTATTTGAAAACAAAAAAAGACAAATTAAGAAAAGGATTACGCGCGCTCACGAACGAGAGCTGTGATTGAATTGTGCTTAAAATGGTAAAAAATATATGAAAATTTTTTTAGTGAATATAAACAATTGAAAAAGGACAAATGAGCATGAAATAAATAAAAATTTATTAAATGGAATAAAAAATTAAAAACAAAAATAAAAAAAAAAATCATAAAAAAATTTAAAACATAGACCATGAGTAAACAACCGAAAAAGGACAAATGAGAATAAAGAAAAAAAAAATTATTAAATGGAATAAAAAATTCAAAAAAAAAATTTAAAAATTAAAAAATATATTATGAGTAACATTTAAAAACCAAAATTTGAAAGCATGTTTGAAAAAAAGTGTAGTAAAATAAAATTTTAATGATATAAATAAAAAAGAAAACAAAATTTAAAAAAATAATATATAAAAAAAAACATATCAGCTTGTAATCCAAACACTTAAAATTTTAATTATTGTTAAAAGCGTAATTTTTAAAAACCTATGAAATAAAATATTTAATATTATTGACATAAAATAGTAAATTAACAAAAAAAATCATAAAAAACCATATTAAATGCAATAAAAAAAGGGAAGCAATTATAAGGAAATCATTTAAGAAAATATAATGACAAATAAAATAGTAAAGATAAAAATATTGCAAACAATTTTTTTTTCTAAATAAAAAAAGTCAAAACAAAAAAATTCCAAATTTGTATAAATCAAAAAAAAAAAAAAAAAAAAAATTAACTTAAAAAAATTTTTTAGAGAAACTTTAAATAAAAACCATAAAAAATCCAAAATATTAATGATAAAATAAAAAATAGCTTTAAAAAAACAAATAAAATAAAAAATAAAAATATTACCATAAAAATATTAAATAAAAATCGCTCGCAATAAATACAAAAAATAATAAAAATTAAGCTGAAATTAATAAAAAATAATCTAAGTAAAGAAAAATTTAAAAAAAAAAATTATTATACAAACAAGAAAATTATAAATAAAAAATAAAATATAAAAAATAATAATTTCAAAATTTTGGAGTAAAACAAAGAAACTAAGTATTTAAAAATTAGACCGTAGATAAAAATAAAACAAATTAAGTAAAAGGAGAAAAAAAATAACTCAAAATAATTCTAAAATATTTAAAAATGTAAAACGCTTGTAATAAATAAAAAAATACTAACCAAATCAAAAATAAAAAAAATTAAAACAAATCAAGAATCATACTAATATAGAAAAATTAAAATCAAACAAAAATAAATAAATATTTTAAATATTTCAAATAAATTAAAAACGAAAAAAACAAAGATAATATTGCTACAGTTTAAAGACAAACTAAGAAAAGGATTACGTAAAAGTAATATAAAAATAAAATAATTAGAAAACGAAAAGTAATAAAAAAATTAGTTGAAATTTTTCCGTTAAAAATAAAAATAATAATCTTTTTGAACTGGTCTGAGTTCGTCAAACTTACAAAAAAGAAAATAATAATACCTAATAAAATATAAATAGAGGAAAAAATTTAAAAATTCGTTATTGAAGAAAAACATTAATTAAAATAAAAAAAAAATTTAAATTCATTTAAAAATATGAAATGAATTCAATTATCTAAACTGAGTTCCAAAATATGGGCCAAATATTGACATGAAGTGCAAGTGCCCTCAATAGACACGAACAAATAAAAGCGCTTGTGAAATTATGTTACCACATTTTTATGTTGGACTACCTTAAGCAAATAAGTTGAGCAAATGCAACGTCAACATTGGCACATAGTGGACGATTAAGTAAAATTTTAATATTTACTAAATGCAATGCAGCGTTTATTGAAAAAAATGCAGACGAGCGCTTGTGACATTTATTAAATGCAAAGCAAAAGAAGGCAAACAAAAACAAAGACAAATCAAACATGTTAGCAAGCTCAGTTACAAAACAAAGCAAAGTAATTGAAATTATGTTGTAATTTGCGCAAAGATTTATGATCGTTGGCATAGCACCAGTGTGAACGCTCACATGCCAAGCTAAGTGGCGACGCTGATGAGCGATGATAGCTGCTCCCATTGATGGTGTTGGTGGGGCTGCTGCGGCTGATTCCATTTGAACTTTACAGATGATTTTGTTGTTGGTGCTGCAACTAATGACAATTATAACGCCTTTTTTTTTTTTTGACAGCTAGCGCTGTTAGCAACATAACTTGAATTTGTTGTCTTGATTGCATTTAGCAGTTCTAATCATTCAAAACTTGCGCTTGCAACTAATTGTTATTCTAAAGCATGAATGTATTTGGTTGTATGTGTGACAACAATAAATATTCATCTCTTAGTAGTTGCTGCTACTGCATTTGGAATAAAAATTACAAGAATGAAACTCGCCTCACTTTAGCACAACCAGCAAACACATGCCGTACACCATACGCCACCTTTTGCTTGAAACGTTTAAACATCACTCGTAATGGTCAGAGTCACGTTTGCCTTCATATTCAAAAATATACATAAATACCACACAAGCAAAAAGCAACAAAAAAAAAAGCAACCACCACCAACGCTACATTGTTAGCAATGACCAACAGCTAAAAAGCCGTGCATCCTCAACGTCAACTTAGAGTGGCTCATTGTTTTAACGTTGATTAGCGTTTTGTCAGCAAGCAGTCGTCGCTTGTGTGGGCAATTTAAAATGTATTTTATGTTCGCATATTATTTTTGATATAGCAATAGTAAGCTAGTCTCAATGAATAAACAAGGTATATGTACAATAACAACATGTGCGCCCCATAATTGTAATGCACATATATTTTCATATCAAGTTCGTTGCTTAAGTCTTTTGTTGTAAATTGTGATGAGTTTGAATTTGATTTCATTAGACGATTGCAACATTTAATTGGTAAACGATGATGAGCTATGTCTACTTTTGCTTATTGTTGTTATTATTTTTATATTTTCTTGTCGTGGGCGTTTATTGCACCACAGTAGCTGTGCTTTTCGTGCGCTTTAAGTGCTATTTATTATTGAGTTCACAGCTAATGTATGCTATATGCTTCTTATTGCTGCCGTAGTCATTTCTATTTTAAGAGGGCAAGTTTTGAATATGGATGATTTTGGTGGGATTATGAGTTGGCCAAGCTTTATTTGCTTCTATATAATTCGCTTGCCAAACTTGTCTGATTTTGCCTTAAAAGTTTTGTATAATAGCATGACGTGTAAGCGATTTTAAATTCATTTATTTTTATTATTTATGGAAAATTATAAATAAATTTATTTTGAAAATTGCATTTAGTATTGACACATAAAAAAGTAATTATAACTTAAAAAAGTTTTGTATTGGCTATTTCCCCGCTGCGCTATTGTGTAATGCGAGCTTTTCATCAAATTTTATGCATGCCATAATTTTGATTACTGCATTTTGGGATTTATTTTTCCCAAGCTCTTTCTCAATTTTACTCCATGTGAAAAAGTCATAGCTGCTATTGATGGAAAATGGGTCGAAACAAGCAAAGAAACTAAATATTGATACAAATCGATTTTTTTCAAAGCGTCTAAACTGAAGTAAGCGGAGAGCGAGAATAATAAGGGTAGAGGGAGGGAGTGTTAGTGAAATGAAGACCAGCGGAGTAAAGCAAATATAGAGCGCATGAGGAAGGATTTTTTTTGAATAAAAGAAAAGTAATCCAGAGCTTACTTGGGGATTAAACCTCTTGGAATTTAAAAATGCTAAAAATTTCAAGCCCCACCTTCAGCGAATTTATTTTCGTAAAAAGTGTCCTTGAACTACTTAAAGTTATAAATCTTAAGCCCTAAATAAGAGATTGCTGCAAAATGTTTGCAATATCTTCATATTTTTTCTTTGCTCTAAAATCACAACTACAACAAAAAATTTAAATAATAACTATAACTAAATTTTTAAAAAAACACAGCAATTTAATTAATTGATTTATACGCTTCCGCTCACTTCGATTTATGCAAGTTAGTAAATCAAACATCAAAAACAAAAAAAAAAAAAAAATACTGAAGATGTCACTAATAAAAAGAAAAGGTCTCAATACGCTAATTTATTAATTAATTAACATATGAAAACATTAGTCGCATTTATTTTAAAAACCGCAGCAACTCTTTTGTAGTCAAAGAAAAATGTTGTCAACCACCAAACAGTCACGCCATTGATTGATGTAAGCCAATAAGTCGCATATAAACACTGAATATGGTATACCAGATTTGTAAAAAAAAAAGTTCAAAGACATCTATAATGAAAACCATCTGCTTTTTATAAAATAATTTTACATTAATTATGCAAATTGGTTCGACAGAAAAGTCAAAAGCAAGGTCGCCGATAAAAAAAATTTAATAAATATTCGCCTATTCGGATTAATATCAACAACAAAGAAAGCCTTGCTTGGAGTTAAAAAACATATTGGCCTTAACCTTGAGCTTATATCGTAAGCCGAGCGTTGAAAGGTGATAACACAAAATTGTATATTTTTGAAATTATGGTGGGATACGTCAATTCAATACCTAGAAAATACAATAAAAAAGGCGGTGAATCACATTTGAACTTTTTTTTGAATACCCCGCTAATGTGAAAAAATCTTTCGCAAGGAGTAAAGAAACCATTTAAGAAAATTAGAAAATTAAACTAAAAATGTAAGCGCTTCAAAACTGTATACTCGAAATGGTTTCAATTAGTAACTCAATAGATCCGCCACCATTAGCGGGTATTTAATTATTACTAAAAGGCACTTACAACCAGTTTACATAATTAACGATAATATAATTAATATTAAAACGAGATTAATGTCTTAATTTATAATTAATTAATCAAACAAATCCTTTCACTTTCGGTTGAGTAATTATTCTTAAACTGACAAATTTGCCTTATTAATATACCAACACACACACACATACACACCCAAATACATACAAACACATCTACCCACTTTTTGGCTGCTGGGAACTCATTAAACTAAAGTCTTCATCATAAAAAAGTGTGACTTGCAAGGCCGTCCACGGCTTCATTGAGCGTTTCTTTGCTGACATAAAATGATTTATGTGCAATTAAGATACATCAAATTTATAACTTCTTACCAGCCAAGCGCTTCATTTTCATATAAAAAGCGGTTTGATGAAACGATGAAGCCGCACCCGCCACTGCTGTTACCCATGATAGTCATTACAAGACGACAGCAGAGCTAAGATTATGATTTAAGCAAATGAGATTTTGGAAAAATATATTTTTTTTGAAACTCTAGATATAAATAGATCAAATTAATGAAACAGAAAGAAACGAAATGAAATGGAACAAAATAAAATGGTATAGAAGGGAACTAAATGAAATGGAACTGAATGTAGGAAATTTAAAATAATGATAAATGAGATAAGAGCAAATCAAAATAAATTATAGTACCTAATGGGGAGACATGAGATCGAAACATTCATATTTTTATGAAATAAGATGGAATTAAATGAGAAAATAAAATGAAACAAAATGGAATTATGAAAACCAACATACAGCGAAATACAATAAAAATAATATGAAAATTAAAAAATGAGCATTTATTCAAATAAAATGAGAGAGAACGAATTTCAAGTAGAATCAAATTAAAGAAAACTGAATGGAAAGGAAACAAAATGAAAGGAAACAAAAAGTAAATGAAATGAAGCGAATAGGAAATGAACTAAAATTAAGAGAATTGAAATAATGTGAAAAATAATGAGATCCATATTAAAAAATTATACGAAATGAAATTAAGAGAAATTAAATTAAATGATGGAAGAGCAATTGAAAGATAAGAGGCCGAATGATTTAAATAAATATTGAATTACATTATATAAAATGAAAAATGAAAACAGCAGAATTTGGGATGATATCAAATAACCATAAATGAAAGAAATCATATGGAAATAAAACAAGATGGACTCTTTTGAGATGAACCGGAATAGAAGAATTTAAACGAAACGTAAAGTAAGAAGGATACGAAATGAAACTCCATCAGAAAGAATGAAACGAAAGAAACTTAATAAAAAAAAACAAGAAAAGCCATAAATAAAATTAATAAGAAATATTTTAAAATAAAATGAAAATAAAATTTAGTAAAATGAAATGAAAATGAAAAAGATTGTGGAAATAAAATGGCACGAAATAAAAATCAAACAAAAATATCAAAGCGTAATCACAGCTACCAAAAAGCAACTGAATGAAAAAAAATAAATATTGTGGTGAAATGAAACAAAAGCCATTTCAGAAACGAAATGAAATTCACTATATCATAACTTAATATTTCATGAACCGAAATAAGTTAAACAAAAATGAATTCGAATGAAACTAAAAAGAAAATGAAATGACTTTAAATAAACTAAAATAAAAGAAACAAAATAAAAAAAATTATTTCACTAAAATGAAGTGGCAAAGAAAAACTTTTAACTTCTAATCCATTTAATAATATATTTAATTTTTCGTTACAGAGGAGCGCTTTTATTATTCTGGCGCTCTGCGTCGCCGGAATCTATGCGGA
The DNA here is from genome assembly GCA_951509765.1 of Sphenella marginata. Classification (NCBI taxonomy): domain Eukaryota; kingdom Metazoa; phylum Arthropoda; class Insecta; order Diptera; family Tephritidae; genus Sphenella; species Sphenella marginata. The sequence goes on from OX608082.1 coordinate 4,977,819, forward strand.
CGCTAGCAGGGATGAGTTTTTAGTAAGTATTTTCAAGAAGATTTTCCTTTATGTATGCCCTTTAGCTCTTAATGAAGTAGCCAAACCTGTTAAGCTGATTTGGAGAAGCCAGCTCCAGCTCATACGGGTTCACGACCATAAAACATAAATTTTACTAAATTCAACTTTTCTTTACCTTACAGAGAGTAGCGCGCGCAGCTGAGGGCTATAGCTATCCACCACCTAGTATACCATTCCCTGAACCAACGAGACCAACTCGTCCGCCGCCACCGCCGGTGACTCGTCCACCAGCACCGCCAGGCACTCGTCCACCTCCTCCACCGGTGACAAAGCCACCACCAACTTATTTGCCACCAACAAATAAGCCACAACCACCAGCACCTAAGCCAACAACACGTCCACCACCTCCACCGGTGACAAGGCCACCAGCTCCACCAGTGACTCGTCCACCTCCTCCACCGGTGACGAGACCACCACCAACTTATTTGCCACCAACAAATAAGCCACAACCACCAGCACCTAAGCCAACAACACGTCCACCACCTCCACCGGTGACAAGACCACCAGCTCCACCAGTGACTCGTCCACCTCCTCCACCGGTGACGAGACCACCACCTACTTATTTGCCACCAACAAATAAGCCACAACCACCAGCACCTAAGCCAACAACACGTCCACCACCTCCACCGGTGACAAGACCACCAGCAACTCGACCTCCTGTGGAGCGTACAACCTATGTATACACCGTTCCACAAAATCCTTTAACTTATCCTCCACCAACGAATAAACCACAACCACCAGCACCAAGACCTACAACTCGTCCACCACCACCGGTGACTAGGCCACCACCCACATATTTGCCACCAACTAATAAACCTCAGCCACCAGCACCTAAGCCAACAACACGCCCACCACCACCAGTGACTCGTCCACCAACGACACGTCCACCAGCGACATACTTGCCTCCCACCAATAAACCACAACCTCCAGCACCAAAACCAACAACACGTCCACCACCACCAGTAACGCGTCCACCAACGACACGTCCACCAGCGACATACTTACCTCCCACCAACAAACCACAACCACCAGCACCCAAGCCAACAACGCGTCCACCGCCACCAGTGACTCGTCCACCACCACCACCTACATACCTTCCACCTACAAACAAACCACAACCACCAGCACCACGGCCTACAACAAGAGCCCCACCACCAGCCACACGTCCTCCGCCACCAAGGCCCACTACTCCGGGTCCTACTTACTTACCACCAACAAACAAACCACAACCACCAGCACCAAAACCAACTACACGTCCACCTCCACCACCGGTAACACGTCCACCACCACCACCAGTAACGAGACCACCACCAACTTATTTGCCACCTACCAATAAACCACAGCCACCAGCTCCTAAGCCAACGACACGTCCACCACCTCCACCAGTGACGCGTCCACCAGCTACACGTCCACCACCGACATACCTGCCACCCACCAACAAACCACAACCACCAGCACCCAAGCCGACAACACGTCCACCTCCACCAGTGACTCGTCCACCACCGACATATTTACCACCAACTAATAAACCTCAACCACCAGCACCAAAACCAACAACGAGACCGCCACCACCAGTCACACGTCCTCCACCACCACAAACAACTCGTCCTCAACCACCACGTACTACTCCCGGTCCAACTTACTTACCACCAACGAACAAGCCACAACCTCCAGCACCAAAACCAACAACACGTCCACCACCACCAGTAACGCGTCCACCAGCGACACGTCCACCACCAACATACTTGCCTCCCACCAATAAACCACAACCGCCAGCACCCAAGCCAACAACGCGTCCACCACCACCAGTAACACGTCCACCAGCGACACGTCCACCACCAACATACTTGCCTCCCACCAATAAACCACAACCGCCAGCACCCAAGCCAACAACGCGTCCACCACCACCAGTAACACGTCCACCAGCGACACGTCCACCACCAACATACTTGCCTCCCACCAATAAACCACAACCGCCAGCACCAAAACCAACAACACGTCCACCACCACCACAAACAACTCGTCCTCAACCACCACGCACTACCCCCGGTCCAACTTACTTACCACCAACAAACAAACCTCAACCGCCAGCACCCAAGCCAACAACGCGTCCACCACCACCAGTGACACGTCCACCAGCGACACGTCCACCACCAACATACTTACCTCCCACCAACAAACCACAGCCGCCAGCACCCAAGCCAACAACGCGTCCACCACCACCAGTAACGCGTCCACCAGCGACTCGTCCACCACCAACATACTTACCTCCTACCAATAAACCACAACCGCCAGCACCTAAGCCAACAACTCGTCCACCACCACCAGTAACGCGTCCACCAGCGACACGTCCACCACCAACATACTTACCTCCCACCAATAAACCACAACCACCAGCACCCAGACCAACAACACGTCCACCACCACCAGTAACGCGTCCACCAACGACACGTCCACCAACGACACGTCCACCAGCGACATACTTGCCTCCCACCAATAAACCGCAACCACCAGCACCCAGACCAACAACACGTCCACCGCCACCAGTGACCCGTCCACCACCACCACCTACATACCTGCCACCTACAAATAAACCACAACCACCAGCACCACGGCCAACAACTCGTCCACCTCCACCAGTCACGCGCCCCCCACCACCAGTGACACGCCCTCCACCACCACAGCCACAACCAACGCCTACGGAAGCTGGCTACAACTATCCAAAGCCAAATATTCCTTTCAACTTTTAGATGTCAACTATAACAATTAAGTTAAGAGAGATAGCCTGCGATCTGTAAAATTTATGTTTTTAAAGAAAATGAAAGTGGTAAAGCTCGTTAGTGCCGAAAGTTTAAAATCTAGCGAAGTGATGCTAACATTCTAACTAGGGCTAGATTCATCTAGTCAAAAAAATGTGTAAAAGTAATTTTTGCTTTCGACTCCAAAAGAGCTCTAGCAAGAATTTCGAATGTTTTTTTTTTTTAATTTCTGTTTGTTTTATACTTTAAAATACTCTTACAATTAGAAATACTTATTTTATAAAAAAAGAAAAGGTTTAATTATCCACGATTTATTTTGTTTTTATGTTTCGAATGTAATTTTTCACAAATTCTGTGAGACAAAATGACATTGTATGAAAGAGTTTAATTTTATAATAAATTATAAATGTACTTAGTGCATAGTTGTTTTTATTTTTTTTTTAACTTTTTGTCAAATTAAAACTCAAATTTGAAAATTACAGACGAATAAAATACAACAAAAAAAAAAAATATGTGAAAAAATTTGCATATCTTATTTATTTAGTACAGTGGTTTGAAATATGGAACTGGGTTGGAAGACGAAGCTCTGTTATTAGAACAATATACATTTTTTTTTAAAGAAATTATTTGAAAAAAAAATTTTAGTTTCCTATTTTTGAAATTTTTTTACTTACTTGTAAATCATAAAAATAAACTACGGCATTTAACTTGGCCGGCCTAAGATTATTTTTTTCCTACAAATTAAAAAAAAAATGGAATTTCAATTTTAGAAAATTTTTAAATCATAAAAACTAAAATTAGCGAAATTCTTTTTTTTCTTAAAATTAAAACAAAAAAATTGTATTTTCAGTTAGGGAAAATTTTTCAAATCATAAAAATTGAACTTCGCTTTCGATTCAGGTTTAAAATTCTTTTTTGTTTACAAAAATTTTTTATTTTCAATTTTGAAACAGTTTTAAAATCATAAAAATTCAAAAGTTATAAAAAAAAATGAATTTCTAGTTTTTGAAAATTTTTCAAATCATAAAAATTAAACTTCGCGATTAAGAGTGCTATTAAATTATTCTTTTTTTTCCAGAAAATTAAAAAAAAATTTTAATTTCCATTTTTAAGTTTAATTCAAAAAATTACGACTATAAAAATTAACTTCGCATTTTAATTTGGCTAAATTCTTTTCTTTTTTTAATAAAAAATTTTTAATTTCCAATTTTAGAATTTTTTTTTTAAATCGTAAAAACATTTTTTTTTGTTTTTATATGCTACTAGTACAACAACAATGTTTTAGTGCTGCAAATTATTGCATTTAAATAATTAACATTCGAGAAAAAAACATGAGAAATGATAACATTTTTTTCGCTCAAATTTTTAAAATTCTTAATTTTGGGGAAAAAACCTTTATAATTAATTTTTTTTACATTGTTAATTAACTTAAAATTTAATTTGATACTAAAAAAAACATTAATAATTTCATATTTCAAATTTGGTTTGTTAAATTGCTGTTGTACAAAACTGTTTAAAAAATTTAGCATTTTTCGTGAATTTTATAAATTTTTTCGATTTTAAAGCAACAATATGCTGAATTTTAAATCTCGAATCGATATTAAAAGATAAAATCGATAACATCATACAAACCCTAATACTCCATGAATCGATGTCGAATGCGATATTTTTTACAGCTCTAATACATAAAATGCAATAAATTTTGAAAATTAGCATGAATCCAGAAATGTGTAGCTGCTTCCTTCATTGTCTAATAAGCTACATAATTTCATGAAATTTCCTAGTTCCGGCAAGTACATACTAAAGCAAACATGTTTTTTAAAATTCGATTCAAAAATGACCAGATTTCGATAACAAGGAAAAAAGTGCATGTAACTTCCTCTTAATGAAATAAAAGCAATGACTTCCTCGCCTATTTTCTATGAAGTATCACCGACTACTCACGATATGCACATACACAAACATAAAAACGTATATGTAGCTGTACTAGGGTGTTCAAAAATAAATATCCGCTGTAGCATTTTAATATGAAGGAACATATTTTCCACTGGACGGGATTGACCCTCGTCCTTTTGAGTGCTCTCCATAGCTCGCTTCCATTTACTCTATTTATGAGTCGTCCTATCCTGTACGGTTCTCACTTAGGCTTACCCTAATGTGCCCCATAAATATCGCTTTTAATTGTCTTTAGTGTCAAATTTTCACTGTTTTGCTGTTATTAAGTAAATGGCTGTATTTTGGTTGAGACTTCATTGCTATCACCAAAGTAGCTGGCTCGTATGAAGGTTTGCTGCAATTTTACGGTTTCTAATTTTGCTTTTCTGTAGCAACAAGAAATGAGTAAATAACTACAAAAGAGTGGTAGAAATATTTTTGTTTTTTTTGGGTTTTTCTTTTGATGAAGTATTTAGCTGTGCGGGTAATTATTGCATTCGTTGATTTACTTAGATTTGATCATGAAATAATTTTATAAATGTATGTATGCATGTATGTGTAAAAACTTTTCACTTATATTGAGTACCCTGTAGGGAAAAGTAACTAGTTCCCATATAAAGTTTGTGAGGCAAGTTTTGTAAGGCAAGGTTTGGGATCCCTGTTTGGGACTGTTAAATTCGTTGCCAAGCTCCTGTGTGAAAGAGTTGAGTAGGGTGATACCTCAATATAGGTCCAGAAGCTTCAAAAGGCGGAGCTTTGTCTTCACTACTCTACATTGTGATTGTAATTGAATTTTTTTCTGAAAGCTCTTGAAAGCTTTTAGATGAGTTAAGTAAGAAATGGCGGTCACTGTAATCCGGAACTCTTTTTCTTCAAGAGAATAAGCAAGATCTCTGTCCTGCTACTCTCCTCGATTTTTGGAGTTCAGTAAATATTTTTTGGCACGATTGGCTATTTCGGTATTATGCTCGACGGCAAACATTTTGTGAAATGCAGGGTGAGAGATAGGACTGCAAAGCTCCCGGTTGTTGTTGTTGTAACACGATGCTTTTTCTTTATCAAGCATTATCAAAATCTTCGAACAAAATTCTCAAAATCGTTGAACCAGAGTGAGATTGGTGTCACCCTGTACTGCTACAGAGGTGCAATCGGTTGGAGCTTTTCGTTCAGAGTTGAATATTGGCTATTCTCTTCATGGAGTGTTTGTTTTTGAAGAGGCAGTGACCGCGTAGGTAAAATATTTCTGGGCTCAGTTGACTTTGGAAAGTTAGTTTTCTGTTAGAAATATGAAGTCTTTAGTACAAGCTAGTAGTCCTAGGAGTTACTTCCAGTATGTTTGTTTATATTCAGGCTATGGTTCGGTAGAGGATGGACTGGAAATGGGTAGCTTTCTACGTAAATGGAAGAAATAATTATTCTTAATTGACTAATTTCAAAATTTTTATTACAAAAACTGAAACCAAAACCGAATTTAATTTTGTATGAAGTGCAAAATTAGCGATTTTTCCTGCAGGGTACATTTAGTACATTAAAATAATGCAAAAACAAATTACTTTGTTAACAAGTGAGGATGTACCTAACCGCGCCACAGCAACACCTACGAAACGCAATGTTTTTTGTTGTAATTATTAAACTCTTCTTCTTTCACTTTTAATTACAACAAATACTAACCAATTTATGTACGTTGTCTATGCATTTATTAAACATTTTTCTTATTTTAGATGCGTGCAAGCGAACAACAAAACGCGAGCTTTACACTAATTTCGAGGGAACTTTCCTTTTAATCGTTGTGGCTTTGAATGCTTTTGCGTTGCAATTTTCCACACAGTCGGCTTTTGTATTCGCTATGTGTTAGATGTTGCAGTCAAATTTGGGCTTGTGAAACGGAAACGGGGCGCATTTCATTTAAGTTAGTTAGTTAAAAGTGCAGGAGCTGTGGTGTGTTGCACGGTTGGAGGACTTCGAGGAGATTTGTGTGAGAGAAAATGTTTTTCAAGGATCTAATACCATATGCTAAATTGGATACTTTTAAAGAGGAATTGTTGAAGCAGCGCACATTTGTGAATATTGGCGTATTTGCGTGGATTATCGGCATGTTGCTTATGTGCATCATATTTGTAAGTCATTTGGGGAGTGTTATGAATAAAAAAAAAAAACAGATTTCAAAATTTGGAAAATTTTTCAAAGTCATGAAAAGTTATCCCCAGACAGGGTTTGCTATTTAAAATGAAAGAAATTTATTCGAAAAAAAAAAAAATTCTTGAAAAAAATTGAGATTTTGAAATTTCGAAAGCTTTTCAAAGTCATAAGAAATGACCGTCGAACAAGGCTATTTAAAATGCAAGAACTTGATTGAAAAAAAAAAAAATTTTCTATTAAAAAAAAAAAATAATAATTTTTTCTATTCAAAAAACAAATTGAAATTTTAAAAATTGGGAAATTTTTCAAAGTCATGCGAAAATATCGCCCCACAGTTATTGCTATTTAAAATGCAAGAAGGTGATAAAAAAAAAATTTTTTTTGAAAAAAAAAAAAAATTCGATAACGAATTTTTCGAAAATTAAATTAAATTAAATTCAACTTAACTAGTACGTCGATGTCAGCATTTTATACGGTTTCATTGAGCAATTTTGAAAAAAAGTGTGGCTTTTTGAGTAAACTTTTTGTTAAAAATATTAGAAAAATAAAAATTACATTTTTTACCGACCATGCCCACTGATTGCATATTAATTAATTCTCAAAAAGGACATAGAAATACAGTAAGCTGAGGGTTGGATGGAAGATCACTATATTTTAAAATATTTTTGAAAAACGGGTTATGCCAAACTTTTTTCAAAGCTTTCGCTGGAGAACGCACTTTCTCAGAATTTTTTTCAAAAAGTCCAATTTCAACTCACAATGTCTTAAATTCCTTTGTTGAGATAGATTTTGAAAAATTTTCTGAGATAGAGCCAAATTTTGAGTAAAAAAGTTCTCCAGCGAAAATAATATCGAAAACCTTTCTAAATTGTCTCACTTCTCTCCTCTCCACTACAGATGTCGCTGATGATCGTGAAGGTCGCATCCACAGCGGAATATTATCAAAATCAAACAGCAGCACTTCGTACACGAAACATACAAAGCTACAATCCGACTAGTGCCGATACAACAATACCAACAATTTTACAAATCGATGGACAAGAAGTACAGTTGCGCACAGAGTTGCCAACGGTGCATTCAATGCGAACGCGCACACGACCATTGAGAACACCAAATCACATCACATTGGATGGTTTGGAGGAGATGCGTGCACAATTACAGCAACAACAACAACAACAATTGCAACAATATCAACAGCAACAACAACAGCTCGAGCAGCAGCAGCAACAACATGAACAACAACAACAACAGCAGCAGCAGCAGCAGCACTATCAGCAAACCAATCAACAGCAGCAACAACAACAACACGAACACGATGAAAAATTGCATGCAAACGAACGCGCCGATACCGCATATTTACTAGAGCGTGGCGATGTTGGCGCTGCTGGTGGTGGTGGTGGTGGTGGTGGCGAGACTGCGGCTGCTGGTGGCAGTAATTCAGTGTATGAGCAACCCATTTATGGCACATGGCGCACGAAAGCGAGACGACCTCAACCGCCAACGTTCGCTGGCGCCAATAGCGCATTCTCCATAGCCGATGGAAAGTCCAGCGTCATTGAGAGCGATTATCAGCCAAGCGGAGCACAACAAAACGAACAGCAGCAGCGACAGTCGTTGCATTTATACGAGCAGCTGCCACGACGCGCCTCAACAATGACGCCAGTGCGCAGTGATTTGCGTGATCAAATACCACGCCCGCCGCGGCTCACCTCACGTCAACCCTCAATGCTGGTTAATAGACGCCAATACCCCGACATACCGCTTAATGGCTCATATCGAACTGAAGAGAAACCGAAACCATTTCACTTTCCACACGAGGGTCCACTACCGCATGAGTTCAAGAAGCCCGAGGGGGAGCGCGTTGAATTGAATAACATACAAGATATTTTGCAGCAGTTGCATTTGGGTGGCGGACCAAGTAAAGTGCCGCCAATGGTTATGATGCCGACGGGTTTGCATATTGCGGGCACGCTCAAGAATTTCAAATCCAGCGGCATTGCGAACTTCTTTCGTGGCAAGCGAAATAAGAAACAAATGCAATTCGCCATACCCATGCCAATGCCCATGAACATGCAAATGTTGAAGCCTTACCCGGGACCCCCCATGATGGGTTTAATGCCGCATGCGCCGTATCAGCAGTATCAGCAACGCATCGCCATGGATCAGATATATCCATTCAAGCCACGTTCACCCAACGATATTAATTTGCTTGCTTTGCAACAGCAACAACAACAACAACAAATGCAAGGTAATCGCCCGAAAAATAAGAAGAAGAATAAACAAAAGCCGCCAACAAACTCAGCCGCCGCAAATATGATGCTCCAACAATTTAGCAATCAACGTCCATACGCCACACACTCGGATCCCTACATGGCCAACTATCAACCGCTGCTGGATTTGAGTGAGGCGCAAAAGGCGAAAATGACGCGCGTGCCACTAAAAGTCAATTTGGATATTTATCCAGTGATGCCACCCTCAAAGGAGTTCAAACCATCAGCGCTGGCTTATGATGAATCCAAATTGGCTGGGTCCACACGCCGACCGCATGCAGTACGCAATCCCTTCCTCGACTATTACCCCCTGCAAATGATACCTTCGACTGCTGCATATGGCTTCAATCACGCATACGATCAGCCCGCTTTTGCGCCCTTCAGATTCCCCTCAACCGCACAGCCGCCACAGCAAATGCATTTCGCACAACCCGGCAACATGCATGTGGCTTTCCCCCATCAGTTTTCGCAGCGTTCGCAATTTCAAGCGCCCTTCATGCCGTTCGATCCCACACACCCACTCAATGGCGCACCTGGTGTGAGTGCTAGCGGTCCAACGGGCGGCAGTGCGAATCGTAATGAGATTTTGGTGCATTTAAATCTTTTCCCTAAAAGCAAACAGCAAGCTTTGCCCGCGCCAACATCGAACAATCCTTTTTACAGCAACACACAAAATACGCATCGCAATATCATCATGGAAGAGCGCGAATCGTTGTCGCCGTTGGAAGCGCGCCAACAGCGTAGCAACTCGAATACGACTAACTCACCAGAACAGCAAGTTTCACGTAGTGATAGCTCGGAGCCGGAGGGTTTGGTCGACTTTGAACATCCTATTGTGGCTGCTGATGTGACCGATCTGCCAGAGCCTGCAGACTTGATGGGTAACAAGACCGAGGCTCCGGTGAATTCCACATATTACGATCGTATAGAGGGAGGTACCACTTTCCAACGTTACAACGAGTCGACAGCCGATCAGTCTGTGGATCGTATGGCTACTGAGGCACATGCTGCTTCGCTTTTCCGCTTCCCAGTGGAAGATTTGATTAGGTTTCAGGTGGATGATGCATTGTAAGTAGTTTTGGACGTCAGCAGGAGGTCGCAGGGTGCTTCATAAATATATTTAAAGTTTAAATGAAATTTTTTTAAATAAAATAAAATTTTTCGGATTTTTGTTTATTATTTATTACTATTTTCGTTTTATATGTATGTAGTATGTAAGCTAACTTATTTTCGCTGGATGTTAAACTATTTTTAATAAAATAATAAAACACAAAAATATTCTTCCTTTATTACATTTTCAAGGGATTAGTCTAGGATTGAGACCAATGCGAGTTCTGCTAAATTTTTATGGGTTGAAATGTTAACAGTTGGTTGAGGGGGTCCTATGAAGAAACAAATTTTACCCATTTAATCTTAGCTCCATGAAGTATGCTACAAAAATTTTAATTGGCCTCCACTTCTATAAGTATGCTACACAAATAAAAATTTAATTTTTAATGGGACTAAAGAGAGTTGTCGCCGATCGCTCCCTTTAGAGATTAGTCATACGATTTTTTACAACTTTTTCAGAGCGCCTAAAAGTATGCAATGCATCCGGGATGAATCCCAAAGGTTTGGTTCAGCAAGTCCCCTTTATAGACTAATTCCACCCTGTTATACCTGAAGTGAAAGTGTCGAACATATTCCCTTCGCTATCCTACAGCTAAATTCGGAAAAGTTAACTTTCAACACCTATAGGTAGGCTACACAAATCGACTTATCCCATCTAAGCATTTTACGGAATAGTTGGTAAAGATGTAGCCCAGGGAGGTATTGATCAGGTATCACCCTAGTTAAAAATCAGTGGGGCATGTTATGAATTTCTTTTGGGGGAAAAAAAGGTCGAAGACAAAAAAAAAATATTTTTGTACTAGCAGCCAAAGTAAACTTTAGTGTGAAGAAATTTAACTAAGAATTAACTATCAACAGCTAATTTTGAAATTAAAATAGTAAGCGTCACCGAACAAGTGTTGAGCCTAGAAGTATGCCTTGGATACTTCATTAAAGCGAAAGCGAGAATGACAAACAAAGCATTAACTCACTGCTGCACGCTCACCGTTTTCGTTCACTCGCTTCACATGCTCATTCTATACAAAATATTAACCGGTTAAAAGAAAATAAAAACAAAATTCAAATAAATGCGGTGGAATGGTGAATTCAGCATTATTAGCGAAATTAGTGAGAAGCTAAGGTAGAGGTAGAAGAAATCTTGATTGATAACACAGTGCTACAAAAGTGGTCAAATTAAAAATGGCTGCTGTTTTTGCGACTGACTGAAGCAAAAAAAATTTGCTCTTTTTATGTGTTGAACCGATCCATATTTTCTGGAGCATGTCCTATGAAAAGACTAATCCAGTAATGTCTGAATTGATACTGTTGCAAGGATCAGCTTTGTGCGCCTAGGCGAACAACTATATTTACTTTCTACTCCTAAAAGTATGCATTAAAAATTAAAATGGCTTAGCGGTCTTCAGATCAATGTAGACGCAAGGAACACTCTTTCCCTGCCAACCATGATCGGATAAAAATCTGGATAATCATTGAGTCGCGCTTACCAAAAAAGAGGATAAAAAAGTGGGTAATTTTGTTAAGAGAGGTTCACTTTTTACCCATGTTGAAAAGATTTTTGCGTGTAAGTGTGAAGCATACTTTTAGGCACTTGTCGTTTTCCATACAAATTCTAAAAATATGCGTTGGTGTTAGTAAAAATTTGTGAATTTTTGGAATCAGAGTTTCACCATGGTTAGCCATGGTTGGTAGGGTTAGAAATAGGTCATACTCTTCTTAGCAGGAAACACACATTAGTTAACTGAATATGCGTACAAAAAAAGCATAAAAAGGCGTTGCATATTTTTAGGCACCTTCTTTTTGTTTTTGTTCTATAGTCTGTAAAATGCTTTTTAAAAAAATTCTGATGAGAATAAATTTTTGTTTTAATTTTAAGGCGAGCAGTTTCTGGAATATCTAAAGCTGCGAGTGACCCAAACAACAAAAATCGCAACATTACATTTATCCTAATGTATAGCTCTGACAGAAAAGAAATACAAATTTGAAGTAGGTATACGCAAAAAAAAAATTTCGGAAGTCACCTGATTTTGGTCCCCTAGCATTCTCACTAGTAAAGGGAAATAAAATGAAAATATTTCATTTCGCTCATTATCAAAGAGCACCACACACAAAAACCAGTATTTCTCAGGTAAATTCACCACACTGAAGAGCACCTTGGAAGTCTCTTAGCAGTCCAACTCAAGTCAAGTTTTAAGAACCAAAGCAAGAAACGATTTACCAACATTTGTTGAGAATGAGTCGTGCGGTGCAGACGTGTTTTGCGTGAACTTAGCGGAAAAAAAATAAAATTAAAAATACAAAAGAAGTGAACAACAAAAGAAAAAAAATTACAAGTGTGTGTGTATGTGTGTAGCAACAGGTAAAAATCTTGAAAAAATGTAAACAAAACAAAAAAGAACGCAACGGTCAGCTAAAATCAAGTTTTTTTTTTTTGCAAGAAATTGAAATGTGAAACGTGATTTTACAAAATTAAAAAGATTTTTGAATGTTGGATTGTTTTGTTATGTGTTGTTGTGGAATGTGTGATATTAGCGGATAATACTAAAAATTCAAATTAATGAAGGATGTTCAAGCAAGTTTTGCTAATTGAGACAACTCGAGCGCTAGTTCAGCTGAGGTGACGCATGCGCAAAGTTTTTTAAATAAAAATCTTGATGTGCAAAATTTACATAAAACTAAATCACTACAGTAGCTAATGATGATGAAAGTGTTTGGATCATCGTTTTAGTTATGAAGAAAACAATAAGTGAATGAAGAAGATTTATGTGGTTTTGCTTTAAAACTAGGGAGAAGAAGAATTATTTTTGATTTTACTACGAAAACATAAAAATAGTTTGAAATATTTTAATGATGTTATATAGATAAAAAATGTTGTAAATTTATATGTACATGTTTGATTTTAAACTGCAGTCAAACCAACTAGTTCCCAATCAGGCCATTTGAGAATTCGTCACATGAAAAATAGAATATAAACTTGAAATACAGACGATTTCTTATTTAGAACTTTAAACTTTAGTATGTTAAATCGCATCAGCTTCCACTTGTCAGCTTTCACATGAGCTCTTCACTTTCCATACTACACTTTTAGTCTTTTGCGGTCTAGTTCCAGACCAATCAATAAACTGTGCTTGCACACCTCTTTTTGTTTCTACTCACTTCACTGGTGCTTCACCGCTATGTATCTACACACTCAAATCTCTATATATCCGCATTTCATTTGTCCAAGTTGTAATTCTGCCAGGTATAGAGACCGCGAAATTTTTACTTGCAAAACTTGTTTGTAGTTTTCATTCTCATTCTCGTCTGGCCGCAGCAGCGCAAGATGTTGATTGAAGAGGCTGTGTGTTGTTGTTGCTGTTTGCTTTCTTTTCTCCTGCCAACATTGGGCATGACCGCGATTTTACCGTAACTTTTGTTGTACCTACCTATGCTTTCTGTATGATTTTTTTCTTTCTTTCTTTTATTTGTTGTTGCTTTGCAGCCTCTTTTTTCTTCACCCAAATATGTATTTACTTGTTTGTATGTTAGTGGTTTTTGTGAAACTGCAAATAGTTTCTTGGCGAATTCAACTAGGTTGAGGAGAGTTCTAAGAGTGGGAAAGACATTCCTCATTTCGTATGAATCCCTGTCATTCGTTGTCTTGAGATTTCGTCTCACCCCAGCCTAACACTCAGCCAAGTTAACAGTTGCTCATACATATTTATATCTATCTACATATTTATAAATATGTACGTAAAAGTCTGCTTAAAACCTTCCAACAACACTGTTCGTTGAAAAAACGAGCAATAGGCTTGGGTCAGTCTTATTGATTAACGATCATCTTTGCTAAAACAGCAAAGTACTTTTATCCAAAGGTCGGCTGAATAGTCGGCTGTGTTAATTTCAATTTTACCCTACAGCCTAGTTAACTAATCAACTTCGGTTACTTAAAAATTTTGCCCAAAAAATGGTGGGCTCTAGCTCTCAATATTTGTGATGACCTTTGGAATTGATGACTCGTGGCACATTCACTAACCTTAAAGTTGAAACCAGGTTTTTACGCAAAAACAAACAAAATAACAAACAAAAAAATTGCAAAAATACAAAAGTAAAAAGATAAATAAAGAAAACATATTACAACAAATATCTCGATACATGCAAATATGTGCCTATACTCAATGACAAAATCAAATATGCTTATGGAAGTGCAAATTCGGCGAGAAAGCGAAATGAAAACATTAAAAAAAAAAAAAATACTCAGGGGCAAAAGTTTGGATGCTGTTTTTGCAATTATTTGAGTTTTAAATTTTGTACATACCTATTATTTTGTTGAAAAGTAGGCTGGGTTAAAAAAAGCTCTCATAAGAAAAGAGAAAAAAAGATTCACTGTTCCTTTTGAGAATCGATTGTTATATCGTCAGTTCCATATAATTAGTTTTATCCAATGCGGATCTTAGCATTTGCAGTAAATCAGTTAGATCATCGCATTACTTCTTGTAGAGTGAATTACTATAATTGTTCGTATATTACCAACCTAAGCAGCATAAGATAAATTTAACCAGCTACGACATAAATATGTATGATTTCCCACCATTTAGACCACGCCTAACACTAAGCAAATCGCTAAAGAATTCCGTGAGCTTGAAATTCGAGTATTTTTAAATGATTAATAATATTCAGTCAAGTTAGACAAAGTAATTTAAATAAACGGTAATTACTCAGTCACACGAAATGTTGAACGGCACAATATGCAACACCACCCAAGTTAAGCAACAACAAAAGAATGAAACAAAAGTCAACGGTGGCTTTTAGTATTCGAGGGCAATGCGTGTGTTAGTGTAAAGCTGTGTTGTTAGAATATGAAAAATAGCTAAGCAAAGAATAAGAAAAAGTGAGAAGAAACAAAGAAAAAAAAAACCAAAAGCAATTGCAGTTGTTTGTTAATAGCGTATTATTGGACATTGTTATCTGATTGAAACTCAAGGTTAATATCAGCTAAGACAAGAATACGAATATTGAACTTGTTGAATAAGCTGATTAGTGTTGGCAATAAAAACAAAAAAATAAACAGAGAGCAAGGAGTTTGAGATAAATAATAGAATGAGTTAAAATGAATTAATATTTATTTAAAATAAAATGTAAAACAGTTTTAAAACTCGTTGAAGTAATATCAAGTTGCACAAGTTAATATAACCGAACATAATCTGACATAACATAACATAAGATAACATAACAAAACATAACATAACTAACATTACATAACATAACTAACATTACATAGCATAAGATAAAATAACATAATATAACATAACATAGCAAAACATAACATAACATAACATGACATAGCATAACTTAACATGATATAACATAACATAAAATAACATGACATAACATAACATAACATAACATAACGTAACATAACATAACATAAAATAACATAACATAACATAACATAACATAACATAACATAACATAATTTCATACTAAACAAAAAGTAAGAAAGCACGCCATAACTTAACATTACATAACATAAAAAACATAGAACATAGTAAAGGACAACACATAAAAATCTGCATATTAAGCACTCTAGACACCAAAACCACAACTTCTTGTCGCTGTTAATAAATTAAATTTCAATAAACCAGTTCTAAATTAATCGCAATTCATTAACTCCTTTTTCGTCGCAGCAGAGTTGCATTACTAAAATGCGAAATTCCTCGCCTTCGTTACACTGGCGCCATTACTCCATGTGGAGTGCGCGGCTACCTTGCGCCCTGCTACTACACCTACTATTGTTGCTACAGCTGCTGAGCATGCGAAATGCGCACGGTCAAACACTAAATCAACCGCCACATTTTGTGCCCGCCAGTGGTGATATGTCACGTTTTAGCCTACTCGAGAACACACCAGTCGGCAGTCCGGTCTATCAGTTGCGCGGTAAGTTAATTCCTGTGGTTAATTTATGATTTGGACATATTTAGATGTAATGTCATTCGCATAAGTGAGTGTTAAAGTATGGCCTAAAGTAGGTATGAGAATGTTAAAAGCCTTTTAAAAGACAGGTTCGGGGGAATATTCAGGCAACATCTAGTTATGTTTGCATGTGGAAGTGGATATGATATGCATACCCTGTAGGAAATTTCATAATAATTTGTTTAAAATCAAATCTCTTTTTCGAATTCAGTTTTTCAACGATTTTCTAAAAAAGTTATACCCAGCTGCATTATCTTTGCACGTCTCGAAATATTTTTTTTTAAATTAATTTTCTTATTTAATTTTTTTCTAAGCACTCTACCACTACTCCGCTTTTGAATTTTCCATTTTTTTCTAGTTAAAATAAAACTAGTTCTCATTCAACTTTTTTTATGAAGCAAAATTTTCCTTCAATACCTATTGTTTTTCCTACCGGGTACATTCATATTAACACCGAGCCGAGCTTATGTTGCAAGCACCTGTCAGCACCATCAACCGGCTTAAGTCGAATGACCATTGCATTTGCTGCGGATTTTTCTCATTTTACGTTTGCTGTCGCGCGCAAGTTCTTGCATCAAGTTTCGCCATTCTAACCAGTTTTTCGTGAATTTTTATAGCTCTTCTTGGTAGTTTTATTCGTAATGAATTTTGTATTTGAGCTGTGCTTAGAGAATAATTTCATTTCTGTGAAACGCATTTTTTGTCGCTTTGCGTTATGTCAAAACTAGGCAGCTATTTCGCTGGTTATGGATTGTTGTTAAATATGACGATGAAGTGGTTTTTAGTTAAAAAATTGCTGTAATAATTTTTTTGGGTTTTCGGATGCGAGAATGAGAACCAACCTTTGCACGATCGAAATTCGAACTTCAACTAGAAAAAATCTAAAATTTTACATAAATCACGTTCTAGCAGAAGTAAATACTAACTCAAGAAATTTCAAGGTCTTCAGTTAACCATTTACAACAACAACAAAAGATATTACAAATTTAGCTTACTTCAATGTTTGTAAATTCCAAAATGTACTACGCTAAACGATTTCCGTTTTTATGTTTGTAAATCTCAACAAAACGTGTGTGCCGTGTGGTATTCTGTACTCTAAACTATCGATGCAGCAAAATAATAATCGACTTCAAATAACTTGATAGCTTCAGACAGCTTTCACTCAACCAAAATCATCTTCATCACTTCTGCCTCAGGAAATGTGTTAAAGGTTAGACCATGAACTTTGTTGAGCACCAAGAAATTTTTAATAGTTTTAAGTGTTTGTGACAGCTTTTACCCTAACAGCTGGAAAAGACCATACAATTTTAGAAGACGCACAAAAACAAAAAACAGCAACAGATTTTTTATATTGTTGTGCCACAATTGGGTTAGGAAGCGGTTTGCCCTACTGTTCGTAAAGGCTTTATTTCTGAATGCAAAAGTGTCTGTAAATATGTGCTTATGTTTTTTGTTTTTGTTTTTGTGCTATTTTTGTTTTTCTACACTAACAAGTTTATCAATGCAAATATGTATGTATGTGTTGCGAAGAACATAGATACCCTGTAGGGAACGTCTCTCATCTACCAGTTCATTCTATGGCTCTTTCAATCAATAATGATTATTTAATTTGTTTTGTTTGTTTTTTAATCTGAAATAATCAATTATACTCTTGTTTACTTTTAATTTTAATTTTTATTGTGGTTCTTATTTAGACGCCTGTGTTTATGCGACAATACCAAAAAGTAATAAAAAAAATTCTTATATTTTGAAAAATGTTATATATTTTTTACTTTTTTTATTCTTTTCAAACATTATTTTTTAAGAGTTTTTTAATTTTTTGAAAAATTTTTTTTAAAATTTTTTTTTAGTTTTTTGAAAAATTTTATATATTTTAATTTTGTTTATTTTTTTCGAATAATTTAAAAACTTTTTAGTGTTTAATCTGTTTAGTTTTTTAAAAACTTTTTAATTTACAATTTTTTTTTTAGTTTTTAGAAAAATTTCATCCTAAGCTCGTATTTTATTTTTTCAATTT
This sequence comes from Sphenella marginata, assembly GCA_951509765.1. NCBI lineage: Eukaryota > Metazoa > Arthropoda > Insecta > Diptera > Tephritidae > Sphenella > Sphenella marginata. The sequence continues at coordinate 4,996,058 of OX608082.1, forward strand.
TTTTAACAATTCAATACATTTTTTTTTTAGTTTTTTTTTCGATACCATAAAAATAGTTCTTATTTGACACTTTAACCATAGTTCTGAACTAGAAATTTGTCTCACAAGTGACTCAGCTCCCTGCAGGGTATGTTAATATTTGATTTTTATGTTTTGATTTTTTATGTCAGCCGATCACCTTGTTAATTTGTTATAGGCTGCAGATTGAACTAAAGCTTAAGCCAAATATTTTGCGAGTTCTTCGTTTATTGAATATTTGAAAAGTTAATATATTTAGAAAGAATAAAGGCTTACATATTTACTTATTGGTCCAACGTTTGGTATTATTAGTTAAGCTACTTCATTATTAAAAATGTGTAATCCGATTAAAAGTTCTATAAATTAAATTAAAAAAATGTATAGGGCCAAAGACATTTTTATCTACACTTGTTTGATCTTATTTTACTAGCAATTTTTACTTGCTAATAAAGCCCCAAATATGCCTAAACACGAACGCACAATTAAACGAGTAATCAAACTCATTTAACCATATTTAGTGTATCCACATAGTATTAGCCTTATTCACATACATATTTTTTTTTTTTTATTTTTTTTTTTTTGGAAATCCCATTGAATGTCGCCAAAAATGTTGCTTATTTTATAGTTGCTGTCAACTTTGCAACAACTCTACCACTGGGTTACGTTTTGGTTTTTTTTATTTTATTTTATTTTATTTTATTTTATTTTATTTATTTTTTTATTTTATTTTATTTTATTTTATTTTATTTTATTTTATTTTATTTTATTTTATTTTATTTTATTTCATTTCATTCCTTTTTATTTTTTTTATTTCAGTTTTGCTATTATTTGTGTAAGATATTTGTTTTAAAATAATTTTTGAATTAATATTTACAATTTTTTTGTTGTAAAATATGCATTTTTTTAACCACTCTAATGTTCTTCTTCCCATTGCAACTATCAAATAATTTTAGAGAAAATTCTCACTCATTTATACATTAGTGTGTCAGTATAACGTGGGACTATTTCGCTCGGTTCACTGCCCCTGCATTGTAATCATATCTGTAATAATAAAATATGGTGTCTTATATACCAATGAAGCAAAAAAGTGGTATCTTGAAAAAGTATAAATCGGCTGAAGAAAAAATTGGTTTATAAATCAAAAACCATAAAAAACTCGTTGTTTCTATTTATTTATTGTGAAGACCTTTGATCAAAACAAATTAAATTTTTGTTTAATGCGACTTAAGCTACTTTTAAAGATTGCCTTAGTAAAGTTTTAGGTTTTGCTCTATTTATTTATTCATAAAAAAGCCAATTTACGAATGTTTTTATGACAAATGACACTTTAATTTGAAGATTAATGACATATCACTTTTTCTTCTGAACCACATCAAAGTAGCAAACATTGACGTTCACATTCAGCAAATATTTTTGTTGCCACAGAGGTATGCAAAATCTTTGCGTAAACTTCATTTCTGCATAAAAGTGCAAACCTAAGTGCAAGCATAAATTTATCTAACGATTTCACACCGTGCTTTGTATTCATGTATGTATGTATTTACTAGCGATGACAGTTTTATTTTTTTGATTTTAACCATTTCGGCATTTTCGGGCTACTGAGACTAGTTTCGGGATTCAGGTTTTGAGTTAGTTTGAAAAAAGTGAATAAATTGTTTGGGAAACTATCTGAACTTAAAATAAATGTCTCACGACTAATCGGATTTAATGTATTTTTATTTAAGTCGAAATAATCGTTAGAAATAGAATAGAAACCCAAATTTTTACAAATTTTTGCAGCGTGTTTTGAAAATATATTTTTATGCAATGAATCATCATGGTAAACACACTTTTTTATTTAAAAATTATTTAAAAATTAAATTAATTTTTTGAAAAGCTTCAAAAATATTATATTTATGATTTTTTTCAGTTTTTTGAAAAGCTTTAATAACTTTTTGTATGTACTTCTTTTTTTTTTTAATTTTTTGAAAAATTTGAAGCATTTTGTTTATTAATTTTTTTTTTTATTTTTTTTTTTTTGAAAAATTTAACATTCTTTTTCAGTTTTTTAAAAAATTTTATACCTTGTAACTTTTTTTTAGTTTTTTAAAAAAATTTAAAATATTAAGTTTGTAAATTTTTTTTTACTATTTTCCTAGCTTTTACAACAACAAAAAATTAAAATATTCCAAAAAAAAGAATGCAATCAGAGAAAAGCCATAAATGTATAAGTAAGTTTTTGTTTTTAAGTAGCATATTTCCCATCCCGAAAATTTCGGGATTGCAAGAACGAAATCTTTGCATTTCTAACGACACTTTATACCGGATGCCCCGTATCCCGGGCTTGTCATCTCTAGCAGGTTTATTGACACACTAAAATCAAGCGCGTAACTTGAGAACTGGTGAATTGCATTTTCATTGTTGGTGATTATGACATTCAAGCGCATAGATATGTTTACTTTATGAACATGCCCACACCAGCGATGTAACGAATGTAAATTTTTTTAATATTCGAGGCGGTAAACACGAATGCAAATTTTTCGTTTTTGTTTAAATTCCGAAATTTTCTTTCTTCATGTCATGGCATCCTATTATCAACTCATGTTGAACCTAGATTACTTACGATGCTTAGAATGCAGTTCAGTGAAGCTAATACAGCGAACATTTGTTGTTCCCACAATTGCATTTCGTATTTTACTTAAAAGCCTGAGAAAATCAACAACATGCAATATTTCAATTATTTGGCTGCTCTCAAAAACTATTGTCTTATTTATTTAATTATTTTTTCAAGTCATATTACAACATTAAAGAAACAAAAACAACAACCTGTTGGCACAAATTAATTCATCGAGACACTTCCTTTATAGCCGGTTTGGCGTTCATATCTCAGTGACTTCATCACAACAACGTTTGACTGACATCTAAGGCTAATTGTTTTTACTTGTGTTATAACAACCACAAACACACACAAACACACACACATATACAAACATAGGCATTTCCATTTTGTGGTTTTAGTTTTCTGCCACTTTCCATTTCTTATGCAGGGAGCATAAAATACTTGCGCATGCGCTGACTTTAGATGGAGCCTTGATTTGTTATCTAAATGTGGTTTACACACACACACATACACATACATAGCGCGCTATTTGTGGTTTAAATTAAACAACGAGTGCACCACCACTGGAATGCTTTCAGTTGCTGTGTCAGTAGTCTCACAGTCCATCATTCCATCACACCGTCAACATGTCACTTTTATCTTTTCTTTTTTATTATTAAGTCACGTTGCTAAGATTTTTGCTTTACTGCCGCATTGTTGTTATGCACTCGACAGCAGCAGCTACTCGTTTTTTTAGAGCAACAATAACATACATAACATAGTGCCATAGCAAATATGTTATGTTGCAATTATTGTTGTATTTGAAAGAAATTTGTTTTTATTTGCTTTTTGTTGTCGTTTTAAGCATCGCTCGTATCTTTCTTTGTATTGCTTTTGTTTGTTTGTTGTTTGTTTAGTTGGAGATGTGTTGATATATGCAAGCGATAAGAGTCATACGTGTGGCCATATTATATTCATTACAGTCACTGTCTATATAATTATCATTTTCTTAATGTATATAATTGCTTTACGAGGTGTTTAAATGAGGTGATAAAATGGCAAACGCCTATTTGCAATTTAAATAATTATGCAATAATAAATAAATAAATATATTAAGTCATATAAGACTGGGCTTCTTAATGATTTAGATTGATAGCTCTGACCACTGAAGAAGTGGCATGAGGAAGGTGAGAGGTGTCATGGTATTTATATTTACGGTAGAATAGTGAACGAAGGTTATTTCGAGGAGGGTGGCGTGAAATGTTTCTTAGATCATCAAAAAAAAAAAAAAACTAAACCGACTACCAATTTCAGTCTTGATATATAAAGATCGAATTTGTGTACTTTAACACATTCACCAGATATTATCTGACCAAGACCTTCTTCCCAGGAGATATGATATTTATATTTTCATACTATTTACCTTCATCGATCTCAGTCCACATTTCAGTATTTTTTTTTGTGGTTTTTGGAAGGCCTTATGCCTTGGCTACTATATGTTTTACTGGTAGCTGGTAGGTTAGACTACTTTTTTCTTTTAAAGAACTATCCACTAAAAAATAACCTTCGAATTGCAAATATGGAGCTGCTTCCAAAAATATTTTAGGTACGGAGACACACTACGTCTTCTCTGTGGTTACTCTTATGCTATTCATCTCAACAAACGTCTTAATTTTTCACTTGACCGTCCACTTTTTGACCTCCCAACCTAAGTAAGATGGACTTAGGAACAGTGAAAGCTTTCTGAATAATTCTACTTCAAGTCAAAAACTACATTTAAGATTCAAGAAAATTTCCAGCTAAATTTCAGTCTTCAATACCGCTCTAAGCCACGCTTGTTTGAGCAAAGTGTAGTCTGATCAAATCAACACTAATCAAAGTTATTAATTTTTTCCACGATACACAATGTACCTATTTGTGTATGAATATTTTACTTTTTTTATATTTGGCTAAAACGTGTTTGTATGTAAACACATAGTACATTCCTAGCGTAAAGCCGTCCATTTCTTAATATCGGCAAATGTTATATTCATGTTCAAAGTAATAAAGCATAAGTACCCAGAAAAGAAGTGGAAAACAAGTAAATTGTAAATTTATGAATATGCTTCGCCAAGCATGAAATCAAAATTCTTTCCTTACTTAAAGTGTGTTTACAAACAAACATGCCTTCATGCATGTGTAAATATGTACTCATGTCTGACTACCAAAGCAAGAGGAAGAAAGTGGCTATAACAGTTAATAGAGATTATTATTTTGCTGGTTTAAAACAAATTATAACATGACTTGGCTAATAAAATGAAGTAAAGCTATGTTTTAGGATAAGTTGCCACTTTGAGTATAAAAAGAACGAAAGACTTAAGAAACGAACTTGAAATTTTAGAGGCAATAACATTTGTTAGAAATATGTAGAGTTATTAAATATTTACTGAGTAGATTAGGAATCCAATTTCGGAATGCTGTTGTTGCTTTTCTAATTTTTATTGAGCGTTTAATGAAGTTTTTAGCTAAATTAAAAGCTTTTGAAAAAATTGATTTTTTTTTTCAAAATTTAAAATTTAATTGGAAAAACCATAGTCAGCCTGGTTCTCATTTCTTTAAATTAAAAATGACAAATTTTCATTTCACTAAAAATAAATTAAAAGCTAACAAGATTATCTCGAGGAAGAGTGAAAATAATTAGAAAGTGGTTTTTGTGGATCTTAGACATTGGAGTGGTCGCACTAAAGCCAATTCGCTTCGCTTTGCATTTACAAAAAACAAACAAAAAGCGTGATAAGCTTATTCGCACTCATCTGCAAACTGTTTAATAGGCAAAATCACTGCGACGGGGCTAACAAAAGTTCATGGGGTTCTTTTTGCACAAATTCATTTGGATATTTCAAGGGTTCAACAAACTCATGGAATTTTTCAAATTTTTTTCAAATATAAATGAAAATAATAGATATAATAAATAATAAAGTAAATTTTAAAGTTTTTTTTGGTAGATCGATTTTTTTTATTAAGGGAACGAAGGTTGAATAAGGCACGATTCGGAATATTGCGGTCCTTTTTCGAAATTGTTTTTAAAACATTTCCGGAATCATTTCGGTACCATTTTCGTAATTTTTTGGAATTTTTGTGTAAGTTTTTCAGTATCAATTCGGGACTACTTTTCGTTATTTTTCGGAATCACTTCGTGAGCTTTACATAATAATTTCGTTACCGTTTTCGGGACCATTTTCGAATTTTGTTGGAATTTTTTCTAATTTCAGTATCAATTTCGGACTGTTTTTAGGTTTTTTTCGGAATCACTTCGGGATTGTTGTGCTTTGTATTTGCGGGACTATTTTGAACTGTTTTCGGCACTGCTTGCAGCGATTTTCCCGGGATCAGGATGACCTCGGGACTGTTGTTGGGACCACTTTTGAATCTTTTTTAGGATCAGTTGGAATTGTTTTCAGGAAAAAGTTAAAAATTATTCCGAAACGATCACTTCGAGTTTTTTCGGGACCACTTTAGGGTTTTTCAGTGATATATTCGGGATTGTTGCCTTGATATTTTCGGGATCAGGAATTTTTCTCTCAAACGCTGTTAGAACTGTAAAATTTGAGAATTTACTACCTACAAAATTTTGATTCGAAAACTAATTCCATGCAAAAAAAAACTTAATAAAATTCAATAAACAACAGCAATTAAACTAATCGAACATTTGTTAGCACCCCCGCTAATGCATAAGCTACTCACTCATGTCCATATTTAGCTACGCGAAATCAACAACTTAAAAACGTTGACAGCCAACACAAATGATAAACCATTGCACTTCTGGTTCAAATTTCACCTAAATGGTCATTCATACCAAAATCGGTGTACACGACGAAAGATAACCAATTTTGTTTGTTGTTGAAATTCATAAATAGCATTCACTTGGTTGCGTAAAGGAAAAGTCTTAAGAAGAAGAAGCAGAAAAAGAAGAAGTTAAAAATAAATAAATTGTGTGAAACGCGTACCAATTTCTATTATTTCCGTATTTTTTTTTGTTAATTGACTTCTTGTCGTAGTTGTTGTTGTTGTTGTTTTTTGTTATTTATTCGATAATTTCTTTTTTTCTTTTGGGTTCCAAAGCTAAAAATTGAACTCAAACTGGCTACGGCACGAGTTTTTTCTGTCTGGCTGAAGCTGCGCTTGTGGCATTGCTCGAAAGTTTTGCTAACAATTACTCCTACACTTGGCTGCATAGTCAACTACAACAACAAAAATGATTTATTGTATGCTAGGGTGAAATTTAGAAAATTTTGATTTAATGGAAAAAAGAATTAATAATTTTTTAAAATTTTTTAAACTTAAACGCGCTTTTTTTTGTATTTGTACTGCATTCTAAGAACATGTTTCAAGGTGTTGCCATCCAGTATGCTTTTATGGTGTTGCCAGCTAACTGAGTTTTTTGGTGATGAAGTGATTTATGCCATTATGGATATCAAGAAAAGAAAATTTTAAGTCTTTTTTAACAAAAATTTTTCCAGGTAGTGTTACCACTTAGGGTTGCCACCTAATTCCATTATATCTATTATCTTGAAAACGACTTTACCAATTAGCATATAACTTTGAATATAGATTTATGCCAGCGCCAGCAAATAAGTTTTTGCAATAGAAGATTTTTAAAGCGTTGCCACCTATTTGAAATTAAAAAAAATGAGTGAGATATGCTAAAATAGGTATCAAATAAAAGCTATTTTGAGGTGTACCTTAGCAAAAAGTGTTCCAAGTATGGTTACCATATGGTGTTGCCACTGAATATGATTTAATTTCTTTCTTTTTTTTTTTGATAAACGCTTTTATCTCGAAAATATCTCGACACATTTCTTTAAAAAAATTTTTTATTTTCAATATTTTTTTAAATTAAATTATTAAAATATTTTTTAGTTCAACCCACTCTACTGTACGTACACCTTTCTCTCTTCCTTGTTTTTTGTTTGTTTTGAGCGCATGCGCATGGCCCCCAACTGACAAAAAAAGATGAAAAATGCGCCAACGAAAGGGAGTTACAAACACACACACATCCATACCCACCTCGCCGTGGATAATGTGCCAGTATTTGTATTTGTAATTTTTAAGGTTTGGTTCATGGTTTGTCAGCTTCAACCACAGCTCAACTCAGCTTGTTCGCTGTAGCAGTTTTTTTGTTGTTGTTGAACTCAGTACTACGTGCCTTGTTGGATGCTGTTGTTGTTGCATGAAATACCCAATAAATAATACAAAGCAAAACACAGCGTGCTCAATTTTTTTCACTTTTGTTGTCTAGTTGAAATCTGAGTCATGTTGAAAGGTTTTTTAGCACCTCTTTTGTTGTTTCTTCGAAATTCATACAAACGTTCATACGGATGTTAATTACAACTGGCATCAATTGCTTTCTTTATAAACAAATCTTAGCCCAGTTATCTGATGTAAATCGATATCATTTTGAAGATATCATTGCTCGTATTGTTCGGACACATTTAACCAAAACATCATTAATCTTTACCAAGCTGTGGCGAAATGGATATTTCTTTAGTGGCAGCTCTGTAATTTTGGATCGTGGGACGGCACACTCTTCAAAAGTTGTATTAATGTATCTGGATAAAATTATACACCTATACAAACAGCCTCGTCCATTTCAGAGTACATGGTCAAGGAGCTTTGATTGGCTTTTTCGAGGTTGCCATATAATTCAATTTGTTTTGTTTTGCTTGAGGATTGGACACGAAAATCACCCCCGTGCATCCGCCGCTGATATAAATCTGGGACCGCGAGCGGCTAAAAGTACCTTTTAGGTGATACCCAAATTGTCATACCTTTTTTTGAACTTAATTTGTATAGGTGACAACTCGATGATACCCTCCTAAGTGGCAACACTAATGTAAGACAGCTATGATTCTAGCAAATAATCTCTATACAAAGTTTAACATTTTTTCCAGAAAATATTACGGTTAACGAGGTTAGGTCGAAAGTAGAATTGGACATTAGAATTTTATATCCTATTTATGATGAAACACACCCTTTTGACCCCACATACCTATGTAAAGTTTAACATTTTTTCCAGAAAATATTACGGTTAACGAGGTTAGGTCGAAAGTAGAATTGGACATTAGAATTTTATATCCTATTTATGATGAAACACACCCTTTTGACCCCACATACCTATGTATATGAAGGGATATAGTAGGATAAATTTTCTACCGGATGAACGTTCGACCGTATTTTCAAAGATCCTACATTATTTAATATAATTTTTTAGCACGAGTTCTCTTTCCGATTTGTTGTTCCACATCGATCCAACTTAATTTTTTATGGTGACATTGGTCTCTGCTGACCTTTTGTCTGTATTGACAATGAGGCGTCTGCAACAAATCTTTATTTTCTAATTTACATATTTATATTACGATACAGCCTACAAGACATACCTACTTAGTTATCAATACCTACATTCGTTATCGCATATTTCATTAGATAATGCAATCAATTAATTATTTTCTCACTTCGTTAGAGAACGGTAACAAACGATCGTCACACTTTGAATATTTGTCCCCTGCCGAGTACAATAACACAATTTCCACGCTAGTTCCGCTATCGTGGTCAAAAGAAATGTCGGTAAAAGTACGCTCAAAAGACAAAGGCGAAGAACAAAAACAAACCAAAAATGCCATAACTAGACCAAGCAAGTTTCTAACCGAATGAAACTGTGAACAAGGTTGTGAGAAATAAATTAGCATTTTTCACACGTTGGAGAGAATGGTTGTTGGTGTAAAGTAATGGCTTGGTGATAGTAACGCTTAACAAACGCAGGCGCTGTACACGAAGATAGGAAGCATTAAGGTGGTTTGGTTTATATGATAGAAATGTTCAAGAAACAATTTTTAGACCTTTGTTTTATTAGGGAGCAAAATATCAATAAAAAATAATTATAATGGAAATAGCAAATTTCGCTGAAAAATATGAATATAGAGAGGAGTACTTCATAATCCCGACAATTTTTCGAAATACCGACATCACGTAATCCAGACGTAACGTAATCCCTACATAAAAAAATCCCGGCAAGGCAAAATCCCGACAAGACAAAATCTCGGCATAGCAAAACTCCGACACATGAACTAATAACATGGTTTTTTTCGGGATTTTTTGGTTTCGGGATTTTGCATTGTCGGGATTTTAAATGGTCGGGATTTTTTAGGGTGGGGATTATGAATGGTCGAGATTTGGTCATGTCGGGATTTTGTGTGTCGGGATTGTGTTATACATCCATATGGAGACAAGTCGCTTGTAACAAAGCAAAAAAAATTATACGCGCTTGTAATTTTTCGTTACTCGCAAACTTTTTATTGCTTCCCCTTCTTAAGTCGATTCTAAGCGAGTATGAAATATTTTATCTGGCACATAGTACAGAATTAAAAGTTCTTCTTTTGTAGTTATTAGCAAAAATGAACGCTGATTTTAGTTTTTTTTTTTTAACTTTTTAGTAGCGACTTAACTATGTAGTTCAAAAAAATAAAAAATTAAGCGAGTATGGATAATACTGCATACTTTCTTCGAATATGTCGAAGAGATTAGTAAGTATTTAATGAATATAGACAAACTCTAAGGGCCACTTTCATAAAAGCCGGTTAAGCCTAATCGGTGATTAATTTGACAGCTAACCGTACAAAATACGTCAATTAAACTCCGGTTAGCGGCTACCGGCTTTTATGAAAGTGGCCCTAATTCTCCTAAGGTTAAGGTGGCCTACTCCAACCGCTCTACCAAGCCGAGAGGCAATCTTAGGTCGACTAGCCCATTGCGACCACTATATAAGGAGCTCTTCCTTGCCTTCTTGAAACTGCATTCAACATACTTCTTCCGTTTGAAGATACTAAACATTCATTTTGAATAGTACTTTACCTCTGGAGAAAGTTTCCATTTTGGAGAGATTCAACTTGAGGCCACTTTCCAGTCATCAGATATTATCGAGATTTCAAGGGGGCGTAGGTACGGGAAGTGAGTGTCCATCAGGTTGCTGAATGCTGAACTCGACGCAGTTGGACCTTTTCTTCCCGCAAATTTTTTCTCCCACCCTAGCTTGAAATTTTAGCAACAATCGCCTAGTCACCGTTCTAAAGGCACAATACAAAAACAATGCTATACAAATATTTATTCGCCTTGACACCAAGTCGCCACCAACCAGCCGCTGCGAATGGCATTTTTATCTCAAAATCAAAATTGTGCTTATTGCCCTAATTCTCATGTTTGCCACAAACTCATTGTTTTTACTCTTTGCTTCCCGTTTTTGTTATTCTAGGCATCGACCCAGAGGGTAGCCGCTTGACGTACAGCATATCTGGGCCAGTATTTTCAGTTGACCGTGAAACTGGTGTTGTGCGACTGCGACAAGAACTTGATCGTGAAACGCAAGATACAATTGAAGTGATCATAAGCATTACGGATGAGGGCGTCTACGACACTGAACCCAACACCGTTTCGCTGCGACGCGAAATACCAGTGCGCGATTATAATGACAACCATCCGACCTTTGTGGGACGTCCATATTCGGCAAGCGTTAGCGAATCGTTGGCAGTGGGCGCTGAATTGGAAATCAAACCACGTATTATCGCGATCGATCGTGATGAGGGCATCAATGCCGTGTTGACCATCAAATGTGTGCAGGTGAGTGTGTGTGTTAGTGGTAGACAACAAGCAAAACTATTTGGCAAATCAATTTAATTACGCTCTCATTGCAGGAGAACGATATTTGCGATACGTTCCATGTGCGCGCCGAACGCATTGCCGATGGTAATTACACAGCGCGTGTCACATTGAAGAAGCCGTTGGACTATGAAAGCCGTCCCTCATACATTATGACTGTTGCGGCCTCAGATGGCGCTTTGGATAATCGTTTGTCTTCATTTGCGAGCGTTTCGATCAATGTGATCGATGTGCAAGATCAACCGCCAATCTTCACGAGCGCGCCATACTCTGCAACATTGGCGGAAAATACGCCCGCTGATGTGAGCGTTTTAACCTTGAAAGCGATTGATGGTGATGTGGGCATACCGCGCGATATCGCGCTAACGTTGGAAGATGAGATTTTTGGACATTTCGCGCTAGAACCGTTTGGCGACGCGAAAGCGGGTACAGCCATATTGAAGACCACAAATGTGCCATTGGATCGTGAGAATCCGGAAATATTGCAAAATGGTGGCGTTTATGTGTTCAATGTGCGCGCAACAGAGGTGGTAGATGGCGCGCTACAAGCGGTTTATGCAACGACGCGCGTGACAATCGTGGTCACCGATGTGGATGATCATGTGCCCGAATTCAATTTGGACTACTTTAATATTACTATACCAGAGAATTTGGGTGCTGGTATGGCGCTGCCTGGTTTGTCCGTGTTTGTGGATGATGCTGATTCGGGTGAGCATAGTCGTTATGCGCTGGCGTTGCGCGATATCAACAACTCGAAAGGCGTCTTTGCGGTGAGTCCTGAAAACGCGCATGGGCGCACGCCAGTAGTGGTGCGCGTGCTCAATACCTCACAGCTGGATTACGATGTGGCGGATGCGCAACTGCGTCACTTTGAGTTTGATCTCGTTGCCAGTGCGCAAGGCGTCGACAAATCAAAGGCGCGCGTGCAGGTCAATCTGCAAGACATCAACGATAATGCGCCCAGCTTTGAGCGCGCCACATATCGGCTGCTTGTGCCTGAAAATGCGACAAAGCGCGAGGAGTTTGGCAAGTTCAATGCGTCTGATAAAGACTCGGGCGCTTATGGCAAGATCACGTATCTCTTGAAAGGCTTTGGTTCGGACAACTTTTACGTGCATCCCGACACGGGTGGTTTTCATGTGCAAAAGCCTTTGGATTACGAGAAGCAAAATAGCTACAGTTTAACCATAGTGGCTAAAGATGGCGGTGGGCGCGAGTCCAATGCGATACTCTACGTTGACGTCATGGATGTCAATGACAATTATCCGCTATTCGAGAGTGACGAGTATACGCGCATCATACGCGAAGGCACTGCAAGCTTCGAACCGCAATTCTTTGTGCGCGCGCACGATTATGATGGGCCGTCACAGGGTGGTGGGCGCGTCAAGTATGGCATCGTCTCGGAGAATAGCATTTCTGGCAATGTTTTTCAAATCGATGAGAACACAGGCGAAATCACATTGCATAAGTTGGCGCGTTCTATGGATACCGAGCGCGGCGAATATGAGCTGGTGGTGTCTGCAACGGATTTTGGTAAGTTTTTGAATTTCTTTGAGGTATCACTTTGCTCTTTCTAACTTGCTTCTCGTACTACAGGCACACCACCGCTTACGAATACAACGCGCATCTTGATACGCGTCGGCATTAGCGGCAATCAGCGCCCGATTTTCAAAGGTCATTTCCAGAATATCGAAAATGTGCCAGTGCTTGGTCCGCCCAGTTATCGTGTTTCAATACCGGAAAATGCTTTGCCAGGCTATAATGTGACCAAAGTGACTGCGCATGATCCAGATGGACTCGATGAGTTACTTCGTTATCGCGTTGTGGGCGCTAATGATAATTTCGATATTGATGAAATGTGAGTAAAAGTGTGAAGCTCTCCAGATGGGCGCCATTCAGTTCAGTTGTTAGATCTTCACATTCTCATGATTCAATTTCTAATTTCTCTTTTCCTCTTCTCCCACCAGCACCGGTCTCATAACAGTCTCTCCACACGCGCACATCGATCGTGATGCTAACATGGACAGTTTCGAGATCACTGTAAATGCTGTGGATGCTGGCATGCCCATACCCGAAACCGCGACGACCACTGTGTATGTGAATGTGAAAGACATCAATGATGAGAAACCCAAGTTCGAGCACGCCAGCTATGCAGGCTACATCTCCGAACGCACGGCAGTGGGGGAAAGTGTGCTCAAAGTGCGCGCCATCGACAAAGATCTCTACTCCAAACTCGAATACAGCATAACAGGTGCGGTGAAGGCAACAACAAAAGCCGGTGTGAGCATAGTGAATCGCAGCAGCTACAAGCCAGAGGAAGCGTTCCGCATCGATAACAAAAGCGGCGAAATATTTGTGAACAGCAGCTTGCGCCACGACGTAGCCGCAGTCATCACATTCACGGTGCAAGTGCGCGATCTCAATGCCGAAGTGGATCCGGCGGGGCAAATTGATACAACCGAAATCACAATTTATGTGCAATCATTCAAAGACACAAACCCGGTGTTCAAAAATAAGGGCTGGACGAGCTCAAAGCCAGCGGTGAATATTGTGCTCAGAGAAGAAATGCCCATCGATAGCGCGCTCTTCATATTGCAAGCGGAAGATCCTGTCACGCAGACTGCGATCAACAATTTTGAGCTTGTCGAACCCGCTGAGCTGGAATACTTTCATATCAATGAGCGTACTGGTGAGATTATATTGAAGAAACGTTTGGACTATGAAGCGCTTGATGAGGGCAAGACGGAGTTTGATTTTCAGGTGAAAGCCACCTCTGCGGATGCGCAACGCTTCACAATCACCCGCGTTAATATAACCGTGGAAAATGTGAATGACAATAGTCCCACATTCGAAGCGCCAGCCTACAAGGCGGCCATCATCGAAAATAAAATGCATCCCGAAAAGGTGGCGCAAGTCAAAGCGCACGATAAAGATGCGGCGCTCAATGAGCGCGATCAACGACTCGGCTATCACAAGATCGTCTACACGCTGCAGGGTGAATATGCCGAGCTTTTTGAAATTAACAGCACCACAGGTGAGGTCGTCGTAGCGGCGAATCAAACCATCGATCGTGAGCGCACACCACACATACATCTACAAGTGAAAGCCGAAGATTCGCCGGGCAGTCCGTCGGATGCGAAACAAAGCACCGTGCAATTAACGATCGATGTGCTCGATGTTAACGATAATGCGCCCGAGTTTAGTCAGCGCAATTATACTGGCGTCATACCCGAGAATGCGCCAATAGATGCGTTCGTATTGAAGGTGTTTGCGAATGATCCCGATGATGGTCCTGGTGGCGAAGTGCGCTATGAGTTGATTGCCGAAGGTGACGCTAAAGATTTATTCAAAATTAATGCGATCAGTGGTGAGTTGCGCACAAAACGTGAGCTGACCGGCAAAGGACGTTCACAGCCGTATGAACTCTCGATAAGAGCGCATGACAATGGCAATCAAATCTCAAAGCAGGAGTCGCTCGCAGTTGAGGTGCCTGTCATTGTTTTTATTGGCGATGTGAGCGCTAACGATGGCATACCATATTTCTTGGCGCCCAAAGTAGGCGAGAGAGCCAATGTGACGGAGGTAAGGCGCTTGAATTTTTTTATTGCCAAGAACTTCTGCTATAATTAAATTTCTTACTTCACTTTTAGAACTCACCAATTGGCTCACCCGTCTTTCAAGTTATCGCCAGTGATCCGGATAATCCGCATACGCCATCGGGCATGCTTTACTATGCGATATTGCAGGATACACCCGACGCGGACTTATTTGCGATCGATGAGCGTAGTGGTCTCATAACAACGCTACAATCTTTGGATCGCGAGACGAAAGATATGTATAATATTATATTGGAGGTGTCGGATGATGGACAGCCAAGGCAATCGGTTACGCGCATACTACCAATTTTGGTGTTGGATGTGGATGATCATGAGCCACATTTTGAACGTGAAATTGTAAGACATTTGGAGCTTCTTTATTAGGCATTAATCTGTTATTACTTGCTTGAGAAAAAATGTTTACTTTCCTTCAACTAAATCTTTCTAGATTAAGAATCACAAATATTTATCGATTTTTGTATTTAAGGCGCTAATCTCCCTTACCTTCTACCACACAGGATGCGGTGCCCATGGCGTTTGCGGTGCTTGAAGAGGAGCCCGAGTTCACTATAGTTGGCAATCTAAGCGCTATTGATGAAGATAAAGGTGATAATGCACTTATCGATTACGCGATAATCGATGGCAACCATGAAAACGTATTCACCATAGAGCGCACCAATGAAAATGTTGCAATTATTAAAACCACCAAACCGATTGACAGAGAAAGCGTGGAATCATACACGCTAACCGTGAAATGCTTGAAGCGTGGCACGCTCAATTACGCCTACCTGGGTAACGAGTATGCGCCCAGCGATCTGTCACACATACAAATACAAATCAGAGTTATCGATATCGATGACAATTTACCTGAATTTCAACACAAAGATGCTTCGATTGGCATACGCATAAATGTGCCCATCGATACGGTTATAACAACGGTACATGCCATAGATCGTGATGCCGAAGCGCCCGCAATCGTGTACGCCATCGACAATGTGAGCTTTGTGCCGCAATTTTATAAGAGAACGCGCAAAATTGATTCGCGTCCACTGAAAAATCTCTTCACAATCAACAATCGCACTGGTGAGCTACGCACGGGTGGCTCTTTCGCTGATTACGTCGATGGTTATTTCCAAATGAAAATACGCGCCAACAATTCAGCGCGCTCGAAACGTCACACCTACGATAATTTGAAAGTGTTCGTGATACGCGATAAGTCTTTGTTGAAGTTTGTATTTGCGCGCCCACCCACCGAGATCCAGGGCATCATAAGACCCTTCCAGGAGAAGTTGCAACAGAAATTGGAACCACTCGGCTTGGAGCTGCACATACTCGATACGCAGGTGTTGACGCGCGCCGATTACACGCTCGACTTCACCGCGACTAGTTCGTGCTTTCAAATGTTTAAAAATGGTGCTGCCATATCGCTGCAAGAAATGCAAAAACTAATGCACTCCGAGCAAATGAAGCAAGAGCTGTTCGATGTTTATGTGGAATATGGCGTGAGTGCGGTGGAATTGTGTTCGGTGCGTAAGCCGCAAGTGGCGGCGAGTGTGATGGCCTCAGCGGGCACGTGGCTAGTTATATTGGCTGCGCTTATTGGACTAGCGGCGTTGGTGGCAGCGTGCACCGCTTGCTGTTTGAAGAAGAAGTGAGTTTGAAAACAAAAAAACAATTTTCTGAAAAATATATGTTTGCTAAGCTCTCATTCATTTTTATTTTCTTGCATTTCTTAGATACAAAAAACATTCGAAGCGTAGCTTGCAAGCTTCACGCGCACCCACCGAACCCTACTCGGTGGGCATGAGTGTGCCGACACTCTACTATTCGGAGCCCATCTATGGCCAACTCTCATAGCAACCAATTATTTGGACTAACGTAGGCAAATATTGATTAATTTAGTTTATGCATAATGATTAATTGCGTTTAGTTATAAGTTATTTTGTTTCATCTTTATTTTATTTTTTATATTCTTCTAAGTCTTTTTTTAAGTCTCTATTCGTATGGTTAGTGTACAAGACTGCGCATATTAATTAATTAATGAACTAAGTCGTGTTGTATAAATTAATAATATGCCTGTGATTCAATATTTAAATATTTTATTTAAAAATCCTTTTTATTGGTAAACAAATTAACTTTAGTGAAGGGCCGTTTTAAGGGTTAATGCACAATTACTTTAATTTAAATATTAAGTTTAAGCGAGAAGCGCAAAAATATTTGTAAATAAATTGATTTAGAAATAGATTTTTATTTACAACAATTATTAATCTGACGTTTACGCAGAGATAAAAGAAAATAATTTCACTTAAAGGTTAGAGGAAGGCTGTTTTGAATATTTTTTAAAATATCAAGCGAGTTGGGGTTACTCAAGACGTTATTGCAAAAGTTGTCTTGGTTCAGTAAGAATGCCAAAATAAAAGTATTATTTACTGATTTTTATTGTATTAAATTTTTTTTTTTTAAATTTGAAATATTTTTTTCGCTAATCAAATATGAACTTGTCGCATGCGAGAAAAGTTTGCATACATCGGAATACCGAATAAAAATCGAAAATTATTAACGAGTGAGAAATTCTGATTCTTAAACCCTAGGCGAGCTTCTGCAAAAAAAGAGAACAGCGACCTGGGGGGTTATTCTGTATCGCGATGCGAAAGAAATTTCTTTCGCATTTGAAAAAAAATTTATGTGATTTGACAGCTTGCTAATAGCATTTGCTTTCGCATCGCGATACAGAATAACCCCCCTGGTAACCGAATTTAGAGAGGACTAAAATTATTTAAATTTTGTCATACTCGAGAATACTCAACGCAGTTTGACGATGCTGTTGCCGATTCATAATGTTAAATGCTTGAGAATGCTCTAACATGGGCTTGTTCTAGTTTTATGCAAAAAAAAAAAAAAATTGTTTCTGAAAAAAAAAAAATATTGCTAGACAAATTAACAACAATTACAAGTAAGAGAGTTTAATAATATAATTCAACGTTAAATAAAAGGAGTGACCATTCACGAAAGACACCAACCAGCTAAACGAGGTGAAGCACATTTCTGCTCTGTGTAAACGTATGTTAGGTATTAAAATTGGTTTGTGGGGTTATTTTAGTTTTATAAAATTTGTTTTAATACACTTAGTATAAGATAATATGAATGGCAATATTTTTGTTAAAAAAAAAAAAAACAAAAAAAAAATGTTCAGACAAAATCAGAGCATATATTAAGCTACTAAAGTGCCCATTTGTAAATAAAGAAGAACAGAAAAGTTAATGCAAATGATAATAAAAAAAGTATTTAAATAAAGCCTTATTTTCATATTTACATACATGAATGTCATATTTTTTACGCATTTTTTTCTCTTCCCTTATACCAATCCATCATCATTTTCTGACGTTTCAATTCAATTTTGCACTTTTTTCGCATAAAGAAAGAGTTCATAGTCACAGTTAATATTGTTGTTATCCTTTGTTTATCTTATCTAACATTTACCTAATTTATGCATAACAAGTGGATAATAAATAATGTAAAATATTTGCCTCATAACCGCAAACAATTTACCAAATATTTGTGACACCAATGGGGCTGTGAGGGCGTACCCACTTTTTATGCGTTCAACTAAAGTAGAAATCAAATAAAATTTTTTTGCGTGTTTAATTGAAATTAACACGTGTTAATGGTGCATTTACATATGTTTCACTCCAAATTTCGAGCATATGTACAAATATTTATACCAGAGTAACTAGAATACATACAAAATATTGACACGAATCACGAAATGATGGATTTGGCTGGGTGAAGTGGTTTGGGTTGGAAAATACTTAGTTGGAAGTTGTATGAGGGGGTAAGGGGGGGTTTGAGTTTTAGATGTTGGAAAAAAATATTTATGTTGTTTTGTGAAAAGAGTCAACTAGATGTACTCGCCTGTTCTAATGCGCTTAAAACGAGCTTCCCGAGCTTCATAGCAATTAACTAAACATCGACCTGAAATGTTCCCAAAAGTTGTTTAAAGTAAGATAAACCTCCAAACGTGGTTTCAAAAACGAGCTGATTCCAATATGTTTTAATTTTTGAAACGCCTATAAAGTACTTTATGCTGTCCATATTTTAAACACCATCTCTTTTTAGTTTTGCTTTCAAAAAATCCCACATTTCTGGTTGTATTAAAATTTAGCTCTTCGATATGGAGTTTGGTGCCTCTCATAGAACTTCTTCTCTTTGTATTTATAACACCTGTTTCTTGAACAAATTTTCCAAAAATTTCAAATTTTGAAAATTTATAAAAAAGTTGAGTTTTCGGATATTCCGGCAATACTTTTTCAACTGACTTAGAATGTAAGCTTGGAAGGTGTCGCAGAAAGATGGAAGGCTCCTTGGAGTATTTCAGTGAAAAGTCCTACCGAGAAAAAGTGTCGCTTTGTGGGCTTCAATCATATATGATAAATGTGCAGCGAATTAATTGCGATGGTTCTAAAACAAGTCCAGAGTCTGAGGTCCTATCGACCCCGAATTTGGTAAATGTACCACCCTTTTTAAGGATGGCTTCGTTCCCTTGATGTGCCTAAAAGCAGTCAGTTATCGCTAAAAAAAAATAAAATAAAACTCTGATTGGAATAATTAACTTCACATAACTATTTACATATGTACTTATTATGACTTGAATCCAAATGCAAACAGCGCCACATAACAAAGAGAGCAACTTAAGCATGAAATATCCATTCACCAACCGTATAATCCTAGCCGCCAAATGCGAAGGACGCCAAGTGGCATTAACAAGCGATTTTACAGTAGCGGCGAGCGAGCGAGCGAGCGAGCGAATGATTATACAAAAACGAGTCGAGCTACTTGAAAGTGATTTATGATGTTGCGACGATCATCAATCAAACGACAAAAGTGGATATGTCACACATACGATTACACGCACACGCACACACAGGCAATATGCTGCATATGTGACTGTTTGGCGCAAAGGGGATTAACTCGAGTACGCGGTGAATGTTAAAGCAGGAAACAAAAACAAATTTGACACTTTAGAGTAGCACTTTGATTGGCAAATAAACTACGAAAGTTGAAAGGAGTTGATCGAAGATTGCAAATTTCTTGCATTTATATGTGTGAGCTACATTAGGGTGGGGTGAAAAAAAATGTTTCTTCGTTTAACATAAATGTGAAAAACTTAAAAAATTGTTCGGATGTAATTTTTTTAAATTCAATTAAATTTTTAAGTTAATTTTTTTTGAGATAATTTTTTTTTTTTATGGCAAAAAGTTTTGGAGAAAATTTTTTTTATGATTTTTCAAATATTTTTAATTCAATAAATTTTTTTGCAAATAATTCATATAAACATTTTTTTTTGGCAAAAACTTTTGGAGACATTTTTTTTAATTCTTTCAAATATTTTTAATTTAATACATTAAATTTAAAACTTTATAAAAAAAATTTTTTTGGATAAATTTTTTAAATATTTTTTTTAAAATAATTTTAGAAATATTTTTAATTTAATATATTAAATTTAAAAATTTATAAAAAAAAAATTTTTGGCCAAAACTTTTTGGAGAAATTTTTTTTTAAATGATTTTTCAAATATTTTTAATTTGCTACATTTACATACATATATGTATGCAAATAATTCATATAAAAAACTTTTTTTGGCAAAAACTTTTTGGAGAAAATTTTTAATATTTTAAATATTTTTTTTAAATGATTTTCAAATATTATTAATTTAATAAATTTTTATTTTCAAAATTTTCTCATTATAAAAAATTCAACCTACCTTAATGTACACATATGCACAAGTGCAGTTAATAGCATCACATATGCAAATATCCATCCTTTTCACAATTTTTTTCTTTTTTTTAGTTTTCCTTACGTAATTTCACTCTTGCTTTGCTTAGCTAATTTCGCTGAAAGTTATAATTAAATATTTTTTCTCGCTTTGTACTTACCACCCGCAAATTTTGCTTAGCAATTATATTTCCTTTTACCCTAGAGGTTTGATAGCGGCTTTTTGGTTTAGAAATTTCAAGCCTGCGGGTTGTATCTACATATCTCTTGTATCTCTCTATGCTGATATTTGTGTCAACAAATGTTTGTATATAGATTTTAATAACTTACCCTCATATTGTATGTTTTGAAGGAAATAGGATTATTGCTTATTATTCGTATTCCATGCTGGAGCAACAGAAGAGTTCAGTTATTTGTTTTTTAATATAAAGTTGATGCGCGAAAGTATACTTCGTACCTGAGAGCACTTGTAGCTGAAGTAGGTACGACGTTGAAGACCAAAAAACGTTT
Source organism: Sphenella marginata (assembly GCA_951509765.1). Taxonomy (NCBI): domain Eukaryota; kingdom Metazoa; phylum Arthropoda; class Insecta; order Diptera; family Tephritidae; genus Sphenella; species Sphenella marginata. The sequence continues at coordinate 5,017,220 of OX608082.1, forward strand.
CTGTTACCAACAAAAAAAAAATATTAAGCACGTGCATATTTTTTTAAAACTTCACATTTAATTTTTAAAGTAAATTTTTTATTTAAAAAAAAAACTCATTTGGTAATTTTTATTCGCAAGCACTTAACAACATATGAATAAAATAACAATTCAAATTTTTTGTTTTGTGCTTTCTAACTATCCTACAAAATAAAAAGTGAAGTGATAATATGTGCAATAGATTTTTCCTAAATTTGTTGTTGTTTTCAATAAAATTTTTCCATACAATATTTTATCTAGCATCGAATTGTGCGTGGCTGTACCTCCATTTCTTTATACGCCACTGTATATGCAAGCTAGCAATTTCGCCATTCACATTATTTTTGACTGCAAGTGTTTTCGTAATTTGGCTTTGTTATTTTTACTTCTCAAAAAGTTACAAAAATATACTTTTGGTCGCTATTGTTATTTTTGCTGGTAGTGAATATTATTTTCATTACCTACATACATAAGGACATGTTATTTATGTGAACATACCCTGTAGGGAAAACAACAGACAGTTTGCGCCTGGTTGAAAAAGAACTGAATAGAAAAAAATACAGAGTGTCATGACTTAATGAATGAGTGGCAGCGAGAATACCTGGATGGCTATGCTAGTTTCATTTAAGAATAGAAATAAAAACACTCCTCACAGGGTACTTACATAGACCTACTTGTATGAGGGAGTTTCCCTTACATTTCAAATAGCTTTTACTTCATTCACTTTTCACTGCACCCTTTGAATTAATTTGGCATTCTGCTTCATTATGTTTTAACCCTGTTGATTTACAATGCACTTTTTCCTTCGCAGCGCTCAATAAACATCCCTTCGGTTCTTCGTCCTTTATTCCACACATGGATACATACTTACATATAGCTATCTTTGAGGCTGGAGTTAAAGCAAACTAAATGGTTTTGTTGCAACTACATTTCATATTTATGGGTTTTTATATGAAGCATTGTTGTTATTGCAAAAGTTGTTCTTGTTGTAATTTTGTTATTCTTATTAATTGTGGTTGCTACAGCATTGGTTATTAGAAGATTGTCGTTAAAAAGATATAATTTTTAAAAGTATATCGAGTCCAGATTTCATACTTAGGTGGACAAAATAAAAATAAAATAAAATTAAAAAAAATAAAATAAAATAAAATAAAATAAAATAAAATAAAATAATATAAAATAAAATAAAACAAAAAAAATAAAATAAAATAAAATAAAATAAAAAAATGAAATAAACAAAAAAAAAATTAATAAAATAAAATAAAATAAAACAATATAACATAAAATAAAATAAAACAAAAAAAATAAAATAAAATAAAATAAAAAAATGAAAAAAAAAATAAAATAAAATAAAACAATATAAAATAAAATAAAATAAAATAAAATAAAATAAAATAAAATAAAATAAAATAAAATAAAATAAAATAAAATAAAATAAAATAAAATAAAATAAAATAAAATAAAATAAAATAATATAAAATGAAGTGAAATGAAATAAAATGAAATGAAATGAAATGAAATAAAATAAAATAACATAAAATAAAATAAAACAATATAAAATAATATAAAATAAAATAAAATAAAATAAGATAAAATAAAATCAAATAAAATTAAATAATATAAAATAAAAGAAAATAAAAAATTATTTTAAAATTAAATATGTAAGTTAAAATATTATTATTTTCCGCCGTCAGCCTTTCGTTTTTTGTTTCTCGTCTATTATATTATTTTTTTCTTTACAAAAAAAAAACTTGCAACAAAGCACGAACGCGCATTTATGACCATCAACAGGATAATGTCTGCTGGCGGTGTAGTTCATTGTTATGCAAATTCAGTTAAATGACTTTTTCCGTAGTGAAATGCGAAATGATTATAATGACACTCTGACGGTTATACATATGTTTGTATGTGTGCTCATTCAATGCATAGTTGTTCTGTGACAATAAAAACAAAGGGTGCATTTCGATTTCATTTCATTTGTTTTTTTGTTGCTGTCGACTTTTTTTTTGGAGTTTTTATGGGTGACCAGCAAAGAAGTCAACGTTATTACTATTTGTAAACTTTTTATGTAGCATTGAACAGTGGTTGCTGAGGTGGAAAAAACGGAACAAAAAACGCCTCCCTGTCTGTTAGTATGTTTGCACGCGCATCACTTAATAAATAGTTCACGGAATTGAATAGTTTATTTTCCGTTGCATTTCAACATACTTTTAAAGGGATATACGCATAGTTTTTCTGTAATATCGTCACTAAGAAACAGAGGTTTTTGATAGTAGTCTAGTTGGCCTAGTATGTAGAATTAATTCTGTGGACTTTTTTCATAAAAGCTGCCCACTGTTCTGGTGGCTCTTTTAGTGTTAGAGATATCTCAGTACATAACTGATTTGCATAACATAAAAAGTGTTAGAAAAATATTTAAACTTTCATTTTTCATGGTTTTTTGAGTTGAGTGGGCACAGACAGAAACCTTACAACAACTGCAACATCCATACAAATAAGTAACTGAGGGAGCAGCCACGTACAATATCTACTTATATTTATCTTTCTATTAAAATTACCCTGATGGTTTTTAATTAAACTGCAATACCAACTTGTGTTAAAACAACAACAACAACAACTCAACGCGCATTATCAACACTTGAAGAGCCAAACGAAAATGTGGAAGATGTGCTTAGCTGATTTTTGTTGTTGTTGTTGTTGCTTTTGTGTGTGAATACATAATTAATGTGACATTCTTAATTTATGGTTGATTCTTGCAAATTAGTTTGAAGGATGAGATAAGACCATACATCCACAGGGAGTATGAAGCTGTTGAAGTGCAACGTCAAACTTGTTTTACCGACAAACGGTTTCATGCCTTGTTAGGGCGCATATAAACAATTTATATACCTTCGTTGTAGTTGTTGTTGTAGTTCTATGAAATGGATAAATAGTTAAAAGTTTTGATTATCACGCTTCTTAAAGGGTGTGTTGCCTTGTTAGTGGCGTTTGTGATTTAATGATTTGTCGCATAAAAATGCAAATTCAAATGCAAATCAAGGACGAATGTTGTAAGCATCTGGTAATGAATGAATTGTTGTTATAATGTAATGTTGCAAAATGTGTTGTAATCAAAAAAAAAGAAAAAAGTAACGTATTTTATATTGATGATTTTTTTTGTAGGTTTTTCCTCTTCTGCTTTATTGATCTAAAATCGTTGATAATCAAGCTGTCACATTTAGTAGCCTGCCATAAAAGCAAGCTTAACTAGGATTATCACACCAGTAGCAAAGGCTTTTAGTGGAAAAGCAAGAAAAGGAATGCGATAAAAACAATTAAGCATAGTTCTTAGTGAGCAGTGTGGCGCAGTATACATATGTATAACCAGTAGCGTGACTGGGTACGCCCAAAAATAGTTCATTTGCTTAACAAAGTTACTACTTAGAAGAAAGATGCCCAGAATGAGTGCGAATAAAGTATTATACACCAAACTAGATGCCCACGAACATCCAAGGCTTCGCCACGCACTCACATAAAAATGTTTTGTACAACGAAAATTGCAAATTGTATTCTATATCGCAAGGTAAATGTCAAGCAATATAATGGTGCAGAAATCATTTCATTTCACCAATTAGTTATTTAGTGAAACCCTTACAAACACACCCAGAATTTAACAAAATTGTTTTCTTAGCTTTGATTGCCTTTATTAAGTCTACTTATGATTTTTGAATTATTATCAATTATCGGCAGACATTCGCCCATTCCAATTTCACTCTATGCACAAAAACATTTTAAGCCAACTTTTATTGCCACTCCTGTGTGCAGCATTAATAAATATTTTAGAACAATGAAATTGATTCTAAACTATAAGTCCAACTTTTAGCATTACATCAGTTAAAACTGCATTCAATTTTAAGACGCAGGAGTTGAGTGATGCGTGAACAAACATGCAGACAAAAAGACAACAATTCTGTAAACTTGTTTTGAAGAATATTAGAGAGTTTCAAATAAGAAAAAAAAATAATTTGGTGTAATTTTTATTTTTTTTTTCTTAATATTTTGTTTTTGCTTTTTTATTTTTTAAATAATCATTAAAATAATAGCTTAAACAAAAATCAATTTCTCAAAAATAATAGTTTGAGTGACATTGAAAAAATAATATAAATATAAATAATGAATGTCAAATATCCGCAGCTGCCCATCTGCTGTCCTAAAACTCAGTCCACTTCTACTACTGGGTATACAAAATCACTAGAAATAATTACAAATAGTAAAAAAAAATGCACCAAATATTTCTCGTAAAAATTAATTGCCAGCCACCAAAAAAAAAAAAGAAGAAAAGGAAAAAGCGATTTAATCCCCCCTACTCACAATTTTTCGCTTATTCTCACCCAAAATTCCTGCCTGCCATTGTCTCTTGCTCGGGGTTTTAGCACACTACAAACAACAACGTTGCTTTGTTCTGCAAAATTAACGAACATTATCCCGCCACACCATTGTTGCGCGCACCACAAATGCAGCCAAATGTGGCACAATTTTTTATTTCCTTTTTTTGTTGCATTTTTCTTCTTTTTTTACCGAAAATAAAGCCAAATTTTTCCTCAAACGCAATCCACCTACTTTATTCAGAAATGCAACTGTGCTGATTTAGTTATTACATGTAATATCCCTTTAATTCCCACTACTCTCCTGTCATTGTCTTATTACTTCCGTTATTGAGACACTTATTTTGTTTGTTCGCAAAAGCTTAAGCGCGTGCTATGACTAGTTCAAACATCTGCCATCAAATTCGGCGAACGCGCCAAAGCGCCGTCAACTACTTCGTTTCGTATTGCACGAAAGTGTTGACCGAAGCTGTACTTCTTTCGTTGTTGTTGCTTATTTACTTTGCACACCTGCCGCAATGTTTTGTGATTTTTTAACCGTTACCTTTTATTTACTTTGTTGGCGCGTGCCACTACTGACACATTAGTGACAATTTGTCATTATTGCGTGTCCTGCTTGGCCGAGTGACTTTAACTGCATTTTGTGTTTGTTGTTCACAATTGTAATTGCTGCTAGGATGGAGTGGTCGGTTGTTCTTGTTGATTGTTTGGTGCGAATGAGTAACGTAAATAATGCGCAAATGTGGGTAAAACAAGATTTTTATCTGCTTAAATATATTACCGGTTGAGTGATTTGGATGACGGATACCTTAAACGTACCCAGTTGGAGTAAGTCTATCAAGAAGAGTTAGGATTATGTACTTCTAAATGAGAAAGCGTTACATAAATGTGAAAGAAAAATTTCAATAATAAAATTTCTAAGCATCTTGGGACTTGCACTTTGTGACGTTTGTTGGCTGTCACAATACAGTGACTTTCAAACTGCTTTCTCCTATGATCTGCTTCTCAAACTTTTACAGTTGATTTCTTCTAAATAAGCTGCTATTATTTTTAAATTATAAATTATCTTCCCTTCATATTTTATACAAATAATTTTTTTATTTTTCCTTATTGCATTTATGAAAATTTTAAATTTCGCACCTAAAATTTTAAAATCTCCATTCCTTTTTTTTTTTTTTAATTTTGAAGGAATTTTTGCACAAGCTTGTGCAGATTTAATTGAAGAAGTTTACGCAACATATTGAAATAGATAACTGGATCGTTTTTACAGTGTTCCACTGTGGAGATGGTGTCTCAAACAATTTATAAATATACTTTTTTCTTCAAAAGAATAGTGAGTACTCGTACCCTTATTCCGGGATCCCGTTTTTTTTTACATTAAGAGAGGTGGCATCCCTCTCTATTATATATTTAGCAGATGATTTCAAGCGATTGCTGAAACTTCTGAAAATCAAAAAATACTCGTTTTAAGACAATTTCTTACACAACAATTTTTAGGAATTCGCAAAATAGAAAGCTTACTCTACAAAAATGTCTAATGATACAGAATGACTAAGATTAGCTGGGTTCAACTTCTTTTCTAATTGCTACTCAGTCTTTTCAGCCACTGAAATCCATGATACCTAAAGGTACATCATTATTTCTTACTTCATATTACACATAGAGTTGCCAACTAGTCTTTTATACGTTTGGGCTGACATTAATCCTTTAAATATTGACTAAAGCGATTTTAACGGATTAAAAACATCAATTGAAACTCTAAACAACATAAAATTAACACAACTCAACATGCAAAAGTTACTGTCATACAACGAACAAAACGTGACTGGTAACAGTAACACAAACAACAATAACAACAACAGTAATAAACACTACAACGTCAACGTCAATGTGACATATCAAAGGATTAAAAGTGAAAATACAAATACGAAAAATATTTTAAAAAATGTAAAGCCGTAAAGAATACTCGTTAGACGCAACACTCGGCAACTATTTGTTTATCCAATGTTTGTCGGTTGAAAAGACACACACAAAAACCCCACACACACACACACACATTGAACCAAGCGCCAGGATGCAGCACACGGAAGAATAGACACCAACAACACTAAATACAGCAATACGAAGCACAACCCAACCGCATTTATTGCGAAAGGACTCATCCATGTGTGTGTGTGTGTTTGTGTGCTGGTGCATGAATGGGTTGAAATTGTTACAAAATCCTTTAACCCAAAAAATGCAAAATGCGAACAAACAATGCGACAGTCACAAGGCTAAAGTGCACAACACATTTCACAGATAAACCAATTCGAGCAGGGTAATAAAACATCCGATAAAAAGATGTGCGTCAGTTGACTGGAGGAGGGGTTAATGCGGCATAGCAGCGCGCTATCAGCAGCACCAACGGCAGCAGCCTTGGCTTTGAGGAGTGTAAGTCTACAACCAGAGCAAATTTTAAAGTACGAACAAAAAACGTATGGCCTCTTTATACCACTCATGACTATAAATTTCGAGAAATACAGAGGTTTGTAAGAAAAAAGAAGATATAGAGAAACAGTTGATAGGGGAGAGCTCAATAAATTTGATAAATTTGGCACTCAACTTATACTAACTTAGGGAACGAATAGCTTTTAGAACGTGAGAGCATTAAAGGGAGAGCGAGAGAACGGGTGAGAGAAAGTAGAAGCTGATGAGAAGAGGTAGAGTATATGGGTATTGTTCGGGCTTTAATCGAATCGAAGAATTATCTTCAAGTTACCCTCACTGTACCTGAGCTCTTGCACAGAGTACAGCATTCGCAAGAGACTAATGAAAAGTAGGATTGAGGAGGAAGAGATCTGATATGTGGAATGAATGATATGTGGACCTGAGCAGCTCTTGAATCACATCTTTAGAATAATCGTTTCTCTCAGCTACTTAGTTCTAAATCAATTCAGTTTTTAAATCTCTCACATTCATAGAAGGTAAAAGACATTCTGCACAGCCGCATACACCCCTACCCTTACTTGTTTTATTTGCGAAAGGGTTTTTTATTTGATTTGATTTTTGTTTGTTTGCTTTGCGGAAGGGGTTTGTGTCCTTTGTCATTTACTTAATAGGCATGCGAGTGTATCAAAGTTACATTTTCGCCACTTGCGCGCTTCATTTATTGCGAAATTATTTATTGCCCAATTGCTAGTGGCGCTTTGGTGTGGCTCGCTTCGATTTTTGGTGCAGTGAATGGGTTAAGTTAATGCGAATTAATTTCGATAATTTTATTTTATTTGCAAATCAAGCGTTACATTGAACTTTTGCTGGTGACTTTTTGACGATTTGTAATGGTGCCAAATGTCATGTTTTCTAATTTTTTTTTTTTTTATTAATTGCGTGATTTTTTTTTATTGTTAATTTGTATGATTAAATGTTTGTCATTGGAATGAAAAAGGCAGTCGTATTTCGCGATAATTTCGGTATCGGTCTTTTACTGAATAGGGTACGTTTTGATAATGTCTATAGCGGGCAGCTACTTTTTATAAAAGTTTTGATTTGCCCACTTGGCCGCATAAAAAAAGATGTTTAAAATATTTCTATTAAAATAACTGGAGTGAGTAAATAAATTTTGCTCCCATAAAAATTATAAAAATAATAAAAAATAATAGCAAATCCTTTTCAAAATCCTTAGAGTATTACCTTAGCAAATATTCATCGAAATAGCAATGCATTAAAAATTTACACAATTTTGATTACTCATCTCACTTAACCCATTATGCTGCAAAATATTGTGAAAAAAAATTAAATCATTTTTATTGATTGCCTCGAGTGGCATTACCAATAGCCACAAGCGGAAATCAAAGCGCGCTACGTTAAACTTGCCCATTCAGCTGTGGAATTATATAAACACAGGGTTACGAGTGTATGTGTGTCTGTATGTATGTGTGTATGTATTTGCTATTGTTTCATTGAAAATCGCCTTGTCATCCTTAAACCATTTATGCACGAATAAATTGCGAGTGCTTACTTGAAACTTTCGCAATCACTGTGCGCACAAATAGACGATAAAAACAACAACAACAATAACAATAATACACAAAATGATCAAGGTAATTCCCAAAAGTATCAACGACTGGCGATTATTGACGCAAATGCGATGTAAATGTTGGATAGTAATTTGTTTCTTTCTTTCTTTTTGGTTTTCTTATCGTTTTATGAAAATCAGAAAATTGTTTTTTCTTTTTTTTTTGTTGCATTAATAATTTCAACTAAAATATTCATACATACAAACATACAGGAAGCTTCTGAGTAAAAAAAATAAAAAAAAAACTCTAAATTCAAAAGTAAGCCAACTCGACTGGTAACAGATCAGACGTAATTTGGCGGATAAGAATCTACCCCCAGCAAAGTTAGTGCATTAGTGCACGCAAATGTTTGACTGGTGTTAGTGTAGTAAGCCAACGAATGTTTTGCAAGGATGCTTTTATTATATTTTATTTTGGTTTTATATGGAATACGTTTCGTAACAACCCCTACCAGAAGTACAAGAGCAGCGTTGCCAGATGAAGTTGTTTAAAATTCTTCAGAAAAAAGAAGTTCAACTATAAACTAGGTTAAACACCCGTTTCATTACACTTTTAATGCTAATGGGTAACAAGTTCAACGGAAATAAGGTCAATTGACTTTATAACGCATTGCAAAAGAGAAATAAAGTCCACAAAAATAAACTTTGCTTACAGCATGTTGCCTAAAAAAATATAAAAAATAAAATTTAGTTGACCTTATTTCCATTTTCGATGTTAAATAAAGTCAAATGGTCTCATTTACGTTGAACTTATTACCCATCATGGTTTTAGGCGACCTCGAATATCGAGTAGCTGAATATAGTGAAATGGACGGTCTCCTGAAATTTCTTTGGGAATTTCCGCAGCATAAAAAAATCTTCCATTTTGCACAAAAATTTTTACTTCTGGCAACACTGCATCCAACACACAAGCGAATGTATGTATGAATTTTCCTTAATGCAGTCCGTCGACAGTAGCAACTTTTGATATTTCAAAACTGTCCCGCTGCGTATTTGCTGTGCGAGTGTGTGTGTGTGTGTGTGCTTTGTATGGATTTCAACAAAAATGATTTGCAAAGATAAATCCTAACACCTTTGACAAAAACTCACAAATGACATTTTTGTGCCGCCCAGCAGAGTTCCATTCGCGAATGACGAAAAGCCCGCCATGTGTCGAAGTTATTTTAGATGTTGGTTCGCTCTTTGTACAATACTCTAATGTGGATCAAATCATTCGATTGGAATAATCACAATTTTGCTATTTGTTTGATTTACGCATTTTTCAGCCTGAATTTTGAATGGAAATTAATATGGCGCAGAAATGGGTTAAGGGGTTAGACGAACCTAAGTATTTGTGATATGAAACGAGATTACGCTCATATTCCTTTCTTTACTTGATTATTTTTTATGTGGTTTTGGAAATCATTGGAGTGTAGCAATACTTTAAGAGAGTTTAATGGAGGCAAAGGCCCGAGGAGTTTGACTCTTGCTCTTATTCTTGCAACTTCGATTTTTTCTAACGCCCCTCTTTGGGATCAGTCGTAGTTGAAAAGGAATGTTTGGATGTTCAACATGCCTCCATTTAGTCTAGATCCTTCTGCTTCTTCTATTGGTGCTTTCGGGACTGATCTAGGAATGAAGATCTCTCCATTGCATAAACCTATTTCACAAAGTTTTCGTTGTTATATTATCAGTACTTCACCTGAGAAGTTCGCGTGGAAATGAACGCGACAGAACGAACAAAAGAGATGCGCCCAGAGTCAGCTTAGCGAACGATGGGTCAGCCTTAACACTAGGATGGAGCGCACTCCTTTTTACTTAATGTGGCTTCAATAAGACTCGTTTATGCCTAGTGAGCGGCGCTCTGCCTCATTGAAGGATAGCCTATGAGCTTCCACATATTGGAGAAAACTTTTTGTTGAAGTTGCATTTCATTGCCAAGTAACCGAACCTATTTTGAAGGTCTAAACTAAGGTAGTTGACAGTACATGGTCTCGGCTAGTCCTCATGGATATTCATGGATGCATATTGAGGTTGCTATGTATAGCTTCGAAGGCTTTGAACTCCTATAGAAGGAAGAATGGGGAATCGATAGGAATTAGCTGGGCTTCAGCTCTCAACCTTTCGCACCGGCCTCCACAAAACTCTCCTAGTTTTCCACAGTTACTTGACTACAAACAACTCAGAACACTCCCAAAAAAACAACGAACTCAAAATTTCTATATCCGCCTTGTTCACACAAGTCGCCCTTCAACTTCAAAGCCCCGACCGCCCGTAAAAAATTTGAAGTTTAAAATCCGCCAATTTTTGCTCTCCCAGCTAAGCGTCGCGTACGTTGCAACTCAGTTCAAATCTCTTGTAAATGCAGTCAACGAAATAATATGAGTGCCCTTCACGTCTTTTGGCTTCCATTACTCATGTTTCATGCGCGTCGCATTGCTAACGGTCCAAGTTTAAGTACTTCCATTTGTTTGTGTACTTGTGTGAATAGTGTTTTGTCTGATGTTTAGGGCAAATCTGTAATTCCAGCGCCTAGCTCTATTGTATTTGGCAGGTGACGTGAAATTGTAAAGTTTCCCATTGTTTTTCCTGCATTCACTCACGAGCTCAGAGTTGCTCAGTGATTTCAATGCCGTGCTGCTGCCTGGTTGGCTTACTCACCCCATAACGAATTGTAACGAGACTTACGGGTGCATGTGCGTGTGTGTGTATGTATGTGTGATTGTTTCACGTTACTTTTATGTACGGATATGTGGGTCGTAGTGCATATCCTTGTTGAGCTCAGCTCGTTATAATTATTTATTTGAAGTTGACGTTTCTTTGGCTGGTCTAAATTCAATGTATAAAACGTTATTGTTGTAACTGATTGCATTGTTATTTTAACGGACGTATAAAAGTAAAATAACAGTTTGCTGGTTTAATGACTTTCAGAGAGCAAGCCGTACACCCATAAATCTTTAGGTGGATAAAGAACTTCTCAATTGGTTTAAAGGCCAGTTCAAGGACGTAAATTTAAAAAAAAAAATATTTTTAGAAGTTTAAGAAGACTGAAGCAAGCCCACTAATGGAGACTATTTAAACTGACTTTCTTAACCTTATCAAAATTTGTCTAGTATCAAATGGATTTCCATCACCTCTCCATCTAAAAATTTCCGATTCTATTTTCATCCATTCCACAACCGCTACAAAATGGATCCTATATCAAGGAAAAAAAAATATCTTAGTAACATCTTAAAACCCCCAGCTGTTGTATAAAATAGTTCAGAAATCGAAGGAGCTCCCTTATATATAGCTTAAGGCGGGGGTTTCGAAACCTCAAATAGCCTTTCAACTCTTATTTATAAGAACAATCGCGCTACTGAGAAACATCATTTAAACCAGATAAACAATTTTAAATGTGAATCCAGCAACAACGATTTGAGCCAGATAGATCCATATACATAGATCTATCTTAAAACGAATTTAAAAATTTTTAGTCCTAAAAAAATAATCGAAGTATTTTTTAAATAACGTAGATGACCTAGGGGTACTTCAAATAAAAATCGAATGCGCTGACATCTGGCTTCTTACTCTGTAGCTCTATTCGAAAAAAAAAGTTTGTTCGCTTTTGAGTGATTCGCACTCTGCAAAACATTTTTGAGTAGGAATCATTCGTTGCTCGTGTTCTATCCTTTTTTCAGAATTAATCTCTCCCCCATTCTATTGTAGAAAATGTTCGAAAATACATGTATAACAAAATGGTCGAAAGTTAGACAATTCTATTCGACAACAGTTTACCAAACGGAAAAATCAACAAATAAATTTTTTTTTTAAGTTAAGCAATCTCTTTTGGTAAAAAATTCGAAAATTAAAAAATAAATGTTGAGATGTAAACTGAAATGCTGCAGTTGATGCCATTTTATCGCCTTACTTAAAAATTTCTTTCATTTTAGCACATCTCTATTAAACTTGTTTTTGTTTTTTTTCTCTTTTGTTTTGCACTTTATTTCGATTTTGTGTACATTTTTTATTGATAAGTATAAATTACATTACAACCTGTATTAATTGTTTAAAAACAATTTTTGCAAGGACCTAACTTTTTTTCATTTATACATTAAAATACAACTTTGCTCATTTAAGTAAGTGACTAGCTCCTGTTAGTTTGTTAGTTTTTACATACAAAAATATATTTTCATATTTATTTACTTAGTTTATAATCTTTGGTAAATATCAAAACTCGTCAATATATATATTTTATAAAGTTTATTATACTTATATATAAGTAACTAGAGTAAGGTACATGTTACAGTTTAGATTAGATGGCTGTGCAAGATTTGGTATTGTTAAGTTTTTTATTTTTATTTTTTTTTGTTAATATTTAAAAGGTAAATTCTATATTTTACAGCGCAATATGATGTATTGTAAAATGCAGCAAATGCCTTAAAACGTACAAATAAAATAATTGTAAAATTTCGTTTTATACAGTGATTCTGAATCTGCGGTTGTTCCTGAATAATCGAAGCTTTAGTTTGTTAAGGACTTGCTACTATCGAAACGTGCGAATCACTGTATTAAAAATCGAATTTTAATTTTTTTTTAGTATTTTTAACAGCTTTCAGTTGTATATTTTTCAATTGAAAGAATGTTGTCTTTAAGTTTTTAAAACTTTTAGCAAGATTCTTTCGTGAGATCAAAAGAAAAATCGATGCATTATTACATAAAAACTTGATTCCTCTGTTCTATGAATGTTTACAATTTCAACGTAATAGAGCATCAATTTTGAGTAATACTGCTAAAATAAATAAGTTTAAATGCCATCCTTAAAGAGTTTGAAGCATTTCTTTTGAACTGGTTTCAACAGTTCTTTAAGTTATTCAGAAAACACTTCAAACTGTTTGGATGCTTGTTTGTTTAACATTTTTATCATTTTTTAAGAGTAATTGGGATCAAATTCGAAATTGTCGTAATTACTTGACTAGTTCCAACAAAATATATACCGTTTAAGCAAAGAGTGAGGTTATATATGATAGGATTTATGGACAATAACAGACCTTTTAAATTATGATTACTAATCATAATGATTACCGATTTGATTGATTATTGTTTGGAAAAGCCTACCAATGAATGATTACTCATTATTTTTGTTTTTAATTGTTATTAAAAAAAAAAAATTTACCAAAAATTAGTCAAGGATTTTCATGATTAAAAAATGAAGAAAAATCAAAAGGTAAATCAAAAACAAAAAAATCGAAAAATTTTATGATTGCTTGAAATTATATTTGATTGTTTTTTGGCGTTGTTGCATTCAAGCACAAGAAAGTAAAATTACTTTTGGTTATTTGAGATTTTTTTTAATTATTTTTTCGTTAAAAAATAATTTTTTTATATTTGTAATCGTAATCAATTAATAATTGACTTTTTTCGAAAAACAAATTAAAATAATCATTGACGATTGGAAAAACCATTGATTAATAAGTAATTCATTTTTATTTTTATTTTTTATTTTTTTGACGGATATGAAGCAATAGTTAAGCTTGCTCTTAGTTTTGAAAAAAAATTTCAAAAACTTTTCTAGCAACACTAGCTTCTTCTTCTTCAAGTTACACAGTTAGAAATGAAAGCAAGGCAAAATCATTTCTTTGCAAAAGTAGGAATTTCACTTAGCAAGTCTTTGAAGTACGACAATAACGAATCTGATCTAATACTCGTAATATACTGTTGGACGCATTTTCTGAGATTCAAAGTAAAAAAATTAAAACGTTTTCGAGTTAGGTGTGTGATTTTTAAACTGAGCCACATATCCAAGTTGTAAGATCTGCTGCTCGTACAGATAAAAATCACACAAAAACTCGACGAAAGTAATTGTAATGTACCTACCCCTAGAATAAATTAATTTATTCATACTGGTTAACCCTCTAAGCGCCATTTTTTAACCCCGAGAAAGGTCTTGATTCGGTACCAGATCTAATGAGGTCGACAGATTTTCAGAGACGTCCATTAATAACTGACACCACATCAAGTCTAGTAAGGATTTCGAACCTTAGCTGCCGATTTTCAAGTTTCACAAACAACTGGCCCTAAGCTACATAAAGTACTAAGCAACAAAAACAAACATGTCCGAACAACATCCGCTGCTATACCACATTCGAATACTGCTCGTAACTGCTATGGCTCGTATTCACCAAGTGCTCATTGTAATCCTTCCAAGGTGGCGTTTGCGTATAAAAACTGCTGCTCTGATGAAGCATTGAGTTGGCTGTGCTATTAGTTCGGTTCGTATGTAAGCCACCTAAAATCTGCATGGCTGTCGGCGACTCTGTCTGCGCTGCCAAATAACAATTTGCACTCGTCGTGAGTTGTGTGTAGACGGGCTCTGTGGGGTAATTCTTTTCGTTATTCTCCTTGCAATTTCTTTCAACTTGCACGCCGCACACACCAACACCACCCGCATAATCAGCAGCAGCTGGAGAACGTATGTTGGCTGCAGCTTCAAAAGTGCTTTTGTATAATTCGTATTTTTCCTGTGAAAAATGTGTAGGCGTCGGCCCCGGCGTCGGCGTCACAGTCACCAAATGATCACGTAGCGGATTGTGTGTTTCATGTTGTACGTTGTAGGGACGTGGATCATTGCTGTAGGCATAACCTTGTGGTGGGCGGCCGCGTTGTAATAAATGTTGTTGCTCCAAATAGGGATGTGGCGTAGGTGGCATTGCGGGCGACTTATGCAGATATGGCATGCGTTCGGAGAGACCACCACCGAAATTGTAAATACTCGGATATGCGCTAGGATTGACAAATATAGCATCGAATAGCTCTTTGGTGATGCGCTCACCGCTCAACGTGAAGTTTTGCAATTTCTCAAGATCCAAATTAACGTTACCGCCACTCTCCAACACTTGCTCGAGCGCAAAGATGTAATTGTGTGCAAAACGTAATATTTCGATTTTGGTCAATTTGGTCTCCTCCGGCAGTGAGGGTAACGTCTCGCGCAAACGCTCCAAGGCATCATTCAACGTATGCATGCGATTACGTTCACGATCGTTCGCCTTCATGCGTCGAAACCGTTTGATGCGCACCACTTGTGTGGGAGAGCGCGAACGCGTTACACGATTTTTACCGACGGCATATTTACGCTTGATTCGCGGTTCAGTTGATTGCTGCTCACTGCCGCCGGCATATTTTGTTGGTGTTGATGTGAGTGTGGGTGCAAAGTCTGATGAGTGCATTGTTGGTGCTTTGCTGATGACATGCTCGACGAGTGTACGTACGCTGCGTGTGCTATGATTGCTGCTGGCGTCGAGGAGCGCTGGAAATGAGCTGCGTTCCATGAGCGCACCATTGTGGCCATTGTTACTGCTGTAGCAACCGACTGGCAGCGGTGACTCGGCGTTAGCATAATAATCGACGGCATTATCGAACACCAATTTACGCGCCGTAGCATTGCAATCCGTTTCGAAACTTTTCTCGTAACCGCTATCGTAAGATGAATCTTCAAACTCGAATGAGCGATCATCAAAACCGCTATAACACGAAGACATTTCTACAGTTCTTATTGCTTGTCACAGTCGGCTGCTTACGTGTTTTCACTAGCTCACTTAACGGCACGTTTTACAAAAACTTTCGATTTCATTTACGTTCGAATGCATTTTACACGCACGAAATATTAACGGTATTTTCTCGTTTATGTTTATGATCTTACACTGGTTAGTTCGCTTGTTTCCCGTTGCGCGTTTCTTAACCAACTAAACAGACTTTGAGGGCGCTCATTAGTTTTATGCTCGTTGCATCATGACAAGCACGTTGGTTCGCGCGCGCTTTATGAGCCATCTGAGCAGTTCAACCCTCTGCGTATTGGTGTCGGTCGTGAAGGCGCCATCTCTCAAATCGTCACCGTTTACAGCAGGGGGTTGGTCTACAACAACATTTGAATGTGTGTGTTACTACCATTGCCGCACACCACCCTTACTACCCACCCAATGCTGTGGCAGTGAAGTGAGTTACCAATCGGAAGGATGACTTCGTCGACCGGCACTAATGCTTGTTGCGCGATCAAAGGGATTTGGTTGCAATCCGCTTGTGTGGCTGTGTGTGCGTGATTGTGTATGTGTCAGATATGTAAAGTTAACGGTGTTGTTTAGTGGTCTGCAGTAAAAATATGGAAACTCATGTATATGTGGTAATAGCAATTATGGATAGGGTTGCCAGAAGCACTTTTATAATGCACTTTCAGAATTGAAGTGAACTGGCATTGAGTTCGTTTATATTTATTTTATTTTATTTCATTTCATTTTATTTTATTTTATTTTATTTTATTTTATTTTATTTCATTTTATTTTATTTTATTTTATTTTATTTTATTTTATTTTATTTTATTTTATTCTATTTTATTTTATTTCATTTCATTTCATTTGATTTGATTTTATTTTATTTTATTTTATTTCATTTTATTTTATTTTATTTTATTTTATTCTATTTTATTTTATTTCATTTCATTTCATTTGATTTGATTTTATTTTATTTTATTTTCTTTTACTTTACTCTATTATATTTTATTTTATTTTATTTTATTTTATTTTACCAAAAAAAAATATACAAACAAAAATTATTTTATGGCAACTCTAAATTATGCGAATATGGTAAAGGTTTTCTTTAATAATTGTTTTTGTTCTAATATTTTTTTGTGTTAGTAGATGAAATTGCGACTCGAACCATCACTAACACATAAGAACGCAAATTTGAACAAAAGTACCCAGCAGTGAAACACTAAACTCTTTCTTTTCTGTTTATATTCAATCTACTAGATTCTCCCATAGTTGCGAAATAATTGGCTAGGGTTTCTTAGATATGAACTAGAATAAAATATTTCTGATCAAAATTTCAAACTCTTAAGAAATCCTTAGTCAAAGATATTTATTTTTGAAATAAAGTAATTTAAATATTGCAATGTAACTTTTTTTAAATTTTTTTTTTTATTTTTTACTTTTAACATTTATTTTTATTTTAACCAATGCAATAATATTCCTTAAGTGTTGATCTAGGCTCGAAGAAGCGTAATGAATAAATAAATAAATAAAAATGTCTTATTTAATATGAAAAAATTGGGACTAGTCCAATATGGTCTTCATACTCACCTCATGGTAAGAAGCTACTATTTAACTCGTTGGACTGCAGGGTAGGTAAAAGTTCATATCAATGTGTCGCCTGGAGGCTTATCATCGGCCTAGCCGGATATGTGAGTGTACGTTTAAGGGTTGCTGCCGTCGATTTAAGCTCGCCGCTTTTTTGCGTGTCCAACAACTCCCAAACTAAGGTGAGTATATAAATTTTGAGTACGCCAAGTATTTACTCACCCCTGGGGGGAAACCATACAAATTTGTTTAGTACAACAACAACAAAAAAGTGTCTTGAAAGCCGGTCATCATGATGGGTAGTCAAATCGAAACTGAGCGCGAGTGCCGTCTACCAGATAATTGTGGGTTGGGGAGTAGCTTTTAAATGTCCAACAACAAAATAGATTCTTCTTCTTATAAAAACCACTTGAGCGCGAATGTGCAAATGCTGCGGAAACTGGTCATACTTGTTCTTGTTGTTTTTTGGTTTTTTGTTTTTGTTTTAAATGAAGACCAAAGCAGTGGCCATTTTGCTTATCACCCTAATGGCGTTATTTCTTTGCTTTCCATCCTGCCAATATAAACCACAAATTATTATGCCACAGAGAGAATCTTGATTGTTCATTGTTTTCGAAAATTTGTTTGTAATCATCATTGGAGTGGCCATTATGGAGTTTGGTGGGGGTCGGGGTTGTTTGCTGATAGAAATTGAGCTATAAAAAGGGCGTTTCATGTTGTTAGTTATTATGCGACTAACATACATTTAGGTCTACTTTAAGGAAATGGGTATGGATTTGCTCCCTTGGGTGCATTGGGGAGCTTGGATTTGTTAATCGAGAATGTCAGCTACTTCCTACTTGTTCGATATTGGATTAAATGATTTATGTTCGCACCTTGTAATTGATTAAGGAACTTTGAGAGTCTATTGAACTTTATGAAGAACTATTTATTTTACGACTGGAGATATTTATTATTTAGTTGCAACTCGTACTTTACAACAGGGGATATTAGATTGGTGGCTAAAAAAATTTGAATGAAATGAATTTTGTTGAGGAATTGTTGGAGCAGTGTCCGAATTTTGTTCAATAATTTTTGTTGACTTCCTCTGTTGAAATTGTCAAACGATCAGCTGTTTTGCATTTGACAGAAATATATAAACAAAATCAAGCTTAACTTCGAGTTTACATGCTGGGAAATAATTATGAAAATCAAGTCTTGCAGGTGTTTTAAAATGACTGACGAACAATAAAAAAGACCTTGCGTAACACTTTTTTCAATTCGTTTTATTTTAGTTTTTCCCCAAAGAACTGTCAGTAAAGCGAGAGTGACTTGAAACTCTCCCAAAACGCAAAAAGTAAAAAGTTTCAAACGAAGAGGAGTCAATAGAAACTTGCAGCAAAAGCAGCTGTTGCCATTTTGATTGGTTAAAAGTTCAAATTTCCAAATTGTTGTTATTACTTTCCATTGTCACGATCAGCTGTTTTTCAATTTAAACTTGTATCTCTCTCTGTCAATAAAAAGTCAAAATGCGCTCTCTCGCTGGAAGTGTTTTGTGTAAAGGAACACTTTCTCAGTAAATACTTTATAAAATTTTTTTAAATTATTATTTAATTAATGGAAAACCACACATACTTAGTTTAATTCAAACACGTTTTAATGCATTTCAGAGTTCAAAGCATCAAACGAGGATTGATTTTTCTCAAATCTTTTTAATCTAATTTTAATTTTGACAGTGCACTCATTTCTCAGTGCGATTTTGAACAATCAACGTATAAATTACAAAAACCAAATGCGTGTAAAAAAATGTACCCGGGTATAAAAAAAGACTATCTTTGTCCTTCGAGATTGAACTGCACTGCTCAGCTGCTCACTCAGTTTATATGAGTAAAAGAAATTGTTAGGTAGAGTGATTTTTCGCTGACAATATCTGTTGGAATGAATTTTCTAGTGATGCCATATTGTTGTTGCTGCTGTTCGATTACATCGTCCTGTATCATCATTTAAAAAAAAAAAGTCCGCGGAAACTGACAGCTTAAATAGCTCTTCTCCATGGCGAGTTTGTGTTAAAATAGTTTACCTGCCTGACAATTTTCGTTTATTTTGGACATTCGTAGCCTTAAAGGTAACTCAGAGAGATCAAATTCATACATACAGAGCTGCATAATTTGTAAGTAAATACAACGACCGCATGTGGGACTACTCAACCATTAAAACATCTCCACACTTTTAATCCAATTTCAGTTCATAATCTAAAAACCCTTTTCCATAAACAATGAATTTTAATACTTTTTGAATAAGCGAGCACTTCATCAAGCCCGAAAGCATTTAAATTAAGGCGTCAATGTATAAACGCCTTTCGTTAATAAAGCACAAAAAACTAATTTAATATGTTAACCCTTTTATCGCCACACTTGGTCACATACGCCTAAACACCGCGATTAGTGTTCACACTCAAGCAATTACACATGTGGGAGGACTGGGGTCTGTAGCACGGCACATTTCCCAGCAAAATTTTTGGCAAGCGCTTCTCCTAACATCGATTACAAAACGAGTTCCTATGTAATCAAGAAATACTTCCCGATGATTATTTCCATTACCAGTTGCAATGGCAGCATTGCATCACAGAATAGATTCTGAGTAATGCATAAGAGAAGCGAGTAATATAAAAAAAGAGATTCTAAATATGCATTCCAAAAATCCTTCTCAGTAAGGCAAAGAGCAAGCGCTTTCGCTTAATGACATGCCTGGGTTAAAATAATCGGTGGTTTCATATGGTTGGTAATGTGTTCCACAATATTCGTTGGATTACAGCTCCGATTCTAGGTAAGCAAAAATTTTGCTGGGTTGTGGTATCATAACAGCGGCACGTGACAGACATGCGCCATACACCACGCCATGCTATATTTAAATAAATAAATATGTATAATAATTATGTAATTACATGACAAAAGGCGCAACAGCGCGTGTAAGTGGCGATGACACCGTAACCATTTCTGTGGGCCACTCTTTTCAGAGATAACAAAACGCCCATTAGAGTTAGAGTTTGATAACAAAAAAAAATAAAATAAAATAATAAAAAAGAGAAAGCGACCGGTAAGCAGTAGCGGGCGCCTGTTGCCACATACCCACAACCCACACGTGCCTGAAAGGATAAAGGACGAGAAAGAAGAAGCAAAAAAACAGTAGAACAGCAGAGAAGTACGAGCAGCCGCCTTGTAATACCACACCCGCCATACCGCCTAAACCAGTTGAGTGGATTTGGCCACAAGTCTTTAAGTCATTGTGGTGGTGTTGGTTGCGGCGGCGTTTGAGTCACGTGCCATCGAGCACTTGGTGTGCTGCTGTCTCTACTTTGGCAACTGTTGCAAATGCAGAGCAAAATCAACAAAGTGACATTGAATGCCGACGGCTGTTGTGACAGTTGGCGGAAATCGGTTTAAACCACTAATAACAAATTGTCTTGTTGGTGGAATAAGCGGCACGCGTGGCTAATAAAAATTTAAATAAATAGAAAAGAAAAATAATTTTATTTGTTATTTAGTAAAAAACGTGGCGCTGCTTTTTTTTCAAATTTATGGAATATTGTTGGAAGTGTTGTTTTAGGTATGCATTTGCTATGCAAATAGAATATTGGTCCTACGCCTATTAGTATGCTTCAAACATACGAAGAGAGGAACGTTTGATGGGTGCATTTGACACAAGAAAAAATTTTGTTTAAATCATGTCTGGGCTCATATATTTCACAAAAGCTTAGGTATATTAAAATTTTACGCTTGTCCATTACAGCTTTTAAAATTTTTTTTAAATTTTTGCTGAGAAAGTGTTCGTTTACACAAAACTCTTGCAACGAGAGAGCCATTTCGACATTTGATTGACAGTTTAGAAGTTTTTACTGTGGAAATTCCACTCCGTAAAAATTGTACATGAAAAACAGCTGATCGCCACATCGGATGGCAGTAGATCAATGCCGACGGACAAAATAGTGATGGCTCGCTTGGGTGCCCAGTTACCGATTACCGGACAGGGCGGCAGACTCAGCACTAGTCTTGGGGTCTACCCTAAGCCCAATTCTTCACGTTAGTTGGAGGCAGCCAAAATAGTGTTGGATATGACTACGTCGAACCCTTGAGATCCTCAAATGCAAGCCATCCGAACTCCTGAAACCGACTATCGTAGGTAAATATAAAAACATAAATCCGGGTCGCCCCAAATCTTCTTGTTAGAATCTTCTTCGGTAGTCCAGCCAGTCTCTAAAGCAAACGAAACCATTAAGCTCTTCTTCTTTCTCTACATATTCATTCATATTTATGTAGGTACATCAAACTCTCAATCGCCTAGGCCACTGTGCAAATTGCAAACAATACAACAATCACATTAAAATTCATTACGCTCATTGTCCTTGTCAATGTCATTATGTTAGGGTGTCATAAACATTTTCTGCCATAATCATCAAAGCCCGTTGAATGGACGTTGTAACTACTACATCGGTCACATAAATGAAAACAAACAGTGGAGAAGAATTTGCTATATAAAATTCTATTTACGTTACATGGACATTCGAGTTATTATTATTTATTTAAGATCCTTGCAGACAAACATACATACGGACAGACAGACAGACATTTGTATGAACGGTCGATCCGGCAATGGAATAACGAGGGGCGAGTTGGTTGGATTTTGACCAATTGTTTGGATATCCATCTCTTGCATTAATATTGACACCTAAAATTTTGCTAGGATTTATTTTGTTCGTGTGTTTTAATGTGAAGTGCATACCCTGCGGGAAAGCAGATTTAAAAAAAATAAAAGTTTTCCGCCAAACATAAATTTGTTAAAACTTGCAAGCAAAGCAGCTGTTGCCATTTTTATTGGTGAAAAGTGCAAATTTTTAAATTTTTGTTGTTGCTTTCCCTTGTCACGATCAGCTGTTTTACAATTTTTATGGAGCGCAATTCCCACAGTAAAAACTTGTAGCTCTCTATGTCAATGAAATGTCAAAAAGCGCTCTCTCGCTGCTAGTGTTAAAATTATATAAATTTTTTTTTAAAAAGTTAATGTAAGCGAACAAACCTAATGACTTACGAATAGAGTGAAATGTAAAATTAAAAAAAAAAAAATTTTGACATTTAAACTGTCATTGAATTAAAAAAATTCTAACCTGGGATTATTATAAATAATTCTTACCGGTTTAATTGATATTTTCTTTAAAGCCTTTTAATCATTAATTTCCTTTTATTCAAAAAAAAAAATTTATAAAAAATTAAAAATTATCTCAAAATAATTTTAATAAATTGAAATATTTGATATTTTTAATTAATACAATTTTTTATTGCTGTGGAATTTTATTTTGATTCGAAATTAATTGGCGAAATAGATCTGGATTTAATTGAAAAAGTTAGAAATGCTACAGGGATCATAACTTTTTAAGACTTTTTCATTGCCTTGCTAAATTCGACTGTTTTTTTTCTGAAGAAGTAATTTATGTCAAACTAGACATTTTTCCAACAGGGTACATGCGTATACATATATCCATACAGACACCAGAGTCGCCTTAATGATAATCCTACACACCGAAGGGGTCCTTCTAACTGCACTCTGGCTACACATACATACATCTAGCTTGCTGCTTGTTCCCTGCAAAAAACCGAAATACTCCGTTCCATACTCCATAGAGTACTCCTTAAGGAGTATCGGAGTACTCCAACACTTATCCTCGCTCATATAAAAAAGGTGGTCCAATTTACATGGCGATGGCCGGTAATTGGATCACCTAATCCGACTCGGAGTACTCCATTTCTTTGCTTTTGAATACTCTATAGACCACCTACATGAGAGTACTCCCAAAATACTCCTATTGGATTACTCTATGGACTATTCAACAGCAAAGCGAGAGAGGGAGTAGGTGGTCCTCAAAAAGAACACATACTCCCTCTCTCGCTTTACTGCAAAGTACTCTATAGAGTAATATTTTGCCACCATTTTCAAATTACTCTCACGTAGGTGTTCCATAGACTATTCAGCAGGGTGCTCCGATATGGATTAGGTGATCCAATCACCGGACATGGGCTTATAAATTGGACCACCTTTTTGTATGAATGAGGATAAATGTTGGAGTACTCCCATACTCCAACGTTTTTTACAGGGTTATTGTTGTTCCATCTAAGTAGAAGTGATTTCGCTTTATTTTCATATAAAAACTTGTGCATTTGTTGTATGTCTGACTTATTGTTGTTGCATGTTTACTTAGTGGCTCTCTTGCAAATGAATGTCAAAAGTCTATAATCTTGATGTGGGTAAATATTGAAATTTGTATGGCAAACTCTGTATGTATGTAGATGGATTTGAATTTTGCAAAAGGCCGGGGAAATTTGACACGATGAAATGATCTGACTACAATGGGGTATGGATGCAATTCAGTAGAAAATTGCAGACTCTAATATGTGAGTCCTTTGAGAGAATAAGCCGTTGTGCTCCACTAGCTGACTTTTGTTCTCCTCTGTGATGTTTAAGGGGCAGGATCGACCTTACCAACTTCTCACAGAGAGTATACAACAACGATGAAAAATGATCCCTCAATAACTCAATAAAGCTCAGAAAGTGGGTGACTAGGCCGCCACCATGGATCCTATACGCAGTTTTCAAGATCTTCAAAGCTTTGGATGGCCGCCAGATGAACTCCTTCTTTAATAAAAATCCGCCACCAAAGCACTAGTAGCAGTCAAGGCTCTTTGGAGCAACTTAAATTTCATGCAGCTTATCCCATCTCTACTTGGATTGAATTTTCATATAAGCAAACGTTTGAGATTTCCTAGTCCAAAAAATCCCTCTTGCATATCCTTTCAAGCAACTACAAATTTAGTTAGCACTCAATTTCCTACTCTATGCGCCGCTCATTATTCTTGTCACACTTTCCGTTTTCAGCTGTAAGTGCAGCAAATTCATTTGTCCACCAAAAAACACGCACAAAAGCCAAATCGAATTCCAGGTGCAGTCAAATAAAAACGGATTTACACATTTCACATACAAGCGAAACGAATCGGGGTGGGAATTCTTTTTTAATAACAATGCGACTGAAATTGTAGTAAAATCTCAAATTACAACACTAACTTTGACGCAGGCCAACGGGGGAAGTAGATGCTGACTGTGATGGTGATGTTGATGGTGGTGTGGTTGTTGCAAAGTTCGTTGATGCTGATGATGAATTTCAATATACAAACAAATGTGAGTGTACATCGATATGTTTACGCATATGTGTATGTATGTATGTATGTATGAAAGTCCATGTGCTTCTAGAGGGTAGTGCCCGTACAAGCATAAGGAGCGTTACGAATTGAATTTATGCCGCTTGTTAGAACGCAATTAGCTGGAGGCAACTAGTGCACTTCTCAAACAAACAAACATATACATAACATATACATAATCTACATACATACATATGTACATATGTGCATAGATATAGCCTTATAAAAAATACAATGTTTGATTTTTCTTTGAATAAAAAACGTAATGCATAATTTATTTGAATTTTACATTGCGTTGGTAAATGCCCTTAGGCTGTTAGTAAATATTTTCTACATAACCTTTTGAGAATAAAAGAATCCTTCCTATTCAATACCATATAGCCGTACGCAGACGCACATAGCAGCTCTATGTTTGAACAGGTTTTCAAATTACTCTCAATTTTACGGTATACAATTAACGCGAAATTAATGCAAATTATTTTGATGTTCAAAAATCAAACTTAGGGGCTATTGTGTAGACGAGTAGACAGTAAATAGTTGTATGTATGTATTAGTTGACTAAATCTATGAATAAAAATTATTAGGAAAACAATGTTTTAGTGTGCAGTGAATGCGATTGCAATGGTAATTCATATGTCGACTGCTAAGTGGAATATCAAAATATTTTTAAAAAACGCCCTATCTCAAAATGATTTTAAAAACGCCTTCTCTGAATGAAAACTTCATACATTTTCAGCTGAGAAAGGGCGTTTTTGAATCAAATTTATTTTAAAAAAATTCTGGGATAGGGCGTTCTTCAATCATTTTCTCAATGAGCCGTTTTTGAAAAAATAGGTTTTTTTTAATATTTTGAAATAGGGTGATCTTCTACTCAGCAGTCGATGTATCTACTACATACGAGCATTTCCTTTAAAAAATCAAATTTTCATTTTATGAATATTTACTGGTAACGGAAACGGAAAAATAGACATGTTAAATTGAATGCGAAAAATATTTAGTTCCAATGAGGCTACTATCAAAGCTCTCTTTGGGGGAAATAAAGTTTCTTCTAAAGGAACGACCATAACGTAGGAAATGCCCATATGTATGTATATAAATTAAATTAATACCAGGCATCTTGTTAATACACAAATTAGTTGTTTATAAATTACGTACATACAACATATATTGAAATAAATTATATTTAGCATTGGTTTTGTATTAACTGCTAGCATTTGTGGTTATAGTTAAACCAAGCCCACTTATCAATAAATATGTTAAACAAAAAACTCTATAACTAAAACACTGTGCAACAGTTTCAACGAATGAAATCACATTAAGACCAGTAGCAGCCCCAAACTTGCCCTGGGAATTTTAAGCATAATTTGTATACCTATCCTATACCTTGAGTACAATATGTGGTTTGAATACATATAGTAAAATTTAATAAAGAATAGTATTTTAGAATATTTCATAGCCACCGCCGAATGTATTTGGGGAGTTACTAGAAGCCAAAGGATTAAAATGTTCTTAGGTCAAGTCGCATGTGAATCAAAAAACTGGCAAGTTCAAACTCGGGTTAACTTAACTGTAGTTTAAATTCTTGAAGAACCGATTATAAATCGTTCATTCGAAAATGTGCGAGATGTTGCGTCCAAAAAAAAAAAACTGCTGCACTATGAAATTAATACTTAATTCCTAACTTACATAAATTCACTTGTTTATTCTAAATAAAGGTATTTCTTCTTCAAATAGTGGATCAATAGTCATATCCATTATGTCGTTATCTTTGATAACACTCCGTTGAAGAAAGGTTTCTTCTTCTTCATCGGATGATGAGGACGAGATTTGTATGTAATCAATAATTGGCGGAGTTTTGGATTTTCTATTCGAAGCGCCTGTTCTTGCGTGACTTGTACTTGGGCTATTAATACTGCCGCTCTTAGTTTTTTCATTTGTGGAAATACGAAATTTCAAACCACTGGCACTACGTGGCGTCATTTTTAAGCTGGTGGAGTTTTGTGTTTGTTCAGCTTCACTTCTCCTTTGCGCTCCCGAAGCAATATTACTCTGTGTTCCCCTACCACGTGTTGGACGATATACACGTCTGCGTTTTTTAAACTCCTCAGACTCTGTAGACGACTCAGAATAATAAAAGGTTCGTTTCAGTGTTTCAATTAAAGGGCGTTCATTGCTTGATGAACCAACGCTTGATTTTGAAGAGTCATCCAAATCGGTGTAGACTGAAAAAGGAAAAAAAGTTGAAAATTGCACGCAATTGAATTTGTAAAGTGGAAATCTTGAAATCTTACATTTTCTTTCTGCTCGCCTCAATGTACCTACTCGACTGCTCACGGCCGGTAAATCCATACGCTGCAAACGTACGCTTGGCTGTCGTAGTTTATGTACGTCTTCAACTCTTAGCCTTCGCACTCGCACACGTAGTTTCCTTCGCGTGAAAAGTTTTAATAGCTCGTCTTGTTCTGATATGGCTGATTTATTTTCATCTATTTCATTTGCGGTCATTTCCGTCTCGCTTTCATAATTTTGTATTTCCGTTTCATTTGTTTCAGCTTCTACATTGAACGATAATGATTCTTTTTCCTTTGATTCCGTTTGTATTGATTCCGGCTCCCTTTGATTTTCTTTTAATTTGTGTACTATGTTCTTCGCCTTGGGTTCCGTTTCTATTTCTTTTGTGTTGGATCCTTTATTTATTTCCGCTTCTTTTTCATTTTCTTTTGATTCCGTTTCTATTTTGCTCGTTTCATTTGTTTCGCTGTTCTTTTCTATACCTAAAGGTTCTTTTGTCTTTTCATTTTCTTTCGCTCCTTGTGATTCTTTTTCACTATCATTTTCTTTATCATTCGCATTATCTTCCACTTTGATACTTGCTATTTCTAATATATTTGGTACTGCATGGGCAGTGGCTTTTTTTGGGCTTTCAGTTACTTTTTCTGCAATGGAGAAGCGTTCACGTAGAAGTTCGTCGCTTTGATCCATCTGTTCGTCCTTACTTAAATCATTAACTTCGTCACTGTCTCGGCGCGCAGTTGTAGATATATCGCTATCATCATCAGCTATGGAATCGCGTCTATCCTTATCTGCTTCTATAATCTTCGAACCTGGCTGCTGTGAACCTACAAATAATAAGTATAATTTCGAATGAAATCGGTATTTTGAAAACAATTAAATGGAGGAAAACTCATTACGTTTTGGCGCGTCTATGTAATCTTCCTCATCTTTAGCAGCATCAACCTCCTCATCCTGCATAACAACTTCTTGAGCAATTTTATACTTTAAATTCTGTTGCTTAAGCAGCTTAGCATTTTTCAGCTTAAGCTTCTCTAATGCAGCTGATTTTTTAAATAAGCTGCCAGTTTCTAATTGTGGTACTTTATTTTCAACAATTTTCAGTTCTTCTCCTTTAATGCTCCATATATCGGGAAAAGGATTGAAGCCACTGGTGCTATTGTCGAAAACCTTTCGTTCTTTCAATATATCATTGAAGTCACGCTTAGTATCTTTTGTTAAAATTTCAACATCCTCTGTTTTTGTACATTTTTCGTCCTTCTTTGCATCTCCTGTAGCTCCATTTGCTTTCTTCATATCGGCGGTGTCTTCCACTTTCTCATCCTTCTCCTCAATGGCATCTTTTTCCATCACATTCGCAATCATAGCAGCGGCGCGCGCACGTGTGCGTCTTGTGCTCATGAAGTATGAATCGAATAGTTTCGAATGATCATTTTTCTTGGCTAAAAAAAAGGAAATTAATAAATTTAAAAAAAAAATTTATTTTTGTATAGAAAAGTTTGCTTACGTTCATGCTGTGCTGGTTCATCCAAATCCGAATCAGCTTCAAAATCTTCTGAATCTTCATCCTCGTTTTCGTCACTACTTTCTTTGTTGAAATTGTGTATGTTTGTGCTTTCATAGCCCTGTTCGATACTACCATAATCCAGCTGCGGTCGATGCTTGTACTTTTCGTAATCAACTTTCAAAAATGTTAGACGATCATTGGCCTCAGCCATATTCAATTCAACAAAATGTTTTTTTTGCTCATTATCCCTTAATAAACTTTTACAGCGTTTGCGTAGCTCCACCCAATTTAGTGCCCAAGCAAAACTTTTATTCCGTGGTAGGAAAATAACAGTGAGTAAATCTTTAATGGTATTATCTGGTAATTTGAAGTTGCGTAATGCTTTATATAATTGCCCATAGTCAACGTCCGGTGCTTCGTGATTTGCTAATTTTACGATTTCTTTGACATCAATGGTTGAGCTTAGCAACCCGTATTTAGCAGTGACGGCGTTCACCCTTTCAGGCCTATCTCCTCCTCCTCTATCACCACGTCGATCTCGTCTGTTGTCCTCTTCATCATCATAGTTTTCACCGGTTTCAAAGCGATGACTTAAACGATTGGAACGCATTCCACTGCGTATCACAGTTTCATAATACTTTTTACATGGATTCAAATAGAAGCCAGTCAACCAAAATTCTTGCTCCATGAAGAGATGCTCTTGGAAAATTACTGCTAAATCTTCAAAGTGTCGTGACAATTTCACTTCGAGGTTGAGTAAAAATTCAGGTGTCAATCCAGGATGATAACGCCACGTTTCTATAGCGTTCAACTGGAGGCCAATAATTTTCAGTAAGACTATAAGCTTGGCGAAGTACCAGCCTCGGTGAGTCTAGAAACAGAAAAATTCGTATAAAACTCGAAAAAGAAATAATTATCAAAATCTTACTCTTTTCACCAGCACTGTATAAACATAATTTAATGCATCCTCATTATTTGGTAAATGTTGAAAAACTGGATCGGCACGCCTTTCATTCTCCTCTTCTACTGTGGCACGTTTTTTCTCATCATTTTCTTCTGTGTGCTCCGTACTACCTATGTTACTCAAACGATTTCCTTTGCACATTTTATTATAAAAATTTGTCATATTTTCCTTTGTTTTTGATACTGTATGACTACGTCGTTTTAATTCTTTCTTATGCAATTCACGCAACATAAACTCTTCACTGCGTTCTCTTTCGTTAATGTACAAATGTATTGTACGTTTAAAATCTTCAATGCATTTACTAAAGTCATCTTCATTTAACTTATTCATTTCCATCAGAAGATTACCAAGCAGATAACTTAAATAGGATTGTGATACAACCCCAAAAAGACTGACAAAATTTTCATCAAATGAATCGTAGATGAATGCATCAATAAATTCATTGCTGCTTATTTCCAAATTAATACAAGTTATGGCTATGTAACGAGCTGGCGTATATTCCAATTTCCCTTCCGGTTTTGCTTTAACGCTTGTTTCATCTGTCATATTTTGATAGTAGAAGCGTATGTTGGTAAGCTGGAGAGAAGAAGGAATGAAATTATTTTCACCACCATGCAATCGTCCCAAGTGCATACATACCATATTATCAATTACAAATCCGCGTACATCATCCATTTCATAAATGGACATTAAATAAATATGACAAATGAGTATCAAACACTGTTTATGCTGTCTGTTAACTTCCGGATAAGACACATTTGTCAATAGCTTGCATTGATCATATTCATGGTTCCATGCAGCTATAACACGCATCGATAATCTTCGTACACCTTCCACGAAACCAGCATCAAACAGTTTTATAAGACGCAGCAGCATCAAGAGTAAGCCCTCTCTTTTCAAATGTTCGATATCTAATTGGATGAAATATTTAACTTTAGTAAGAACACAATCAACTTCATATAAATTAAATCAGCTACCTTGAGCCGTAGCTGGGCCTTCTACATGTTCACTAGACTGCGTGAATTTTTTAGCTAGTTTACAATTTCTTGTAACAAATTCTTTTAAATAAGGTATATCCCATGGCTTAGTGCCTAAACTTAAGGTGTAACCCCAATCGAATACAGAGCCATCAGCTAATTTCAACAGCAAATCAAAAGCACGCTTTAGACAAATCATGAGCATAGCTTTGTATTTTGGTTTACATTCTTTCCATTCGCTACAAAACCACACATCTAGCGAATATTGTGTAATTTGTTTTAGCACTGTGTGCAAGTGCGGTGGTATTGCATCCTTAGTTTTCAGCTCATCCCAATGTACTTGACATAATTCCCAGCCGTATAGTACTAAATCTAAGCGTTCACGCGCCATCATTGGATAAACATCCAAGTCGGAATCTTTCATTGTGTACAATATTTTAAGCTAATGATGAAATAATAATTAATATTAGATTGTTTATATATATATATGTCAACGCCGGCTGTGGCTCGTCTGCACTTACCGCAACGAATTCATGGAATCCACATTTCAATGCACATTGGCAGAACTCCTCCCTGTTGTCTGTGTTGTATGGCAGTATTACATCCATTTTTCACAATTTTTTATTATGTTTTTGCAATGGAAAAACTATTTTACCCGCATTATTTACACTTTTCACAAAAATCACAAATTATTATACGACGCCGCATACAAACAAAACAATCAGCTGATTGTGCGTGAGTGCTGCCACTTGAGCGAAATTTAGTGTTGGAAAATGCTTCAGCGGGTCACGTATACCATTCTAGTGACTCAGCGAATATTTGGCTTCGGTTGGCTACAAGCAACTTGCAACTAGAAATTAATCGAACTATTGAACGTCACAAACTGACTAATATTGACAACTGGCGAATATTTTATATATACAGTAAAAAGTTAAAAAACTTGTAAGCCTGCATACTTTATGAATGTAGTCAATAACATACCCCAGAGAGGTAATTTCCACAACAGCCGGTTCTTTTGTAACGGGTTTTAGATGCTTAGCAGACGTGCTTACCTACAGCCATCTTAAGATTAGATGCTTAGCTGCTTAAATGTTTTTGACCTTCCACATGGGCGGCAATCGTTTCTTCGCTCCGCCAATTGGTTAGATTTATTCGGATTGAAACATGTAAATATTCGAATATTTATTTCTGTACGTCACAAGACGTTCGCGAACAAAATAATTGCGATGTTTATGTCGTACGAACAAACAAATGCTCGCGAATGAATATTCATTCGGTTGGTAATAAATAATAATATAATAATAATATAAAAATAATGGAAAAAATCTAAATTTTTTTGTAGGTCTTCTCAAAATTATATTCTAAAAATTTCCTAATTAATAGGACCCTGGTTGAGTTCAACAGAATCTCCAGATGTGTTGAGATCAATTTCTCGTTTTCTTCATGCGAAGGGTTAATTCTATTTTAGAGAATTGCAAGTGTCTGCTGAGAAAATTTCACTCAGTAAAACTTGCAAGCAAAAACAGCTGATAGCAAAACAATAACAAAAATTTAAGAGCGAAAACTTTTTACTTCTTGGGTTTCGAGAGAGTTTTTCTTCGTTCTTTGCTTACTGTCAGCTCTTTGCCGAACACACCTACAAAAGTCAATAAATACCGTTAACTTGCTACAGATGTCTGTCATTTGAAAATGTTTGATATAAATTAATTGGTATTTTCAACAGAAGTACTAAAGTGTACACCTTTAGCACCATGGAAAACAATTCAAATCGCATTTCCTCTCATACATATACATACACACATATATTTGTATGTGTGTATGTGCAGACATTTAAGTACTGTAAATATTATTTTCACGCTTTCAATACGTGCCGACTTACCTGTTAGCAAATATACGCCAATTCCAAAAGCACTTTTCAAGCCAAAAAAAAAACTTTGTTTTATTTGCTCATTCACGAAAACCGACTTTATCGCATTAACCCAAAAAAACATAAAATATTTTGATCTATAGAAAGCATTCTGATTACCTTCACATCACTTCATTAGGCTACCTAAAAGACATTATCAGTGCTTATCAGTTATGTTAATTTATTACCATCAATGAAATGCAACAATTCATATGTTAAACAAGTTTATACTTGTACAAATATATATAGAGTGTGACATTTAGATTATTTGGAAAAAGTTCGAATGAATGTTTTGGGTTTTTCTTTTTCAATTTCACTGACTATGAATTCATATGTAAATAGGAGTAAAGTCCAGCAAAGTGATGGTATTCCATAATGAAAGTTTTAATGAAAGCATTTTTCAAAAGCTCATTGAAGTTCTTTAAGCGCCATTTGAATGGTTTTGTAATTGCCACGGATTCACTTTGAAGGTCATGTTCTTCAGCTGACACCTGTTTAACCTGGAATATAACTTTCCTTCATTCCCTGTTGTCAAATCGCTATTGCCACCAATTTCGCAGCTGGTTTAAGTCATAAAATTTTATTATCAAATTTCGCATTATGTAGGCTGCTAAATTATCATTCATGACGAGACGCTTCTATGGTTAAATGGCTATATTAACAAGCATAATTGTCCTATGTTGAAGGGCGACAGAACAACACTAGTAAATCACATGTTTCGGGTGGGCGTCATTTTATGTTTGAAGTTAGATAACGGACATATCGCACCCTAAATACAAAAAGGTCACAACTCAAAATTAGAGGTTCTTTGCTTTGAACGCTTCTAGACAGCGCTAGCTTAGCTCTATTTTTTTTAAAACCAAGCAGGACGGTAGCCGCTTAGTTGAAGATCATAATCATTAAGAAAAAAATTGGCTGTTATAGTTGATCAAGCGTTTGTGAAAGGATAAATGTCGAAAAAACCACCTGAAATTTTTTTGAGTTGTGACCCTTTTGTATTTAGGGTGCGATATGTAACTGGCATTGATATATAATATTCCTATGATAACTGATGTTCTATTCCGTTGAATTTCGAAACATCTTCACCGCCCGAAGGAGTCTCCATAGTTTCATTCATTAATCATTGCAGGGGAATCTAATTCAAGAGCCATAGAAAAAATATTGGGCTTGTGGCAAAAAAGTCAGCAACTTTGACGAAACGACTGTCAGTTCAAAAATGCACCCTGAAGCGATACAAAAGTGGTCCTGGGGTCGGCCACACTGCCAAAAACTAGCTCAAGGTCGCGTATCTAATATCTTACAAACAATTTCTATTGCGCTACTTTGCCCAATCAAAATCATATATCTTCCATGATCTTCGTGTCATTCATTTCCAATGGCTCTTGAGCAAATCGAATGCCTTTGACGATGATGGCTTGATCTCAAGCTTACTTATGCAAATCGATTGTTAAGAATGTGAAACACATTTTAATACAAAACAACAAAAAGTGTGGACATACTCATACAAACCGACAAGCCATTCAATGCCAAGGAAATGCATTCTAGGAGCCCCGCACTTGCGTGGCTTGCGAGTGAGACGTTGAGTGTGCAACGCGTCGCGTTTTGTTGGAATTTTTCAATAACTTTGAATCCAAACAAGTCAAACAATTGTCAAGCAATATCAAAGAGAATGTGGAGATTAATAATGTGCAATATTAAGTGCAAAAAAAAGCAACGTCTTAATGGTTGTTGTACCGTAGAATATGTAGAAGCGAGCTTAGGGGTTATGCCAGATGATGAAGATGTTGGCGTTGCTCGTGATGCATAAAATTTGTTTTGACTTTCTGCGCTTTCCCTGGACAATATGCGTTGACATGTTGCAACTGCTGTTGGTGATGTTGTTGTTGTTGTTACTGTTTGTAACTACACTTGTGGTTAATATTAGCCTTAATAAATATTTGTTTGTTTTTGCGAGCATATGGCAAATTCTGTTGTGGTTTTTCACAGCTGCTTCTGGGGAATAAAGACTATTGTCAATGCAAATGTCAAACATCTTGGCGGTCATAACCTCAAATGTGGATTATGTTGGACTAGAGGGAAAAACTTGTGGTAGGCACGGGAGACATTTCCATATATGAGAACCCAGATGATCACCGATTGCCTTACAGCTGATTTTTATCCGATTTATAAAAAAAGTATTAATTAAAAGTTAATTAATCGATTAATCTCACATCTCTAATATTTTGGCATAACAAATAAAAACATTTAATTAAAATGAGAAAAAAAAAAAACCTATGACATTATTAATCAGAAACCGTGACGTCGAATTTCAGTGATGTCTACCCACAATATCCGGTGCGTATACGTAAAAAGCTGGAATGCAATCGACATTCATTTGTCATCAATCAGGCTCATTGCTAAATATTCCTATGAACTTTCTATGAGATAAAAAAGTAGCTATTACCTGTGGCAGGCTGAAATGTATACAGCAAAACCTATTTATTAAATAAACAAGCAGTTGTGTCACAAATTTTCCCATTAGCTACAGTGGCGTGCAGAATGTTAGCATTTTTTTTGTTCGGTGATCAGCCTGTCAGTTTTTTTTTTACAAATTTCATTGGTAGTGGAAGTTGCAAGTTTCTACGGGGAAAATTTCACTCTGTTCGATTTGAGAGCAAACAGCTGTTCATTTGACAGATGTCAAGAAGTGGTTGGAAAAAACTATTTTGACTAAAACTTTTAATTTTTCACTGAGCGAAAAAAAGTTATGGGAAGGACATACAGTAACCTCTGATTTCTTCTGACTAGTTTGTGTTCACATCGACTTTATGACGTTCAGACTGTAATAACCTATAAATTTTAGTGTTCATAGTTGCACACACGCCTTGCACCACCTCCCATGCACTCAATCATTTATCGGTAGGCAAATCATTCATAGAATACTTAAGCCACTAACCATTACGCCACCAGTTGTTATCGACAGAGAACACACATACCCATACACATAGGTACATACAAAAAGGTGTCGTAAAGGGATAACCTAAAAAAACAGTCGTAGTGTCGGTGCAACAACAACAAAGCACAACACATTCGTCAACAATGTTATAAGATGCGTTGTCACTATTCCAATCAAACGCAATTTGTAATCATTCGTACAAAGAAGAAATTGTGGCAAAATATGACAGTGGCAATGGACAGAGGCTTTGCTGTTTTGTTAAAAATATGTGCCGATGCTGTCATGAATATTCATTGTGGATCAAATGGAATTGGTTAAGCGAGAAAAAAAGCAACAAATTGTAAATACAACACGCAATGTGCAATGATAATTGAGGGAATAGAAAAAAAAATTCTAGAAATAAATGAGACGGTGTTTGTAGGAATGTATGTAAATGTCCTTAAAAAAAAATCAAATACTTGATGGCGATATTTTTGTGATGGCTTTTTTGCTTCTGAAATGTTGTTTGAAATAATTCTATAATGGACGGGGATTTTGAAGGTCACACACACTAGTTCTCTTTTAAGTTACTATTTATAACGAATTAATGGTTTCAGAAATTTGCAATTACTAATCAAAAGTAATCAAAAGTATCAGAATATAATTTTTTAGTAATTTTTATTGTTTTAAAATTTTTTTTTGGATTTATTTGATTTTTTTTTTATTATTTTATTTTTTTTTTTAATTTTTTTTAAATCATAAAAAGTCATGACTGTTATTTGATTACTTTTTAGAATAATCCTTAAAACAACCATTAAAATCCGTAAACAATGGGCAATCAATCATTACTATGCTTTGCCAAACAATAATTAATCAAATCGGTAATCATTATGATTGTTAATCATTACTTAACAGGTCTGATTTTAATACATTACGTACCCTTAATAGTAAGGATGCCTCTGCGCAGATTTCCTCGCGAGAGCTGGCAGCACTGAAACCTGTTTAATTTTTAATAATTTTCTTTTTTTTTTGCTAAAAGGTGTCATAACACCAATTGGGATTATGGCACTTCCCCTTCAGTGACATAATACCAAGTAAAAAAAAAAGTTGTATGCCTCTTTGAGCTTTGGTGTTTAGAATTATTAGCGCTTCAATTGAGAGACGTGTCATAATGTCAGAGGAATTAATGTCTGTGACACAAATTCGCTTTACAAAGATTTCGGATTATATAAAGTAGATCTCTAACTTCAAACACTTATACTACTTAAGAACCACTCCCTTCCAAAACTCATACATACCAATACTTTCTATTGGGTCTGCGCAACACACTTTCGTTGTTTGTTGTTGCATTTTAATCTATATGCATGGCAATTAAAAGGCATTAACACACTGAGATATACAATTAGGTGTAAGAAATTGCTGTTCCTGTAAGCACAAGAAACCTTCAAGATAATGTGGAATCTTAGTATTGCAACTTCTAATCTTCTACGCACATTCTGGACAATACTTCTAATGAAGTTGTTGTTATGTGTCCATATTGCATGGCATGTGGCACACTGTTAATGCTACGAAAGCATTCGATATGAGTGGAAATGTTGAAGTGCAATATGCGTCGAAGAAAGCTCATGTGGATTTTACATTCTAAGGCGTATTATGATTTTAAGTGGGCGCTAAATTGGTGGAAGGAAATGAATTGAGTATTCCATAACATTTTAGATACATGAAGGACACTTACAATTGTAGTGGACTGGTCAGGAGAGATGAAGCTTGCTGTACCCAAGTCGCTTGTGGACTTACGTTAAAACATTTAACCAGCTATCTGTCCAGAGGTCCCCAAAAACCCATTTTACAAAGAGTCAATGACACAAAGAAAAAAAAAACAAAGACCTATTTACTCCAACTGACTCTGTCTAAGGCTGAGCTGAGCTCAACGTTAGTGCGATCGGTGACGGTGAGGGGTTAAAGTATTTCTATAGACTGTCACTTTAGCCAACACTCCCCAAAACCTTTGGGGACCACCACAATTGTGGTTATATTCCTTCGAAGCATCACACCTGTTAAATAATGATTATTAATCTAAATCATAGATAATCAATTTACATTTTTTTATTTTTGCAATAATTGATTCATTATGATAAACGAAAATTTTTAGAATAATTAATAAATTGATTTAATTTTGTGCTTGATTAATTACGATTTATTTCGTTTTCAAATTTAATGCTAGGCTTAATCAATTTGCTTGAAATTTTTGATTAATTGAATTTATAAAAACAACACAAAATTGTAAAATTCTTTAATTTTATTTAATTTTGAAATACTTAAAATTTGTTATTAATAATTGTTAGTCGCAACTAATCAAAAATTTTAATCAAATTGAAATTTTGATTAAATTGATTAATAAAATTAGAATTCTTAATAGATTAATTATTCTAAAAATGTTCTATTATCATAATTCACAATTGCAACACAATTTTGAAAATTAAATTTAAATTTAAAATAAAACACTAAAAATTGCAATACAAACAAAAAGTGTTGAGTTCGTGCTCCATTCTTCTTCCTATTTTAGTTTTAAACAAAACCATGGCTATGACCAATTGAGCTAAATCTCTGGAAATAACTTAATACGCAGTTAAATAAATCAGCAACAACAATAAAAATGATATTCTATCTCACATTGCGTAGCTACATTGAAAGCAATTTATCAATCGTATCAAATGTCTTAATTGTCTTTGTTAGATGAGGGGGGGAATGACACCTTCATTGCATCTAATTTTTGCAAAATCTTTGCGCACACAAATTTAACAATTGGCCAGCATCAACATTTTGTGGGTTAAGTGAAACAAAAGCGTGGGCAAAATGGGCAACACTGTCAGACAATTCCTTCAACGCAACGCAACGTGTGTGTGTGTTTGTATGTTTGTATTTTTGTAAGTAAATGCATAATAAATGCCTACTACCAAATGTTGTTTGTGCAATTTCACACCAACGAATATGTGTGTGGTTGTGCGTTTGTATGTGTGCCTTAGTGTGTGTATGTGGGAAGTTTTAGTGCTTGAATAAATTTCATGTGTGTGTGTGTGTGTGTATTTGTGTATTTCCGCTTTTGTTGTTATACTTGTTTATCGTTTTGATAATCGTCGTTGTTGTTCGGAAGTTTTATTCACTGCGTTACACTTCGGAAACTCCTTCGGCATTGTTCATTGGCGCCACAGTTGGTGGTAAACAGTGGCATAGAGTGATGTGAGGGGATTTTAGTGGACAGCTGGGTCAAGCGAATGTTGATGGTACATTTTATAGAAAAAAAAAAACTGTGCTGAGAACGGAATTGAAATTTCAAACGAAAGCAAAACTGAAGTTTGAATATAAATTCAATTTAAGCTTGCTTTTCGAAAATAGTCGGAAATCGAAACTGGAACCAATGCTTGAACTGAAATTTAAATTTCCGTCGAAGCCAAATAGCAAGCGAATGTGAAATTTGAATTAATTTAAAATTTAAATCTATTCCGAAATCGAAACTTGAACCAATGCCAATGCCATAATTAAAAATTGATCAGCCCCTTAACTGAAAAAGTAAACAAAATCTAATTTGGGAAACTTCTCGATTTAAAGTTGAGTCCGTACCGAACACCTTCCCAAATCCCAGTAAAACATTCTGTAACTTAAATTAATAAAAAAAAATTAATTTCTACCTAAACATAGGGGTGGTACCCATAAAATCAATCCGCTATGCCTCTGCTACCGATGGCACATATAAATAACTGTTCACATGGCCAATACGCGGCATTTAACGTCGATCAACAGGTGCAAGAACTCAGTTGCTTTGGTAACTGCTAACCGACAACATTCAATCGCTCAGTGACAGTGGCTTAGTGACAGTAGCAAGCAGCAGCAATTGGCTAATAAACCAAAAGATAATCTAAAGTGTTAGTGTTTGTTGCCGTTTCGTAGGTGTGTGCGTAATTAGTGTAACGGTTTACTTAGAAAAGTTGCGCGAGTTAATTGAATTTATCTTGTTCTTACTTTGTAATTGTATTAGAAGTAAAACGTGGTGAAATTAATTAAACGCGGCTAAACTAATAAAGTAAACTGTGCAACAAGTGGGAATAACTTGCAAAGGCATAAAATCGCACAAAGTGAAGTCGAAAGAAGTGCAGTTGAAGTAACGAATGCTAGAGAAAAAAGACTAATTTTCATTTGAAAGCATATTGAGAGGTGAGTTTGGTTTAACGGTATTTTTTTGGGGATATTTTTTTCCTTTCTTTGCAGTTTGTTAGTGATTGCCGTCGGATGCTATAAATTTAAGCAAGTAATGAGTCGGAAGCTGTTTTTTACAATTTCTAATTTGTATTAATGTTAAGTGAGAGATTTTTGTTGGAATAAGAAAATATAAAAATACTTGCTCACCATGAAGTAGGAGATTTCTAAATTATATGAGATAAGCATAGCCTACCATTTTATTTCACTTAATTTTTTTTTTGTTCAAATTGATTTATAAAGTTTTATTTAATTTATGAAGCTAAAATTTTTTTTATTTATTTATAAAAATTTTTTTTTCTGAAAAAATATATTTTTTTTTATAATTTCACGTTACATTGAACTTTTTTGAAATACCCGTATATCAATTATTGTAAGTTTTACATATAAAAAAATTTTTAATTTTGCCAAAAAAATAATTTGACTTAATAGCCTACCATTTTATTTCACATAATTTTTTTTTTGATCAAATTGATTTATAAAGTTTTATTTAATTTATGCAGCTAACAGAATTTTTTTTATTTATTTATAAAAATTAATTTTTCTGAAAAAAAAAATTTTTTTTTTTAAATTTCACGTTGCATTGAATTTTTTTAAATCGTATGTCAATTTGTGTATCTTTTACATGTAAGTTTTAAAAAAAATTAAAAATTTTAAAATATTTTTCATTTTGTTATTTTATTCATAACTCGATAAGTGTTTGCGAAAAAAAAATTGGCTACTCTAAATGTTACTCATACGACACGTAGAACCCCGAAACTATGTATGTATGTAGTATTTTTGCAATTTTCATTGCCTGAATGAAATTTGCTTAAGGTGACATTGACACAGTTTTTAACTTTTCATTTGAACTTTCGAAATTTGTCAAAAATTTAAAACTCTTAGACAATTAATTGCTGCTGATTTTTATTTAATAAAAATTTTTAATTACCAGCGATATTTTGATTCTTTGTCCTACCCAAAAATTTTATTCGCTGTAGAGCATTAACAGCTATAATATTCAAGGGGCCACATAGGTTTAAAATTTCCGAAATAATAAATTCCAGCTGCCATATTATGCTCTGCAATAACTGTGGAATATGGTCCTCCCA
This sequence comes from Sphenella marginata, assembly GCA_951509765.1. NCBI lineage: Eukaryota > Metazoa > Arthropoda > Insecta > Diptera > Tephritidae > Sphenella > Sphenella marginata. Next base: position 5,057,870 of record OX608082.1, read on the forward strand.
TATAAATATACATATATGTTCACTTGTCAACTCATTTCGACGTTCCTCCAATACATCACCGTTCAAATGTTACTCATACGACACGTAGCTTTAAACAAAAACCCAACACGTAACTGAATGAAAAGAAATTACAAATATTTCACAAGCTTCACGCTTGTCAATAAACACGCTAAAAACGAAATTGTTATTCACAAGCAATTAAATTTGGACGAAATATGCACGATTAGCTTGCGCTTAATCAACAGAAGCAAATCTAAATGAACAAAATTTTATTTCGGATATAGAATTTTGATTAAAAAAAAAATGTACGGTTAGAAATACGTAAGTGCTCAGTATAAACTTTTTTTCAAGCATCGATTGGATACATTTGTACTACGTATCATAGATTCGTCAAGGTTCAAAGGAAATTTTGTTTCTTTTTCGGATTCCTAAATTTTTTTCTGACGGAGCTATCGTTGCTGGAGCCTTTTAAAAAATTGTCAACCGTGATATTGTCATATTCACTTCTTCCTTGTTGTCTGATGAAACCCAACGTCATCGAATGGAGTCTAGGTTCCTTCATCTCTTTCACTATTAGTCATTGAGACGAAATACTTTTCCTATAACTTAAGCACACACTGACCACGTCCTATCAGATTGCTATTATTATACCTCGAATAATTCATCTAGAAGCTGTTCCTCAACAATTGTTTGGTTTAAATTTCTTGCCAAGTAATGTTATCTCTTCCATGCAACGTTCGTTGTGCTTCCAACATAAAAACAAAAGAGCGTTTGTATGCAGCTAAATTGGGTTAGAATAATTGTGAAAAAGTTATTTAATGTGTCCTTCTGTCATGGTCAATCCTTTATTTAAAACTAAAAATAGCTCTATGTAGGTCAACTTATTTAAACAATAGGTAAACTGAATTTGCAGCTAGTGATTTGCATAAAGGCATCCAAATTTGATCTGTGATGCCTTAATACTAAGTGCATGTATGCGGATATGTTAAAGAGCTTCATTAATTTCGATTTAATGCACATTAGAGTGTCACCCTAAAAAAATTTGTATTTTTCGCTGAGAGTTCTAATATTTGATACCATAACAAAACAGCAGTAACGAAATTTTTTTCTTAATCTTTCTTGGACCTTGAAATTTCGACTTATTTTATTTTAATTATTTGCAATTTTTTGCAACCACAATTTATTTATTATCCAGTCTTACTGCTTACTAAATTATTACTATCCAGTCCGGGCAAAAATAATTGTTTTTTTTTTGAACAGCAAAAATTTGTGTTTTTTTTTTTAAAACGAATTTTTACTTTTATTATTTTTTGGAAGTTTTTGATTATTTCTTTCCAAATTTTTTTTGAAACCACTTTTCATTTTTAAATGTGGACTAAATGAATATTTTTTTATATTTTTAATATTTTTTCCGATTTCGGACGAAAAAGAAATTTTTATTATTTTTACTTTTTAGCAAATTTTTTATACTGTTTCCGATTTCAGACAAAAAAAAGTTTTTTTTAGAAACACTAATGTTTTTTTAACCCAGTCAATTCGGTCCTGAAAATGGGGACTAAATTATTTATTTGAATTTGATTTTTTTTAACCAAAATAATATTATTTTGTTCCACTCACCTTGCAAGGTCTATGTTTAGACTAATTAGAGTTAGCGCCTCATTCTCTAATCTATAGCGCTAGCGAAATTTAGCATGTAATGATATCTCTTGAACTAACTCACTAGCAATTTAGGTATATTTATTAAACGAATTTGCTTTTTTATGCAAATACATGATTCATTTAATGCATTTACAAGTTAGCTGGAATAAAATATAGGAAAAGCCCTTAAATCCCAATATCACATAACAAATAAAATCTTTGAATATTTTTTTTTTTTTTTCAAAAACATCTTTTGCGAGTTCATCAGGATCTTGTGTAAACACTTAGCACATGTCTACAAACATGGGACAAAAAAAACACGCGTCTTGTATGTATGTATGTATGTATTTGGGTAACTCGCACACAACACTTCTTTCGGTTATTGAAGGTTTGCTCAAGCCGCTAGTTTGAATTCTAGAGCGCTCAAACTATCGATAGGCGATATCAACGATAGTAATCGATAGTTTGGTCACTTCCTAAGGATTATTTTATATTTATAGGGGGCGAATTTTCTTTGTAGGTTGAATATATTTTAGAGCTAAATTGTAAAGTGGATCAACCGATATTTAAGGCTGTATGTGACTTCTCTGTAAAATAAATGTTGAAAGAAAAATCCAGAATAAAAATAAAATATGCCCGCTTACGATGGAATGTCGTCAAACATCGAAAAATGCGCATAATGTTATCGGTGTTATCGAGAGTATTATCGATAGATTTTGAACTATAGCTCCACCAACGAAAATTTACATTTTTATACCTAGGTGTGCCTGACAAAAAGGTTTTAAAAATTATTTTTTTTCAAATAGAGCTTGATTGTAGCGGCATGAAGACCTCCAGAGGGTCTCCCCCTTTTCAGAACCACAAGTGTACCAATTTTCCGATTTTTCATCGAAATCTTGAGTAAACTATACTAAATCCTTGAAGAATCTTAGCAAACTGCTGAAATCTGGTAAATTTTATGTTCGTTAGTTTATATATCTGGGACCTTATTTTGTTATTCTGTTCGATGGAAAATTTTGTTCGCTTTCGAGTGATTCGTACTCTGTAATGTAAGAAATTTTCGAGAAGCAAACATTCGTTGTTCGATTGACATTATCTTCCATTCGGATTTCATTTATACCTGTTTCGATTATAAAAAAAATTCAGTACTCTCATTTCCGAAAAGATATGCCAAAATGATCGAAAGTTAGAAAATTCTATTCGACAACAATTGAGCAAACGAAAATCCATGAAAAAAAGTAATTTGATTAATAATTAGTTTTTGTTTTTTCATCAAAGAAATTTTTTTATTTAATTGCCTTAGAAAAAATATTGACATTATTAAAAAAAAAAATTTTTTAAGATCCGAAGCATTTGTTTTATTTAAGTAGGTTAAAAAAAAATTATGGAAACAAAAAGAACAATAATAAAAAAAAATTTCCCGAGGGCCTATGTACATATGTATGTATGTATGTTCAAACCACCGATCACACGCATGGTAGTAGAGACGCCACGAAGTAGAGAAAATTCTTTCACAACTGGGTATATAAGTTTCGTTTCCACTCGCATTCAGACTTCCCTACTTGTTTTTTTTTTTAAATTTCTGCAGCTTGTGTGCGACTGCTATGTGTGCGATGTGCGTGGTCTATCTCACTTCGTGTTATATTTTATTTGCTTAAGTATTTACATACATTCATATGTATGTAAATTTGTCGGTGTATTTGCCAAGATGCGTTGGATTGCGGTCGTTCATCGAATTTAAATTTTTTTTCAACACCCAAAATCAACATTTGCCTTAACGAGGATGCCTGCATGCATGATTAGCGCAAATCATTTTTAAGTGGGTGGGTAAACGCCCAAAGGTCGTTCCATTTGCTGCTAAGGCGACAAACATACACACATACCATTGAAGTGTCATTGAATTGCCATTGAGAGGTGAAGCCCAAGCCTTCTCTATTTACACTCTCACTTCAAAATTAAGACATTAAAACTCGTCTCTGTCCTTTTTTTTGTAGCTCATTTGAATGAGACATTGGGTACCTTTCCATTTATTTATTTGTTGTTATTAGCTTAAAGCAAATAGTTTGACTATGTAAGTTTGTTGTTATTGTCATCGAATTGGTTGGTCCTCTGTACGCTCAGCAAATACTGATTTTTATTGGTAAAGCACTTACTTACGCGTTTTTAATAGAAATATTTATTTATTCAAAAAAAAAAATCGCTCAAATAGTAAGCTTATGAGTAGGCCAAAGGATGAATTTTAATATTGAAATGGAAAGGTTTTTATTGCTCCATTGTTTTAAAGCTTATAAATAGGCTTCTTTGGAATTACTTGGTATAGATTTAAATTCTTGAAAGAGAAGAAAATTGAGTGATCGCTTAGTAAATATCGCCCACTCTTTCACTCTCGCCCTTTGCGATTGGTTTAAACGAATTAATTGGTAGGCCACCAGCTGACTTTTTGTTTCGAATGTCTCTATTGCGTAGGTGTCCAACACTTTCTTGCTTAGCTATTCAGCCATTTATAAACAAACTTTACTAGCACCAACTGGGCTGAGTCTCAACCGGGCGTTTTTGATTGATAAATGGGAATTTAAATATTAGTTAAATGGTGGAAATGCATTGCAAATGGAAAATGAGTATCACAAAGTTGCTTTCAAATACAGTAATCAGTTGCAAGATGCTGTATTTGTTGTTGTTGTTTAGCTGCAAAAACACTCTCCGAAGTTTGTGTGAAGTGTTGTCAAAAGTGACAGCACTTTGCCGGCTATGTTTCGGTTACGCCTCGGTACTCTCTTGCGGTACTGTGCGACTGTTGTGGCAGCGATTTGGTATGAGTAGGCGAACCTGCTAGTTCTCATCTCCTGCTTCCGCAAAGTGTTCCTTTACAAAGCTCAAACATCACATTGTCACACTCTTTCTTTGCTTGTTTAACATTTTTTTTTATTCTTCTCTCTTAAGTGCTTAAACGATTTCACTTACATTTTCATTTCGTTATTTCGAATGTCATAATATTGCAATATTTGCATTGAAATTATGCTATAAAATAGCTTTCAATAATTTGTTTATTCTTCTTCCATTTTTTTTATGAGTATTTTTAGGCGCGTGCATCGTAAATTTTGTTATGATGAAAGCTGGTTAAAGGCATACGTTGCACATATGTATGTATGTATGTTTACTCACGGCTGATTTATGATTGTTTTTTATTATGTTTTTTTCTTTTTCAATTACATTTGTTTTGGTATTCTAACACCTGCATCCATGGCTACATAATCATGTTGTTTTTGTTGTTAACTTTAACTTTACATTTTCACCACTGTGTGACTTAGAGGAGTTAACGTAGATAGTGGGGAGAGTAGCTTTGACGAAAGAAATGTGCTCTAAAAAAAGTTTTTTTTTTTATTTATCCCTCATCAATGCTACCATATTCTGTTGTCAATAGAAATATTTTAAACTTTTTTTCATCTGCATAACATTACTCAGCCGGCTTAGTTCTGCACCAAATGTTGTTTTGTTACCTTGCTGGGTAGTCCTAATCAAAAGAATCTAACCATGCATACATATCTTTGTATATAAAAAACACGCGGAAACATTGCTAATATTTTTATGGTGTGAGTAAGTGAATTTAGAAAAATTATGTAGTATAAACGATATGCGTAAAGGTGCGTAAATATAGACATAAAATTGTTATCCTCACTCATCGAATATTGATATTAGTATTAAGTGCTTAACGCATGTACAGTTGTGTTCACAATAATAGTAGTCAAAATATCGAATTGGATATCGTTCGATGAAATAAGAAGCAGCTGAGTTTTTAATAATTTTACCTTTCATGAACATGAAATGGTATTATAACTTTGGTTCAATGTTTTTATGTATGAGCAGAAGAAGATATGGACCCACCGAAATGATAAGGGCAATGAACTAAGTTTTTTTAACCATGTCCGTCTGTCCGTCTGTCGGTTTAAACGCAAACTAGCCCCTCAATTTTGGTGTTATCTCAATAAAATTTGTCATGTGGCCGCCATTTTGTAAACATGAACCATTTGTCGGAACCAGCAAGATCGGACCGATACAAAGCATAGCTCCCATACAGTCGATGGTTCCGATAAATGGGGGTTTTCGCTATGTATGTTTTGAAGTTTCAATATTTTTGGCAAGAAATTAATTAAAAAAATTTAATTTTTTTTTTCAAAGACGGTTAGTTTTTCCATAAAAATTTTTAATTTCTTTCATCTATTTTATTGAAGAAAATACTCAAGATCCTCGACAAAAAAATCTAATATGCCACCTAGACCATTTCCAGCAATGCTTCCCAAAAAAATTGAGTTTCTATAGGGGGAGCACGTCCTTATCCTACTTTTTTATGAGATATTAATGCGAGTTCAATCCTGCGAAAATGAAAAGCTTGGAGAGTGCAGTTTCTATTGTATCTGCCACGCCTGCTTTTCCCATCTGTCACATTTTCCATAAGGTGTTCACGAGTTTCCGGCACAAGCGCGGTGATTTTGAAAATAAAGACTGATGGCTTTGGGAATTTCTTATCACAATCTTTGCTCTCTTTCAAGTGACTTACAATAAAAACTGCACCTCTTCCAGTTCAAGGTATTTCAACTTTTTGCTTTTTTGTAGCACAGTGTAAGTTTGCCAAGTACACCAGGTCGTATGATGAATATTTATCTGGCGTTACTGATGAGCTGTTGATTGTTGATTATTCTAATCCTTGTGGAAAAGTCTGTTTTATTTATTTCTTTTTTTTCTTGTTTGACGAACAAAAAAACATGCAAGTGCGAGTGGTTTATATGTATCTCTATCTCTGTCGAACTTTAACTTAAAATGCTACTTTGACGAAAGTACTTTAATCTTAGAGACATTAAAAATTCAACTTAGCGTTGGAGTGTTGATTAAAAAAAAAAAAACAAAAACAAAAAATAACTTTCTGGAATTTAAGTTGAAATTGAAATGCTAAGTCATAGGTACTCACTCATATAATAAATAAACCGATATGTTTGTATGTACAATCAAGCGAAAATTTTGCCCGCCAAAAAAGCAAAAACGGCAGCAAATGTAAGAGCAACTGTTGCTTTGAGCTAAGCCAACGATTTGACTGGTGGACAATGATTTGTTGTTTTTGCAGTCACTTTGCTTTACTCTAGGCGCATTTTTGGTATTTTTGGTTTGGTGAATTCTGCACTCAATAACAAACAACGCAATTTACAATCACACACACATACATACATATACATCCATACATACATATATATGGCGCATAAAAGCGAGTGTCTGACGTTTGTAGATTTGCTGCTTAAGCATTACGGGGCAATAATTTTTAACTGTTATTATACCTTTTAGCTATGATCGCTGTGGTTGGGGGTGTACTCGTATGTTGAGTGTAAGCATCATCAGCACGAGTACTTGGCTAGTTTTAGGTGTTTTGCTTTATGCTCCATACTTAAAACACTACGACATGGGCATACACTCAAATGTAGGCTTTGTTGAATTTGGCATGTTTATTTGTAGTCAGAGGTAAGAACATAAAAAGATATGTGTTTGTGTGCACATTAGACTGGACCACAAATAATTTTTTTTTTGGTTATTAGCTCAAGTCTATATATTTTTTTTTTTTTTGTTCCTGAATTTTATCAAAGTGAGAAAATAATTTATTAATTGGAATTCGTGCGCCCAATATTATTTTCTAAAATTTACAAAAAAACAAATTTTTTTTAAATCTTTTTGCTGTTCAATAGCTGTATTTTATTTATCGTTGTAGGTATAAGATTAAAAAAAAATTTTTTTAGCTCTCTAAATTTTAAATAATTGTTTTTGGTGTGCATAGATTTTATAAAAGTGAGAAAGTAATAAATTATTTTCTAAAATTTTGAAACAAAATTTTTTTAGTTCTCTCAATTTGAAATAATTTTATTTTTTGTGTGCATAAATTTTATAGAAGTGAGATTATTTTCTAACATTTTCAAAATTTGTGAAAAAAAGAAAGAAAAAAAATTATTTTTTTCTGTCCCCGGCTAATGTTTATGTAGGAAATTTGCGAAGGACTTGTTTACTACTGCACTCAATTAGGCGACAAGCATTTTTTGGCACGTTTTTAGTAAACATAGTGGGCATGGAGTAGGTGAGCGTAAAAATCAAATGAAAAAAATTCGCTTATAAACAAACATGATATACTCAGCTGTGCGCTTTAGTAATGAAAATGGTAATGAAAATAAATTTTCAACACATTTGGAAAATTACTGATGTAATTTTGTTTACACTGCTTCATTTTCTCCTAGCATGACTCAACGGTTTTCCTTTTTGGAAAAAAAAAATGGAATAAAATTGAAAAAAAAAACAATAAATAATAAATTTTTTTTTATATTAAAACTGAAATTAAAAAAGAAATTTTTTTTTTTGTAAAATAAATAAATAAAATGAATTTTAATTTAAATTAATAAATATAAACTAGAAAGAAATTTAAAAAAACAGCAAATATATACATATATATCTAAAACTGAAAAAAAAAAAAAATAAATTGTATATCTATAATAAAAAAAAAAAATTATAATAAAATTGAAATTGAAATTAAAGAAAAAAAAATAAATTTTTTCTTTGTTAAATAAATAAATAAAAGAAATTTTAATTTAGTTAACATATATAAACTTTTTGGTTCAAAACTCTGAAAAATATTCAAAAATTATTGTCTCTTATGCGCAAGAAAGTACATTTTAATTTCTGATTTTTAATATAATTTGTTTAACTAAATTGTTAAATTTAATTTTTTTTTAATTTGTTTTAAAGTTCAATTTTTACCCCTCTATTTACTAAGCTAAAAAAATTTGTTCCCACTTGTATTGTGCAATGTATTAATAAACAAAAAAAGAAAATCTGCAACGGTCTAATGCACTTACAAGCATTCCTGTGCCATACATTCTCATTGCCTACCTTAAGGCGTTTAAGTATTTAATACAAAGTGGCGTGCTAAAATTAATATTTTCTTGCGATTTGGGTTGATGTTTTAATTGGCTTAACTTGACTGGAGCAAAAGTGCAATCAGAGACGATAATTAAAACAACAAACATATGTTTAATTGACACCACTTAAGCAAGCACACTTATGAGTGGGCATAAAGCATGCATTAGGGGTGGGCAGAAAGTATTAAACCATAACACATTCCGATGCATTAGGATGTAAATGAGCAATTAATTTTTATATTATCAAACCATAAATGTGTTAAGCACACAACTAATCACTACTACTGCTGACAAAATATTTTCAGAGCAACAACAACAACAACAAAAGCAACAACAACATCACAATCAACATACGAAATGCATCAACCGAAGTGTGAACGACAAACGAGGAGTAAATTTCTTATAACAATTTTTCAAACTCTGTTAGTCTTGGCTATTTTGAATGCTAAATTACCCAGCATTACAGCGCTCGCCGGAAATATAGCCGCAGGCACACCAATGTCTGCAGCTAATGAAGAGAAACGCAATTGGCAATCGCTACAGGGTCCTTGGGGTAAGCGTGCGCACTATGCTGGCCCAATGGCAGCCGAAACTGTGGAACCAGAAGATGCTGAACGCCTAGTACCGTTACTGTTTAGTAATGGCGAACGTGATGAACCATTTCTCAAGTATTCGTTGATGTATTTGACAAATGCTGGCACATTGGAACGTCTATTGAACGAGAAACAAGAAGAACAAAATGCTTTGAGATTGAACGATGAGCTGATAACGTCTGTGGAAGAGAATGATAGCAATGATGAGAATATGTTGTTGAATGAGAAACGGGCTTGGAATAAAATCAATACGGCATGGGGTAAGAGACGTAATGCGCCTACGTGGAATAAGTTTAGAGGTGGGTACAATTGATTTTCGTACATAAGAATACCTAACCTCCAATTTCTTTTTTTAAACAAACTTGCCTCACTTGTTTTTAATTGTCTCTCTTTTCATCTTTTCATCACTTTCCTAGGTGCATGGGGCAAGCGTGAACCAGGTTGGAATAATCTCAAAGGTATGTGGGGCAAACGTGCATCGAAGGATTGGGCAAAATTACAAGGTGGTTGGGGCAAACGCTCACTGAACTAAATCAACGCATGCGAAACTAAGTCAATTTTGGCATTTAACCTTTAACAGTACACACAGCAGTTAACCGGATGAGCAACGTCTTTTTTTTTTTGTTTTAAAATGCAGCACATAAAAATAAGTAAAAATTAAAGTTTTAAGAAATATACTATGCACAAAACGGAAATCACAACTACATACATGAATAAATAAATATTTATCGATTGTAAATTTTAAATAATTTATTTTTATTATTAGTGAAATATTTATGGTAGTCATTTAATGTACAAAATAAACATAATAATGCATGTAACGGGAGCTAAATAATAAATATATATATACACATACATATGTATAAAAGTAAATATATACATATGTAAGAGTTACACACACTTTTGAAAATGCATCGCAAATCCAGTTTTCATGTAATTTTTTTTCAATACCAAAAATGTATGAAAGCCTTTTAATGTTTTTTGTGTATTTATATTTGTATGTAAATAAGTGTGTAAAATCTAATTTATTTGTTATTTATTTAGTTACGAATATTTGTAAATGTATTTCGAAATGTTTATCCCAGTATCTTCCCACTTCAAAGAAACAAAAATCAGCAAATACGTGCATGAAATAAACTAACAAAATGAGAATGAGAAAGAGAAAGAGCAGAGCAACAAACGAGCATCCAGTCAATTGTGTCTCGTTTTATTTACATATATTATAAATAATAGGTAAATATATAAAAAAAAGATCACACTAAAGCAGTATTAAATAAAAAGAATTGTAAAAAACTTGTCTAGTTTCGATATTATTGTTTGCTGGGTTTAAAAGCCCTCTTAATAATGGCATAGCCATGCCCACATAAAACAGCTGTTCTAACCAACCTTATGGGAATCAATGCAGCAAAAACAGCTGTTGCCATTTTGATTGGTTAATAGTTCAAATTTTAAAATTTTTGTTGTTACTTTCCCTTGTCACGATTAGCTGTTTTTTACTTAAAATTTTTACGGAGTGGAATTCTCACAGTAAAAACCTGTAGCTCTCTCTGTCACTGAAATATCAAAATGCGCTCTCTAGTTGCAAGTGTTTTGTGCAAACAAACACTTTCTCAGTAAAAATTTCAGCTGTTTTTGGTTATGACACCAATAATCGACGGTAATAGATGTGGATAAGGAAGTTTGGCTGCGCTTTATGACGAGAAAGCTTTGAAACTTTTATTTTCATTTTGCCTGTTATCGACCGAAGCAGCTGCAAGAAGACAAACATTATCGTCGCTTGCAGTAGTGGCCATAAAAATAAACTTTACTTTAAAGGAAAGTTGGAGTGGCCGATAAATTTAAAGTGAGCTTTTAAAATAAAATCTGGATGATAATTTGGGCTCTATCACACTTTATGCATAAAGCGATGTTCAGCCTGTTTTTATTGCCATCACTGTATGCGAATATTTGCTTGCTTAAGATACCGTATGATGGCTATAATTTCCAGATACTCTGTATGACTGCCATTTAAACCATTTAATATTAGCTTCGTCAACATAGTGCTAAGGGATAGGACCTCATATACGTTCCATGGCGAAGGTGATCGTATACGCGGCATTATAAGACCGTACTTACTGGTCATCTCGTGTCTTTGTTCCTTACGTTAATGGAAATCTCAGAAAATATTGTTGGACCAAACTGGAATTGCTATTAGAGAAGTATTCTCTGTCGAGGAGCTTTATAGGTGGTTAATATTGTGAGCAGACTTACCTCATACAAGGCAAATATTTGGCATGTCTGGGTGTAGCCTGATACGTAAGAAATTAGCCCTAACAATATCAAGGTCGTAGTTGGACCAGAGTGGTTCATATACGTCTCTCGGAAGGTCCCATTCAGTGCATTCATAGGACAGGTCGGAAGCAGTCTTTACTTTGCCACTCCATAGGAGTGGTGGTAACCTTCTTCCACTTCTTCCACTGGAGGGTGACGATAACATTGATGCTGAAGGTCCCTTTCATAAGATCTCTCTAATACTGGGAGCAGTCTCTCGTGCCGTTGTTGTCGTTGTTGTTGTTTTAATAACAGTCCTTGGCCGGATATGAATCCGGTACGCTCCGGTACTCCCTTGCGGTACTGCCCGACTGTCGTGGGAGCGATTTGGTATGACCAGTGCAACCTTCTAGGTCATGTCATCCCTCCTTCCGAAAGGAAAGAGAAGATGGGTAATGAGAGGTGGGAGGCATCATATCCGTCGATCAACCATCGAGTTGCACATCATTACCTTTGTGCATATTGGTCGCCTCTTACGACCGGTATGCCTACCGCGGGCATATTCTAAGCCCCAACCCGCAGGGGAACTCTCTCGTGCCGTTCTCTGCTATTACTCAGTCCATATCATGAATAGGGACGCGATTCGTTAGAATTAGAAACATTTTAACAGCACACACTGTTGGCTGTATGACTTCGTATCACAACCACAGATGGCGCCCTAATAAGTGGAATATGTGGAAGTTAGCGGTGACAGTAAACTAACCTAAAAAAATATTGTTGCAAATAAACAGCTGTGTGAAAAGGCGCTAATTTGCCATTGTACAAAAGTGAATAGCAGAAATTTATAAATCAAGCACTTTTCGTATGTTTGTTATAAATTATTTGTGTGAAAACTATTAGCTTAGTATGCAGTGCTTACAAAAATATTGGTAAGTTCAATGAGCATCATGGTTGAATCAATTTAAATAAATTTTCATTCAGTAGCAGCTCGCCAAACAAATTGGTGGAGCGTGGACTGGATTTGCATTTGCGTGCAAAACGAGCCAAGGACTGCTTACGTTGGGGTTCCATCAATGTGGTGCTGCTAGCAATACTATGGTTCGACATATCCAATCAATGCCCCTACTCACATTCCAAATGGTTCTACATAGAGTACGTAGCTGCAACACTAACGGGATTGGGTGCATTTTCATGTTTCCTAAAATACTTTCTCTACATCTTTCATACAAATCCAATATTGGGTACTAAAGAACAAAAGAATTTGTTAAAATTTGAGGATTGTGGTAAGTAAAATATACGTTTATTTGATTATCTTAAATAAAGAAAATTTATCTTTGGCCTCTAGATACCACTTTTGTAGTTACACCACCAGCGCAAAAGAAAAAACAAATTTGTGATGATTTGGCACCGCATCAAATAAATAACACCCTACTAAGTTGGCACTCATCATTTAATGACTGTAAGCAAAGATTTGAGGAAAAACAATATTTTACTAATATATTTACTTTATTCTATTTGTCTAGCACGAGCAGGCATGCCCCATAACTGGAGTTATAGCCGCACTACGCCGCCACCGCGTAACAGCTTCAGCCCTCAACACCATCAACAACCACTCAACGCTTCATGGAATTCGTCAATGGGAAACCGATCTCTAACAGCTAACAATACACCTTTGAATACAACAAATTCCATATTGGAAAACTATTCGAAATATAAACTTGATGAAATGATAACAGACGAAGAGAGCTTAAAACAATATCTTAAGTGAGTTTGAATGCTAATTCAATCTTGTGACATTGTGTGGACATACTCGAAAAAAGCGAGATATTATAACTAAGTGGATTCACTCAGTTTAAAATGTTATGCTGATTGCTTAAGTTTTCAACCGTTTACCAAATTTTATTTTTCTTTATTACAGAGAATTTTCTCTCCAAGAACAAAGCATGAATGACGCGGCCGATATGTCTCAACACTATAACACTGGTACAGTTAACTCCTTTTGGAACTATTGCAATACTGCAGCAAATATGCTGAAAACATCCATATATCAATTGGCTCCAATGACAAGTGAGTATTAATCAAATAAGATAAAAGCAAAAAGTTTGATAGATGAAAGTTTCATTCACAGCACCTTCCACGCCAAGTAAACAGACGGCAAGTGAAGATGGTGGGCTCAAGTTCATGGATAGCAATTCTGAAATCATTGGAAGAATTTCATCTGAAAAACTGTCACAATACGTGGCAAATTTACGAAGAGTAAGATTCAATACTTTTGTAATTAATTAAGCTAAGAGGGAGTATGGTTGGTTGGTTTGATTGTGTAGCTTGAAATCTCGCCAATTTTCATAAAAGCCGGTAACCCCTACCCTATAGTTTAATTGACATATTTTGTAACATTAGCTGTCAAATTAGCCTTAAACTTTTCTGAATGAGACTGTTATTGTTTCAAATCCAAGGTAAAAATGTATTTCTAAAAAATGTTATTTCTTACAGTGGATGTCAGCAACCATTTTAGAGCGTTTGTCCAAAGAAATTAAAAACATCGACGAATCTTTCAAAAATCGGGGATTTGCTGATATGCGTATGGGAGGTATAGGCTTAGAACGTCTGAAGAAAACCGTGGAAAATCAGCGATTTGTTAATCAATATATGCCAATGTTGCCTTTAATACTGCCTTTCTTGGAAATGTCAAGCAATCAAGAATATTTGGTGCAACGCATAAAAGGTATATCAACTATAGGGTGTTGAATATGCTGTAAATAGTTTGAGTTCTCATATTGATATATTTTTACAGATTTGGCAGAAGGTTCCTGCATTGCCGATTATCGTTGGAATTCTGGTGCCGCTTATCAGGGTCTAAAATGGGATGAGCATTTACCGAATGATTCTGCTGTATGTTTACAAATAATACTATTTAAACTGTATTGAACTTACCTTCATATTTTCAGATATTATTTCATTTATTTTGTGTTTACATGGACAGTCAACTAATGCCTTTGCCGCAAGGTGGTGGGCGCCCTTTCTTCAGTCGATATGTAGTTATTGGTAAAGAAAAAAGGTCTGCAAAAGAGACACTTGCACTTGTGCAAAATAAAGCACATTGCGCCATACTATGCACAAATCCACAAAGGCCACGCTTTAATTTTATAAGTGATAAAGAAATCCATACATGCGCTTACGATCGTAATAATTTATTTTATGTGATTATACAATTTTTAATTTATATGAAAACCCATCAAGAGGGATCTTTGGAAGGTGTCAATCTTGGCAAAAGCGGCATCAATATTTTGTGTGTCATTGAAGGCTGAATTTATGAGTTAAATGCATACTGGTTTTCCTTATACTAATCATAAATAAATGAAATATGAAGAATATTAATTATAAGTAGGTAAGTAACTAAGACTTGACATGTTCAATTCTACTTATTAACATAAAGCTGAAGTGAAACTATTTTATACTATTAGAGTTGAGAAAATCTACTCTTGCGCGTCACCAATCTCATTATTTAATTGCTTCAGTTTTACTAAAGTTAGAAATAAGCATATATTTTGTCATACTCAGAAACAGGGAAATATTAAAAGAGCGTACAGAATTAAGAACAGAAATATTGTGTTTGTTGTTTGTGTACAAACATACATACACCCATATATTATTGCATTTATTTTGCTCAACTAATGGCACTAAATTTTACTCGTAGTTTTCGCGCAAAACTTTTAATTAAAGTTGTTCACTGATTTATATCTCAAATCAATACTGCATTGGACATTAATAGTTGTTTTGCTTGTGTATATATCGTGTCACAGAAGTGATTTGTGACTGAAATGCAACGCGCATTGTAAAGAACAATAGCAGCTGCAGATATAACTTTAAATGGAGTAGAGGAACTACTCTGCTGCTTTGAGTATTGTTAGCGAAATTTGCTGATAAAGTTATCACATCATTTTGAGGTGTGAAATAAAAGCAGATGTTTTGCTGTTTCATAAAGTTTGATAGAGGGTGTCATATATTTTTTAGAGATTGTTTTCCAATAATTAAATTAATTTAATTTGAATAAACTCTTTGCAGTACTGTCATTATCCCGTTTTAAAAGTTCATTTGTCATGTGGTTGATGTCGAAGTTTGATGCCATGTGCAAAGATGTGTTACGCTGTTTCGAGTAATTCAGCTTCAAACTTTTGATGAAATGAAACTCACTCACCATATTCGGGCAAAGAAAAAACGCCAGGAAAACTGTCGTGTGAAACTAATAAAAAAATGCTGCCACTTGAACATCGTTCAGTGGGCTTGTGTGAATGTACGGATGCAGCTCTAGGTAACGATTTACGGAGCATAGAAAAACTAGTGTTTTGAAGTTGTCACGCATTTGCCACATACACACACACACACACATCCCAGACGCCCAAGTGCATGCGAGCGAACGCAGCTGCAGCCGGAAGTGAAAATGTGTTAAACAATTCCCGTTATCCCATGCCGCAGGAAGTTGAGGAAGCATGAGGAAGTTTTGTTTGCTGTTTGTTTGTCGTCGTTGTTGCAATTGCGGTGTATGCTGTCGAAGTTACTCCCATTGCAACTGAAGCCGTTTACTGCTCCAGCAACGGGCTATTGTCGCCCATGTTTTCAGCTCATAAAGTTTGTTGTTCTTGTTTTGTTGTACCTACTGTTATTGCGTAAATTGAGTGCAATTAAATCGCAGTAGTTAATGACGTAAGTAGAGAGAGGTGCGAGAGCGAGGGCAACATTGGTAGAGGGGATTGCAGGCCGATTGAGGGTAGAATTGGTGTGAAATTCCATTGTGCGGTTTGTTGCTTAACGACTGTAACTGCCTGGTGAGTCAAGCGTTGCAAGTAAGCTTGTTTTGCTGCAAACCAATATGAACCCATTTCATGTGTTAGTACAGTGTTGCGCAATGCAATAGCAGTGGGAAATGTTGAGGTGTGCTGTAATCTCAGCTCTTCTTTCTCAAATTTAAAATGAAAATTAAGTTCAGTTAAAATTTTCATGACGTCAGGTGCACAGGATTTCTGCACACCAGTGTACCAACCCACAAACCACACTTCCTCGCACTATAAGGTGGTACTGCCATTCAACCGTAGCTCTGTTACTGTGTAGCATTTCTTTCTTCTTCTTTATTTCGGTGTGGCCATGTGCGGTTTTTGGTTTTGCCCACTACATATTTATTCTCAATCCGAAGCGTAAGCTTGTTCATCTTCTTGAGCGCCTTCGTGATTTCATTGCGGTCCCAGTGTGCCGGTATTGGAGAGTAGGAAATTGAGTTTGCTGTTGTTGTTATTGTTTTTGTGGCATTTTGTGTATTGTATCGCATCGCATCATAGTTTTTTCTCATTTTACACTTTTGTGGTTTTACAGATGCGCCCAACATGCAAGTGGCCAAGTGTTATGCACTTCATTGGTAATGCGTGCGTATGAAGCTCAAGCTCGGACTCACTTCACTATTTCTCCATCGGCTTTGGCATCTGCATTTTACTTCAATTTTTTCGCTCTACATAGCACTGAAGTGATTGTCGCATGCTCCATTTGTGTTGAGAACAATTAAAATGCTTGTTGTTGTTGGTGGTGTCTGGTTCACTGATTATTTTTTGGCGTTGTGTGCGTTTTGCTTTTACCCACACTCTGACGTACTGCCTCTCCTTGCTCTCACATCCTCACATTAACTGGTAATTTAATTGTAATGTTAATGAGGTTATGTTTGTTGGTACCGTTGTCTTTGCAATTTGAATTTGTGGGTATGTGTGTGGGTGTGTATGTGTTAGCGATGTTGCGAATATTCGGATTAATTTTAAATCTAAGTAATGCCAGGAATTTTACTCAAAGCATACTACAAATACAACACAAGGAAAAATCTTCGTAGAGAAACTAATCTTCCTATGATCCCACTAAAAAAAATCAGCTGATTTACTTAAAGTGTAAATTAAGACACCCCATTAGTTAGAGGTCACAGTAAGCGTGAGAGACGGATGGTGGTGCGTCTGCCTGGGTGGTGGCAGGCTAAGGCTCATGAACCTGGAACTCAATCGCAACGGCTTCGGTATATTTATTCGCATCTGTCTCCGCTAATTAAAACATCCGGTCCACATTCGTAACATCCCTAATGTGCACATATGTCTGTGCTATGTGCCTTAGCTGGAATTGTTTTAATGGACTTCATCAGTAAATTACTTGCTGATGCTCTGTAGGTAGCTTTGGTGCACGAAGCTCTAATCGAAAGTTTTCCTGTTGCAACTTAATTAAATAGTTGTTTATAGAGAAACTACGTGTTTCGTGTTTTGTGTAGTTAAATTAATCGAGCTATTAGCACAGCTTTGTTACTTTAGCTGAATTGATTTTTTATAATGATCACGTGCTAGGCTTGATAGGAACCCGAGCTGCTAGGATGCTTTTTGTGGATTAAATTAAGACTGCTCAAGGTTCGAATATTGAATTATCTTGAGTCTGATTATGAAGTTTCCTGATAAAATTAGAGCTTTTGCAATTCCAATCGAAAGCTTGTGTGAATCTAACTTCTTATAAAAGCTCCGGTTATTCTAAAAATACTTTTGTTGATGAAAGTTCGATGACTAAATTGAGAAATGTACATATATTTTTTTATTTGAAAAAAAAAAAAAAAACTTAGAAACGTGGCAACCCTGTAAAACTTCCTAGTGATAATACTAAATTACGAGAGCTTGAAATGAAGCATGTTACTTTTACTCAAAAGCTCATACAAATTGTTCTCTTTTTTTTCTAGATAACAACGGATATGAAAAGAATAAAAATAATAGATGGAAACCCTATCTGGAAATATTTTTTGTTGAAATACGAAATCAAAAGCGTCTAATAACCAAATTTACATATTTCATTAAATTTATAAGAAATTTCGAATAGGTGGCAACCTTGTGAAATCATCTATAGTGGTAATCTCTAAGCCTTACAAGGTAAATTATTTTTTAAAAAAAATTTAAAATATTTTTTTTATGGATTACTAGCAATATCAATAGCATGTCATAATCAGAAATTAATAGCAGCTGCCACATCGATTTATGTATGTACCAGATATACCAAAAATGACTCGTCACCTATCCAGACAAAAATATGATGCTAATTTTGATACTTCCACACAAAATCCCTCCCTACAAATTCAAACTTAAGACGAGGGTTGCTTTCGCGCTGCCACCACCCACTCGAACATCAGTCATTTTAAAGCGCTTCAACGCGCTGTCAAAACACTTTCAGAAGTGACAAAATTAATGGCCACTTTGGTAGAGGCAGCGCGAAAGAGAGAGAGAGAGCAAACAAACACACACTGAAGGAAAGTTATTGCTAATAAATGTGGTTGAGGAGTAGCGGCAAACGCCGCTTAGCTGTCTGTAAGCGCTCGAACTTTTTTCCTTTCTTTCTCTTCTACCTTCTTCATATTTGTAAAATATAGATTCCGCCAGTCAAGGGCGCTTGGTTATATATTTCTTGAATCATGATATAAGCTTAAGCTAACAACATAGAATATTTGTAAAGTCTGATGATGGATATTTATATACCAACTTACTAAGGATACGAGTATGTTAGCACCTGCCACTGATGCGCAGAATGAGTCTTTAAACGAATCAACTAAACGTTTTGCCAGCATCTATGAACGTTTTGTCTTTCGCCCCTAATTTAAGTTTGTCCAGTCTTCGAAGCGCACAAGTTCGAGTCAACAAAGTGGCTTGTCAAAGCTGTAAGTTTACATTAATTTGTGTGTATTGTTAGTTTTGTTATGTAAGTAGTTTGTGTGTGTGAGTTGGCGATATTTCACTTGACACATTATCCACAAAAACTTTACCACTTTTCGCGCAACTTGTAAATTAGCTTTGAAATAATTTGTCAAGAAGGTAATGCTGTGGCTTCGAGTGATTCGATGAAAATGAGGTTCGCTTAGGAACACTAGAAGATGAGAATGGGATGCAGAGTGTTGCAAAATTTATTTCATTTCATTTTATTTTATTTTTTTTATATTTTTTTATTTTATTTTTTTTATATTTTTTTATTTTATTTTATTTTATCTTATCTTATCTTATTTTATTTTATTTTACTTTATTTTATTTTATTTTATTTTATTTCATTTTATTTTATTTTATTTTATTTTATTTTTATTCATTTTATTTTATTTTATTTTATCTTATCTTATTTTATTTTATTTTTTATTTTTTTTTTAATTTTTTTATATTTTTTTTTATTTTAATTTCTTTTATTTTATTTTATTTTATTTTATTTTATCTTATCTTATTTTATTTTATTTTTTTTACTTTTTTTATATTTTTTTTTATTATTTAATTTTTTTTTATTTTATTTTGTTTTATTTTATTTTATTTTATCTTATCTTATTTTTTTTTAATTTTTTTTTTATTTTTTTTTAATTTTTTTAATTTAATTTAATTTAATTTTATTTTGTTTTATTTTATTTTTTTTATTTTATTTTATTTTATCTTATCTTATTTTATTTTATTTTTTTATTTTAGTTATTTTTTTATATTTTTTTCATTTTATTTAATTTAATTTTATTTTATTTTATTTATTTTATTTTATTTTATTTTGTTTTATTTTTTTATTTTATTTTATTTTATTTTAATTTATTTTATTTTATTTTATTTTATTTTATTTTATTTTATTTTATCTTATTTATTTATTTTACTTTATTTTTTTTTCTTATTACATATATATTTTTTTTTAATTGAACGTAACCTTCTTCAAAATTTAGCATCTGTCATTTATTTATATATGTCCTCTCTAAGTACTTAGTGAAATTCCAAGTATATACATATATATGTACTCCAAATAACTTATATACTTCATATGTATGTATTTATATTAAGCGCATATCCCATTTTTCCCCTGGCAAGCAAATGTCATTGCTGTTGCACGCTGGGAATTGGGACAACTGTTCTGTTGCAACGCCGAAACTCTATACTTCCATCTTTTACTTTGCGAAAACACTTCAATGCTTTTTGAGCGTACGCCGACATACGAGTACACACACTTCTGGAACGCATAAGCATCAGCTGTAGATCTCTTCATTTCTATATTTTTTGGCATTTTTTTGTTTGTATTGTTCTATTTTCCTTTTCAACGCTTCTAGAAAGCAGTGAAATGATTTCATTTTCGGTTTTTTTTTGACATTTTGTTGTCTATTGCTGCACTTATTAGTTTGCGCCACATGCTCCATATGAAGTACTGTGCATTCCACCATGTCTCCAGCTTTACTTGTATGGTGTGGTCTGCTTTTAACTGGAAAACTTTTAAAGATTAATATAAAGAATATAAGTATTTAATGGAATTATACATTTGAGAGTTTAATTTAGCGTAACCAAAAATAAGAAGTGTTCCTCCCAGTTTGTATGGGGGTATTCGACAAAACTATTGGTTTTTAGAGTCATTCAGTACTGTTGTATTCAACTAAAACGGCAACACTGAGCGGAGCAAAAAAAAGAATGTCGTGCAACTAAATTTCAAATCAATATACAGCGTCAAGCAACATAATAGTCGAATAAAAAAATAATAAGCTCTCGACACATTTAATTTCAATTCATTGAATCCAATGCCTTTAAACTCATTCCTTCACCAAAACATGGTTGCCAATGGACCGAAAATGCAGAAACTAGCCATACAAAGTATTAGTTTATATCAAATACTTTCTAACTGAAAACGAACTAGTACGAAAAAGAACAAAATTTGAAAACAGCAATTGAAAGTTCTTTTAGAATATTGGTGTCCAAAAGTATCCCATTCAAACAAGGCACAGTGGCGGATATACAATCGAATAAATATAAAAAGATTAAGTGGCAACCCTAGATGATAAACCTACATACTTCGTAATGGTTTATGCTAAAATATGGCTTAAAGTACTTACTTTTATTTTGATACCCATTTTAGCATATCTCACCGCATCACAAAAAATCTGATAGCTGGCAACCCCTACAAAGCATATTAAGTGGCAACACCTATGCAAAAAATTTACAACTACAAACACTATAAAAAATTCTGTACATTTAATAAAATTGCAAATATACAAGTACAACTAATAGGAGGTATTATTATTGAGCCACACGAAAACAAAACCAAAGTATTAAGAATTTTTGTCTGTCTGTCTGTATGTTTGTACGCGCATCACTCAAATACAGCTGAATATAAATAAATACAACATGCACCGTTGCATTACTAGACGGCTTACCTACAATTTACGGTATCGATTTTTTAGTTATTTCGATAACTCTGTTTGGAGTTTTGGAGGTATGGACCAAGATATGTACATACACTGGCATATGTACATATGTATGAACCAGGGTGAACAAAATAAGTTGGTACAATATGGGTATCAAATGAAAGGTGTTGATGAGTGCTGCAATAAGCGATGTGATTAAGTTTCATATCTCAATTAGTTGCGGAGATATAACGTTTAAAATCGTACGCAGTCAGTTTATAAGCTCCCTGATGCAGCGAATCGGGGCCGGGGTTTTTCGAAAAAAAATAAAATTACTTTAACAAATTGGCTGAGGCTTAGTAAAGAGTAGTTGGCTGACTAGTCCACTAACTAGTTGGTCACATACTAGTTGCTAGGTATGCAGTTTGGTACTAGTTGCTTTGATTGCATGGTTCAACTAACTACTTTTTTTTTTTGTTTGCCTCAATAAAGCTTTGTGACAGCAATAACACTAACAATTTTAGCTTCAAGTGCGCGCTTCAATATGCCATAAATGTGTGTGTGTATGTGTGCGTGTGCTATAATGTCCTTCTCAAAATCAACTTTATTTGATGAAACATAAGAATTTTATGTAGCGCAAAATATGTGGAAAAACGACAAATGAAAAGCTTGTTATATAATAATAATCTACGCATACTTAAACAGTTCCAAGCGTCCTTCCGTTTTGTTGTTGCTTGTTTTTTTTTTCTTTTTACAAATTGTATATAAAAATCAAATGGCATGTCGCTAACAACAAAACATTTCCATTCCATTGAATGTTCGAAAGTAAATTCTAATGGCTCACATTCACTTTACTCGAAAAAGGACACCGCTGACTATTGGGACAATTTTATTTTATTTATTTATATCAATGTTGCCATACACACAATGAGATTGTATGAGTATATGTGCCTTCACGTTTATGAGTGGGAAAATTAAAATTATTATACTTGTTGACATCTCATTAGAGCAACAAAAAGTAAGCAAATAAACAAAAGAAATAAATATTTGTGTTTACTAAATTTTAATTAAACTTTTGTTGCTTGAATGATTGAATAACGTCAAATTTTAAGGTTAAGATACAAATATGAATTATAATGCATACTTTTAGGCGCAAAGTCTCAGCTGTGACAACAAGCAGGAAAAGCTTAATTTATGCTAGGTTCAAACTGAGTTATTAATAGAGATCTTATTAGCGCACAAATTTTTCCTAGTTTTTTTTTGTGAAAACAATTTTTTAAATCAAAGATCAAAGTAACACCGCCTGTTCTCAGCTTGTATGACCGGGCCAAGTCTGAGTAAGAAAGCTTTTTCAAAACTTTTTATTAATATAGAATAACTTAGTTAGAAAATATCGATACTGTGGGTTTGAAAATAATATAATATTTAATAGCTTATTTTTTTTTTCGCCAACACTAAACGACTTACAAAAAAAAAGATATCAAAATAAAATTCTTTTCAAAAATTTTAGATAACAAGAAAAATTTTGTGCACTTGTAATTGATGCTGCCAGCTTATCTTTTGTTGCTTGTAATTAAAATATTTTTCTAAGCGAGTAGAAAAAATTTGAACTAACGAAATGGCGAACTAAAAGCAAATTTCAAGTCTGGTCCGTTGCTTATTCACAACTTATTATCTCACCCAAATCAGAATATTAAATTTTATGTCTGTCTATTTATAAGCTTAAGCACTCAAATGACCTCTAAACCTAAAGTGCACTTTAAGACCAAACTAAATTTTGTGGCCAACTTGTGCGTCGCTCCACTCAAACTGGCTGTGGCTGTTTGATTTAAGTGGTGCTTTTGGTCGCTTAGATTATTCCATCGAGACAAAGGCGGCCTGCTATCTTAAGCTTGCACCTGCGTGTAATTCATTTCACGAGAAACGCATTAGCTTGCCTAAACCAATGCTGTTGTAGTTGCTATTTGTAGCAATATGTTGTTGCGACTGACAGTACGGTAATGAATTTCTAGTTAATTTTGTAATTTTGTTGTCTGATGGATTCCAATACACAAGGCAGACGGTAGGGAAGAAATACTTACACTGTGAGTATGTAGTACGTACTATTTGTATACTTTTATGATAGACTTATTCATCATCTTAACAAGTTTCTATTGTTCGACATCAACAGTTGACAGAGTTGGGCAATTTTGTAGAAAGTGGAAGCGAAGAAAGAGGACAAGGATGAAGAAATAATACCGTCTCTACATATAATTAAATTTTAACTTAGTAGGAGAGGTCATTTTTGAAGCAGAACAACCCAAATTAACAATTTCTTAAATTTTTGTCTGTCTGTATGTAAGTTTGTGCGCGCATCACTCAAAAACTGCTGAATATAATTGATGCAACTATCATTGTTGCATTACTAGATGTTTAGATAACAGTTTAAGATAAAAGCATAGCTCGACCGGCTTCGGAGTTATCGACCAATATGTGAATCAGCGTGGTCCAAAATGTGTAAGTACGATATTTGTATCAAATGAAAGGTGTTAATGAGTACTGAAATAAGCAAAGTGATTGAATTTGATAACTCAACTGGTTTGGGAGATACAATTCAAATCGGAGTCAGTCTAAGTTGGGAGAAAAGCATTTCAACTCAATACTTAGTGTTGTTTTAAAGACCTAACTGATCCCAATTTACTAACTAAATTCATTTCAATTTCTTTAGATAGGAATTTAAATTGTTAATACTTTCATCAGATAAAATTTAGTAAGCGTAAACGCTTAAAGCACTTCAAGTATGTAGTGCACTATGCCCAACGCTGTCGGGCACATATTCATACGTGTAATTGGAAATAATTAAACACACAATTTAGTTACAATAGGGAGATTAATAGCGATGTGTTGGTGTTAACAGTAGGAATGGGAGGTGTGATAGATGTTTGCCGAAATCTCCACATCCATTTTGTTGATAGTTGGAAAATCCATCATAGGCAGATTAAGGAGTTCTTTTAGCAGTTTGAATAATAAGAACAATCAAATTTCCCACTAGAGCTTAATTGATTTCTAGAATTTCTCTCACCCTCTTTTTTTTTTGCTAAATTTTGTTCTTTAATCGAAAATCAGCTGGAAATGAGGGCATCGAGGACTTGGCCATAGACTCAATGTTCAATCCACGACTTAGCCACTTTTAGCTTTTTTTTTCTACCTTTTTTCAAAAATAAACGCTCAGCTCATAATATCGTATATACGCTTTAAAGCTTGAGTTATGCCGATATCTACTTCCTCTTATAAGAAAATCTCGTGCTTTAAATTGTTACTAATTTACTGTTTTGTTGTCATCACAGACCAGCCTTTTACAACAGACTCATCCCTTTCAGAACGCACACACCTCGAGTACGTGCTGCGTTGTACACCTGTTTTGGCCACAAAAGCTTTCAATGTAGCTTTTAGTATGCTAATGCCGAGGGAGAAGGATGTGGTCGGTTTGGCTATGGTGCAAGCGAGAGTTACTAAGACCCAAATACAGCATTCAGTGTGCTTGGTAGGGTGTATGTTAGGGTGGGTTGAAGATATTTTTTTTTCGAACACGCTGAAGCTTGGAATTTAAAATAGATTGAGTGCGATTTTAATCAATATATCTGCGAAACCAGTTCTGTTATGGGACTTGAGCACTTAGTTTGTTGCAGCATTCTTGAACACCTTTTATTTGATATCCATATTGTACAAATATTTTGGGTCAACTTGATACACATATAGGTCGATAACTACGTAAACTGTTAAGTTATCGAAATAAAGGATATTTATGATTTTAAGTCAGTCATCTACTAGCTCAACAGTGCAAGTTGCCTTCAATTCTATTCAGCAGTTTTTAAGTGATGAGCGAATAAACATACGGAGCGACAGAGAAAAATTCTTAAAACCTGATAAACATATTAATCGATAACTCTCAAACCAATCAATCTATCGAGATAAATAATATTTTATATTTTGAGGTAAATGTCTAGTAGTTCAGCGCTTGAAGTGGCAGTCAATTATATACAGCAGTTTTTGTGTGATGCGCGTTCAAACATACAGACAGACAAACAAAATTTCAAAAAAATACAAATAAATGGTATACATGATTTTAAGTCAGTCATCTACTAGCTCAACAGTGCAAGTTGCCTTCTATTCTATTCAGCAGTTTTTAAGTGATGAGCGATTAAACATACGGAGCGACAGAGAAAAATTCTTAAAACCTGATCAACATATTCATCGATAACTCTCACACCCATCAAGTTACCAAGATAAATAATATTTTATATTTTGAGGTAAATGTCTAGTAGTTCAGCGCTTGAAGTGGCAGTCAATTATATTCAGCAGTTTTTGTGTGATGCGCGTTCAAACATACAGACAGACAAACAAAATTTCAAAAAAATGCAATAAACAAAAATTAAAATTTTTTTTTTAGTACAGTCTAATGTCTACCATAAACTGTGTGTGTTTAGGGATTCGCAATGCTATTGCGTAAATGCAAAGCCGTGCGAATCATGTCTGATTGAGACGCATTCCTCCTACCACACAACTACTACGGCAACTTTCCCATTGAAATATTAATTAGCAGTGCAACTTGTCCATCCAACAAACCTACAGACTGCATGAACAAACGAGGTCACCTAGTATGTCATATGCATGTATGACGATGACCAGCAGCATGAGCGGACACTTGTTGGTAAGTAAACTGGTCGACGAATGCTTTGGTTGACATACATACAAACACAAAATGATAACAACAACAATAGCAACATAGTGTAAGCTTACCAACCAACAACAACAACAATAATTTGTTGTTACTACTGTGTGGTTCTCTATTGGTCTTGCTATGTACTCCACCCAATAATATCCCAGGCAACGCATTGATTGACGTGCACAATGACTAGGCTGTGGGATATGACGAGGATTATTGCGAGTGCCACATTGTTTATTGTATTCACAATAAGTATGTTTGTGTGTGTTTGTATATGTGTGTGTGTGTGGTTGTGGAGTTGTCGCTACTTCTATTATTGCTGCACTTGACCATTTTTCCTTCGCTTTTCCTTGAATGGTGTCCTAGCCGGACATACATTCATACTTTGTTGGCAAGTTTGTTAAGGCTTTGCAGTCTTGTATTTAATCGGATTTGGATTGTTTTGAGTTTACATAATAAGTGATACGAAATTTGTGCCGCACAGAGGTTCTATGGGATTTACAATTGAGTGAGTAAATGAATGCAATGAATGAAAGCAATGAGCAGACGGACGACAAATGTGTAGTGGAAATGAAATATGAATGCTCAGTGATGCTAAATGAGTAAATGACAAACACGAACTAATGCAGCTATGTATATCTAAATCAACAACAACAACAATTACCGGTATAGCACATTTATTTGCAATTGTTTTGGATATTAGAGTGAAACGAAATGGAGTGGAAGACAGGTGTCAGATGCGGTAGAGAGCAACACATTTGGAGATTTGAGTTAAGGGAGCTTGAGAGGAAGGAGCCTTTAAAGGATGCCTAGGTAAAATTAAAAAAAATTGGGGTAAAGTCTTACACTGGCGATCTCTAGTTCCGTCCCTTTAGTAATGAGTGAAATCAGGTTGGAAAAGGTTTGGCTAAAAAAAAAAAAAAACTAAAGTATATAATCACCCCTATTCTGCATTTCGACTTGGATCGAAAATTTCTCCGCTTGGCAACTTTGGTATTCTGCGTTTCAATTCCGCTACGTTCAACTTCGAAACTTCCAATTCTGCTAATTCTGCACTTCGATCGTAGCTCCGTTTTTCTACGTTGGAATTTTGTTGGCGGATAGCTGCTTATTTTTTATTTTGCAAACAATTTACGATTAATTTCCGCGATTTTTTGTTGAAATTCTTAAAATTTAAGTAAAACGCGTATGTAAAAGTTGTAAAACGCTCGCTATATTTTGTTTTTGTGCTCTAATGATGTTTTTTTGATATGTTTGCAGGGTAATTGTTTTCGACCGGTGCCGAGTGCTAATATTTGTCCAAAAATGTAGGAAGGGATATCAAAAGACGCGTTTCGATGCCAGGAATGTGAATCCGCCTACGGAGATCTAATATTTTTGGACGCGCATTAGCATCGGCACCGGTTGTAAACAATTACAAATTGGACTAGCATTCAAAACACCAATCTCACAATATTACTACTGAAATTAAAACTAAGGTAATGGATTTGACTTTGCCATTATATCCAAACGTGCACCGGCGGCCACTCCACAGCACCCACTCATACTCTGTAAACTTCTTTGTTAGTTCCGGGGCGGCCAATGTCTACCTACAGCGAAAAGTACCACCTGCGGTCAGACTTAACCCTGACATGTCTAATGTTTGCTCGGCGTATGGTGTGGCCCCACGATGCGACGCCAACCATCTGTGTACCTGGTCGACAAAGCGCACTCTTCTAGCACTAACTGTATGGAAAATACCAGCTACCTACTGACGATGTGGTAACATCCACCAACAGTCTCGTCTTGCTTTTTGTTGGTCCTTCGTTGTCTGCTACAATCAGTCAATTGATCTATAAAATTTCACTCAATTTATTCAACAATGCTCAAAAATATACAATTAAGTTTATAAATCATAAAAAAACTTTACTTTTATTTCAAAAGTAATAATTTGTGTAATTTAAATTGCTTTGTTATGTTTCAATTTCACACATTCCAAGGCAAACAGCTGACTTCGAAAAACTTATAGCTCTTCCTCTTTTTCTTTCGATCCAAGCGTAACTCAGAATGCATATTTACGATCCAAGCGGAGCGTAGAGCGGGAACGTAATTGTAATGCAGAATAGGGGTGAATAATTAATTAAGAATTATTATTAACTGGTCTTAAGCTCACAAAACTTACAAATATATAAATGAACAGACCGTAAAAAACAACAACAAAAAAAAAAAATATCAAAGGACGGTCATATCTTGAGCTTCATTCCGAAAGAGTTCCCTTAGTTTTGCCTCTTCAATTTTAGCTTTCAGAATTTTTTATATATTTTCTCGCTCCACTCTAATGTACAACACTAACATCCATTGGTATTCAAATATCTTAAGCTACATGAAGAGAGAATTTCTAGCGCAAGTCGCACTGACCATTTCACCTGCTGTTGGTGTTTACTTTGCATTCTGGTCGACTAAATGCATTTTGTGTAAACAATAAATATGGAAATTAAATAACATACTCATACTATAAACAAAAACAACAACAACAACAACAACAACAACACAGTGAGTAACTGATTGAGTTAGCGACAGCTTGTGGTCTGCTGTGGATCTAAAATGCCATAACTTCGGTTGATGCTGTTCCAAGACAACCACAGTGCACTCACTTGGAATGGTCGCAATTGGTTTAGAGTTTTGTTTAAGTGGCAGCAGCTAATCCCTTAATTGTATAGTAGCAGAAACCAAGGGAGGTGCAGAGTTAAGGCTTTAAAAGGCGAGCACCAACTTCGGTGTCGCTGGTTCATTAATTCGCGGAGAAGCATTCTCAGGGGGATGGAGATAAACATAGATGGTGAAATCATGCGAGATATAGCTAGAGAAGTATCTGTGAGATGATACGAGAGAGAAGTGGTGATAAAAGATGAGAAAGTGAGATACAGATGGATAAGTAGTTGAAGTTTGAGCTGCTGGAGTAGATGAAGAAGCGTATGGAAATAGGAATGAAGATGCAAAACAAGATGAAGCCGGGGATGTAAATTGAAACGTAAAAAGGTAAAGGGAAAGTTAGTACTAAAAATTCTTTTTCCAGAAAATCTCTGAGAAGCAAATTGCGTAACAAATCTCTGTAATTACGAGCAAACTCATTGAGCATATAAAAATCTGAAACAGGTGCAATGTTTCACTGCCGTATTGCCATGAGAAGTTGGAGATGGAAAAATTGCTTTAATTCTGTACTTATGTACATATGTACATATAAAACATAAGACATTTCGGTTCGTTAACTCGCTAGCATACACTTCTTTCTATGTAAAAAAAACAAACAAAAATCTACTCAGGCGTAAATGAAAATGTTACGTATACGCCATGGACGTCCGTCGGGGTGTGCCTACAACACCAAAAGACATGCAAGCGACAAGTGCTGATGGAGTTGACATTCATACAACACAAGGAAAGTAGCAATTTCCTGAATATATGGCAAATGAATATTGTTATTATATGCTATATATCTAGATATATGTACATATACATACATTAAAGAGCATTACAAAATGAACAATGTGGCTGTGTATATAACAACACCCAAAACTTCTACAGCACCGCATGAATCTAACTTTTAGATTTAAAACGAAATTTTTGGTGTAGAGATTTATTATACAATTGGAATGCATAGCAACAACTACGGTTTTGGTTTCAAAGCGTTTGCTGTATAGGCTTTGCATGCCTCTTTATTGTATCTATGTATGTTTGTATGTATATAAAAATGTGCACAACTCTCCCTGCTATCAGGCATATTCCGTAATTTATCACGTCACAGCTTAATTTATTCCATTAACTTCCTCTTTTATGTTGCAAAAATTTAATCATACGATACAAATCTCTTTTTCTGGCTGTCAGCTGTGGTGTTGCTTGAGTTGATGCTTGACTGGAATTAAGCTTACATTTTACAGCTTAAATAAATTGAAATATATATAATTGGGTCATGTTGCAAATTAAAGTTCTATTAAATGCAACAAATTTAGCAAACATTCAAACACGAAATATCCCACTTCAGTTACGCGTTCAATAGCTTAAATAAGCACAGCAATACTTAAAAGAAACAAACTTCATTGAATAAATATTTGCAAGTATGTCTGCTCTTGCTATGTCATGCTTGCTTTTGCCATACACTCAACTAACTACAAAAGCTTTTAGCGACAATATCCTTCAAGCTTTCAAGTCACCCAAAAGCTAGCAAGTAGCCAAAATCTTAACATAACTTAAAACTATTATCTTAATCAATTTTAATAAGATTTGAAGTTGCACCGCATATGATGCCACTGGCTCCAATGTGTGCGTGTAAGCTTTTGCATATGCGAAAAGCACAATGGAAACTATTTGAAGCGATATTTCACTACTATGTCTTAGCGACCCATTAACGAAAATGTCATTAACTTACTTACATATTATAAAATGTTATTCAGGTATTTATGTGAGTGGAACAATATAGGTGAGACGACTAAAAGGAGTGGTTTAAATGTTTGAGAAAATTCAGATGAGGGGTACTAAATGGTATGTATATGGTATTTAAAGGATTTTCTGTGTTGTATTATGTTATGTTATGTTATGTTATGTTATGTTATGTTATGTTATGTTATGTTATGTTATGTTATGTTATGTTATGTTATGTTATGTTATGTTATGTTATGTTATGTTATGTTATGTTATGTTATGTTATGTTATGTTATGTTATGTTATGTTATGTTATGTTATGTTATGTTATGTTATGTTATGTTATGTTATGTTATGTTATGTTATGTTATGTTATGTTATGTTATGTTATGTTATGTTATGTTTGTTATTTTATGTTATGCCATGTTATGTTGGGTAATTTAGTTTTTTAACTGTTCTAACATAACATAAATTTTTCCTTTTGTTCCGTTCAATAAATTTCCACTTTATTGAGCAAAGTAACGCCCGATTACCAACTCTGTTACCTGAATTTTCGTTTACCTTCAAACTAATAAAATTGGAGAGAGTCCTTCCACAAAGCTTCTTCGGCTATGCAATGAACAACATGGACATTTCGATAAGTTATGCCTAATTGGGTTGCAAAGTGAATGGTGCGTAACATAAAATTACACTAGAGGCATACATTTAACAAATAGTTATACCCTGCACATACATGAAATTAGAAATTAAACTCATACAACTCCTGCCCGAGTGTTACTGATCTAACACACATGAATGTATCTATAGTTTTTTTCCATTAAAAAATCACATTTGTATGTGACACACCTCAGTAAAGCAATAGAGAAGTAGCTACACTGATATCGATATGTCAGCGTACCTCTTAAGATGAATGATTACTACATTCCACTACACCCCAGTGTCAAATATACGAATATGCGACTTCCAATTCAAAGCCTGTGATTTTCTTTTCACCATAAACTTCCACTGCCGTTCAAAGTAGTCGTGTCGAATTGACTTCGAGTAGTTGTCAACTTACGTCTACTAGTGAACTTAATGATATGTTAAAGCTCTATTCGGACTCGCACATATCAGAGCAAATGTAATGTAATCCTTTCTAGACTGACACATTGTAGTAATTTCATTGGAGTGCGTTACTGATAGTATTTGCAGGCATCTTCAAGTTGAATTCAAGACGCTTTGATTTTAGTTAGAAAAACAACAAAGGCGACAGCAAAAGCAACAGAGAAAAAAAACAATTTTAAGCAGACTTTGTGTGACATGTCATTGTCTTGAAAAATTGCCACAATCAGCAAACACAATACAACCATATTACGGTTGAGCCGTTGAACCTTTGTATGTAGTGCTGATCATCGTCCTATGACTAATATCTACTTATCCTACTCATTGCTGTCATTCGGATTCTGGCATAGACAGGAGGTGGCAACAGCGTTGATGATACTTCGAAAGTCGAGGTGAAATGCTGTCATTAGCTGTTAGTCTTTGTCTTGTTTTCTTGACTTTCTCTTTTCCCTGTTGTTGTTGCTGTTGTTGTTGTTGTTGTTTATTACCACAAATGTTCGCAATGACAAAACATGTGTCTCTTCCTAAGTTTACATATTTGTACAGATAAAAAATAAATTAATTCGATTTATCATTTCGTTGTTTCATAGCTTCAATCTTTTTTTATCACATACATATGTATGTAGTACATACGAGTATATATCGTATATAAAAAATTTTAGCAGAATATTGTTATAGAATTGAGGGAACATAGAATTTAGGAAATTATTTCGAGACACTTTCATGGTTTTAAGATTGTTAGCTAGACTTTTTCAGGACCATTTCCGTATTTATTTCAGATCATTTGTTGTGTTTTCCGGCAGGGTGGTGGTGGTTCTCCGGAGAACGAAATAAAGCATTGAAGATGTCGCATCGACGAAACCGGTTTGCTACAAAACCAAAATTGACAAGGGACGACGGAAATTCGTTCCAATATAAATCCAATTTCGGTACTGTTTCCTGGTCTTCTTGGAACCATTTTCTGAACACTTTTTTGAGATAAATTTAATATTGCTGTATCATCATTTTAGGATGGTTTTTGGAACATTTTTGAAATTATTTCGCCATTGTTTCAGGATCATATCGAGACTGTTTCCTGTGCTTTTCGGGACCATTTTCTGATTATTTTGGGCGATAAATCTGATATTGTTGTCTCATCATTTTGGAATGATTTTTAGATCATTTTTGGAATTATTTCGGGATTACCTCAGGATCATATCGGGACCATATCGGGACTGTTTCTAGTGCTTTGCGGGACCATTTTCTGAATATTTTTTTAAATAAATCTGATATTGTTGTCGCATCAGTTTGGAATGATTTTTAGATCATTTTTGGAATTATTTCGGAATTATTTCAGAATAATATCGGGACCATTATAAAGATATTTTTTTGGATAAATCTGAGATTGTGGTCTCATCTGTTGACCATTTGCGGAATTATTTCAGGATCATATAGGCACTTTTTCGGGACTAACTTGGAATTGTTTTCGCATTAATTCAGTAACGTTTCGGGACTGCTTCGACATCAGTTCAGCATCATTTCCTGATTATTTTCGGTAATTGTTCGAACTAGAAAAAACTATGAAAACTCCGTCTCTCATCTGTGCACTGTGAAGTTTTTGCCTCATTAAAGTTGCTAGCTCTCTTTAAATGTCATTATAAAAAAAATCTCTATATATGTTAATATGTTAATATGTTATTTGAATTTTTTGAGTTGCATTTGAGCCATTGACAACGCTCAAAACTAAATAGTTGTGTGCTTATTAAATTACCGAGATCACAATTGGAATGCGTCTACCAGTTTACAAGACTTTCGATAAATAATTGCTTGAACGTTTGCGTGAATGAGTAAATTCAATTTATTAGAGCAAAACAGATTTCCAGCTATTTTCTACATCAATTGCTTCAACTGACACATTCAACTACACACACACAGTTGCATATCGACAGCCACACTGCAAAACCCCGTAAGTCACTATTTTTCCAAAAATAAGGTTATGAGCCTTTCCCATAGATCGTGATATTTCGCACATTAAAATTCAGTCAAAATCGGGTTACAACTTCCCGTTTCTTTCCAGTGGTGAAATGAAATAACCGTCGCTCATATACATACGTTATAATTATTACCGTTTTTTCCCTCTCCTGAAAACTTTTTGGTTTTGAACATACAGGGTTTTGCAGTGTGGCTGTCGATATGTTATCTATCTAATCATGCATAACAACAAATGTAATTACAATAGTAATATCTATAAACGTTACAATGCCGTTATTTGCACTCATTCAAGACACCTACAAATACTCCTCGCAACACATTTGCCATATTCATTGTCGGGTTCATAAAAAGATGTTTCTTGTTGTCAGAGCATTCATTCTTAAACTTAATACATTGTTCACATAACATGAATTCCCGGAATACTTGATAGCAGAGTAGGCAAAACAAAGAAACTTGCGATATTTTAAATCGTAAACATGATGCCAATAATTTCATGGCTACCGAGGGGTATGTCGAGTTCACTTAGTGACCATGAATGGGGAGATAGATTTCCGAGCTTTTTAGGTATTATTCGGGATTATTTTCAGATTTTATCGGTATCTTTTCAGAATTAATACAGAATTATTTATGAACTGTTTTAAGGATCGTTTTAGGATTTCTGTAGCTCTATTTTCGGGAGAATCATGATTTTTGAGTATTTTTTTAAAATAATGTCTTGATTGTTTACCACTGCGGCATGGTCTCGAATATCTCGAAATCACCAAACGAATTATCAAAATGATTCTTAAAACAATCCCAAAATGGTTTCAAAATGGACTCGTAAAAAGTTTTGAAAATAATCTGAAGTCATATATGAAATTTGCTAGATGACCATAATTTTTTCGGACGCTTTCAATATGGGCATGAAAGAAAACTATAAGTTCCTGACTGGTCGCTTCAAAAAAAAAAAAAAAAAAACGAAAGTTTGTGGCTTGTGTCGGGATTAGTGGTTTGATTCACCTACATTTTTGGGGGTCTTTTAGTGTCCACTTCAGGATTAACTCGGTAGCATTTCTGTGTCACTAGGACTTTTCGGAATAGTTTCTATGCATATGTATTGTTAAGGGATTCTTCTCAAGCTTATTAGGCAAATAATCCCGGAGTCATCTCTTAAATGTCACGAAATTTCTTCGAAATCGCCGGAATCGTCCCGAACACTATAGCAAAACGATCCCGATAAATTCGTATAATAATCCCGCAATATCAGTCCCGAAACTTTTTCAAAAAAGGTTTTATTTTGTCAATCAATGATCGGAGGTAGTCCTAGAAACCATCATTCACTACAGTAAATGTCATTTTATCCCAAAATAAACAAAAAAATATCCAGCAACACCATAACCATAACAACATATAATTTAAAGGAATCTCGGGTACTAACTTTTATGCTTAAATGCTTCAATAACAATTTAGATTTATTCTGTATTCAAAGATTTATTTAAAAAGCCGTAACATTTCCCTCGTCACTTAATTTCTTCTAAAGAAAAAAAAGTAAAATATTTGATTCAAAGTGGCCCACTTTTGGCTTTAACCTAGAGTTGCCACCTTATAATTTTTTTTTTAATATCGAATTTTATCTTTAAAATGCAGTAATTTATTTTAAAATCTCAAACTCCATTTCTTCAAATATATTTCCTGAAAAAAAAAAAAAAAATTGAAAGAAATTTGTGTTTTCGATTGTTTACTTGCACTCTCTGCTTTATGCTCATGAGATATTCGTATATTTGTTCTTCTTTGTATTTGTTGTTTATATGCATGTTTGTAATTATGAATAACGTGTTGTAAACAGTTGGAAAATTGCAGGAAATCCTTATAAATTGGCAACAATTTTATTTACAACAAATACAATATTGTACAATAAAATACAATACAACAATGCGCATAGTCGCAACAACACAAGCTGAAATGAGGCTCAACAACAGAAACAGGATATCAACAACAGTATTAATGTATTTATGTACATATGTATGTATGTGTGTCTGTGTCTGTGTATGTGTGTATGTTACCAAGCGAATCGGTTGCTATAGTGAATGTTCATTATATTTATTTATGGATTCTGTTTTGTTGCTATTTTGCTATTCTTAAACGTTCGTTGCATTGTTGTATTTGTGTGTTATTGTTGTTGCTGCTGCTATTGCTCCCATTTTGTTCGCATTGCAATCGTTGTTGCTTTTCATTGTAATTGTTGTTGTTTTTGTTATTGTTGTTGCTGTAGCGACTACAGTACTTCGCTTCTTTGGCTGTCAAGTGAAATGACTGATGTCACAATAAAATATGGGAAATTGAATTATTATGAAATCAAATAAAAAATGCACAAACAAACATACATACATATACAAATGTACAGTAAAGTGTTGTGTATGTATGTATGTATCTTAAAGTTTATATGCAAATATGTAACTATGTATTTCGTATATCATAAAATCAGCACCATGGCATACCATAAATTCAATAAATGACAAATGCAGTGGACGGCTAAAGATGTAGAGAGTTGGCGATAAGCATAAACCCATTCAAATGAACACCTATACATATACACCACACATACATACATACATATACATACAAACATATCTACAACATGCATTGCTGCATACGACAAAAGCGTTGTTGATAAAGTGACAGCAGACTTTTGTGCGCTCTTGCTTTCGCGTACGGAAAATCTTTAGTTCTGAACCGATGCGCTTCGAGGCCACTTGGAACCACTATTAGTTTGCTCTTAATATATTGTACCCACAATCAAATTTCTCACTTAACAAGACGATGTCTTAAGCCGTGAATACCCTAGGCTATTTTAAAATTAAAATAAAATATAAAAGTAATAAGAAATTTTTTTTTTGTTTTCAAAAAAAAAAATTCAAATTCCTTTTCAACTACCGATTTTGAACTACTGAAAATCAAGTTGCTATCAAACTAGTTCTTTGGCGCTTGGGAACTAGCTCCGGACCATACAACTTTCTCACTAGTTAGTGAGTTCCCTACAGGGCTCTGTATGCATGTCTCTACCATTTCTTTCTTTGGCTGTCTGTGTGTTGGATTGGCCCTTTTGAATTGCATTATGATGCAATTGAGCGCATAAAGTAAGGCGCGTAGTAATATTCAATGATTTATAAAATGTAAAAATAAAAATATAAAAAAAATATGAAAATAAAAGTGTCTTGTTGTTTGTATGCAGATGCAGGTCGAGTATAGTGCCTTAATGATGTGAGGTTTCGAAAAAA
This sequence comes from Sphenella marginata, assembly GCA_951509765.1. Lineage (NCBI taxonomy): Eukaryota > Metazoa > Arthropoda > Insecta > Diptera > Tephritidae > Sphenella > Sphenella marginata. Next base: position 5,094,895 of record OX608082.1, read on the forward strand.
ACAAACTGGGGTCCACATTTTTTTATGAAATTTCGAGGACGCCTTTTTACTAAGTTCCTGAACAATATGACTATGAATCCGTGTATGCGCCCATTCCTATTCCTATTCCTACTCCTATTTCTATTCCTATTCCTATTCCTATTCCTATTCCTATTCCTACTCCTATTTCTATTCCTATACCTATTCCCACTTTTCTTGTTGTTCCAGTTCTTCAGTTCCTGTCCCCACTAGCATTCCTTTTCCACAGCGCCACCTGGCGGACGTCTTTATAAATTGGAGTTTTTGACGTAGTGATAAAAAGTCCCAAACTGTAGCAGACTGATATGAGAACGAAAAGGTATGTTAAAGTTTCGTAGAACTCAGCTTGAAGTACTAATATGGCTCTAAACATAAGATTTCGAATTTTCCCTTTTTAGTGTAATATTTAAATATGTTATAGCCATATCGTCCCTGTAGGAAATATTCCTAGTATTGATCACTAATATTCATTAATTATTAAAAATATCTTAAGGTCTAGATTTATTTAAATTCAAACTAGTTACTTTTTGTCCCCCGGCAGCTCGTGTTCTGTATTACCCACCTTGGTCCCTTGCATTTGATTTCCCATCGGGGTGCTAATCATTTGAGTGTGAACACTGAAACAAATCTGAATTGTCTTCTACTATTAAATTGAGTGATTTCGCACTCAAATATCACCCACAACGTGTTAACCACCAAATCAAAGCAGAAGACAGAAAATCAAAGGATAAAGAACCTTGTTGTGATAAAAAACACAAACATAACTTTGTGCAATATAAAGCTACCTAAGTGAATTGACGAAGCAAAGGTGGGAAAACAACAACAAACTGAGAACTGAAGAAAATTGAAGAAATCGAGATGCCTAAACATATTTTGCGAAAACATGGATGCGAATGTATTCGTTTGATTTAAGCAGATTTCCCACAACAGCGGGTTTGCTGAGTGTCTTATTTGAGTGGGTATGTAAACATTAGGGTGCACGATTATTCGACTTAAAAAAAAATGTATTTTCGAAAGCGAATCAATATACAAACGAGAAATCCGGCGCTTCCTGGCTTGCTGGTAGTGAGACAGAAGAAACTAAATCAATAATCCTTAAGTTTATACAAACATACTCACACATACAACCGTAGTTACGAAAGATCAATAGTTTGCCTTGCGTTCTTTTTGATTTAACAGATTTAAATATCCTTCCTTATATTCGTCTTTCTCTATTTGCATTTCTTCTTCGTCTTCTTGTCGTTTTACAAGTTTTTCAATTTTGCCTTACGGAAGAGTTTTCGTACATAAATATACAAATTCGTGTTTGCAAATATTTTTTGTGTAAGCAAATACACTCACATACATACACACATGCATACATACATACATACATATATACTCGTAGTTGTGTGCATATGACTGATATTGATACGTTATGTAAATTCTTGCATGATGGATGAATTTGAATGTTGCCTCAGGAAATATTAATTTTTGCATATTTTTGCACAAAAAAAAAAAAAAAAAAAAAATTGTTATTTCACACTTTAGCATACGATTTCGTGAAATTTGTTTATGCTTAAGGTGTTATATTTGGTTGGTTCACCGCTTTTGCTTAAATATTTATATGCATATATTTGCGTACATCAATATGTTTACAGTCGCTTTGTGTTATCTTACGAAATTTGATTTAGTTAAATTCGATTATTTTGTGTAAATACAATTTTTTTTGTTGGTTTAGCTTCGAAGGGAAATTTTTTTTAGTTAAAGCAGTTGTTGCCAAAAATTTAATTCCTGTTTTTTTTTTGAAAAAATAAATTTTAAAGTATTCATGACTATAAATTAGCTCAAAGCTGAGCATAATTTTTTTTCTTTATAAAAATTAAATTTTTTTTGTTTTTTATTTTTATTTTTATTCTTCCTTTTAATTTTTTTGGTTTTTTTTTTTTTTTTTTTTTATTTTTTCTTAAATTTTTTTTTATTCTCAATTTTTTTTTCTTTTTTTTTGTTGTTGTTTTTATTTGCATATATGTATATCGAAAGATTTAGGGCCACTTTCATAAAAGCCGGTTAAGCCTAATCGGCGATTAATTTGACAGCTAACCATACAAAATACGTCAATTAAACTCTGGTTAGCGGTTACCGGCTTTTATGAAAGCGGCCCTTAGAGACGACCTTATAGCTTTTTTTATTGTTCCCTATCCATTTAGAAAGCTCTTAGACGTCTTCATCAGAGATAATTTTGGCATGTTCTGTGAACCATTAGGCTTTCAGAACAACAGATTCTCTGGCAGATAAACTTTTTTTTGTTTATTTAAATTGCTAAGGATGGATTTGTTTTGATGTAAACACTTTTGGCACTTGGCACTTTGGCTTATTTATCTTGTAGAAAAATTGAAAAAAAACAACAAAAAAATTTTAATTAAAAAAAAAATTTTAAAATAAGCGATTTGGGTTAAATGAAGGGGCCTCAAGTAAACGAATGCCCGTTTCGGCAGCCTTTAAAATTCAATTATTTCGTAAGCTTACAAAATTATTTAAAACAGCGCTATATGTAACGAGTCGAAAGGAGGTTATGTTGAAAAATTAAATACTTGCTTGCGAAAAAAAATAATTTTTTAAAGTCACTCAATTTAAAAGTCATCCAATTTTAAAACCTCATCTATGTTTGTTTCTGAATTAGAAAAAAATCCATTAAAAATCGTTACATCGTTACACATTTCAATTCAAAGAAATACATACACCGATAGTGCGTTTCATAAACATAGTCCATCAAAATATTTTACGTTTTAAAATGAGAACAAAGTTAATAATACATATTTAGGTGACACTTAGATGACAACAGTATTGAAATTCGAATGATATGTATGTATGTATATACAGTTGTGATCAATATGATAGTAGTGAAATTAAATAAAAATAGGGAAATGAAAAAAAAAAGAAATTGATTTTTAATAATTTTCACTTAAATTAAAGCAAATCCCATAACAGAAACCATACACAATGAAATTTCAAATTTTAGACAAAGTTCAGAAAATTTAAATAAACTTTTAAAAATTCACACCAAAATTTGAAAATATTCTTAGGCAGAAATTTTTGAGTACGCAGTTTTATTGCTCATTCAATTTAAGTATATTAACATGCAAGTTAGAAATCCGACAAAATTTCCCCTGAATTTTGAGCATTTTTTTCGTCAAGCATCCTTTTTTTTCTTACAAATCTGAATTTCAAGTGTGCTATAATTATGCAACGCACTGCACACATTTATTTCACTACCAACTAAAATGTGGCCTAAACTAAAATGCCTATTCCCCTTCGCCTCTCCTAATACAATCTGCTCTACCCCAGGTATCGTAAACAATAGCGTAAATGTATTGGTAATATCAAATTGCGAGAACGACGCTTCACAAGCTCGGAGAGTTTTTGGCATTTTATCCGCTTAGAGCATTCAACTAGAAAACCCAATTTACATGTTAATACTTTAAAAAAAAAAAAATAAAGGTGAATGTGGTGCGTTGCGAGTGATGCCCTATTTTTTGTGAGTTGAAACAGTTTTTGTGTAGAGCTTGGCATTATTATTTTTTTTTTTCGTAGAACCTATTTGACTAACATGGCTGCATATTTCGATAGTTATGTATGTATGTGTATTAGTTGCTATGTATGAATATATGCACATTTGTATGTAGGACAAGTCAACCCGAAATATGTACGTATATATACAATACCCTGTTGCTTTCATTTCATGATCAGGCAGTCTGCCAGCGAGTTTAATCAGACCTGTTAAATCTGGATTAAAATTAAAAATCAATTATATTAAACTGCTCTATTAATTTAATTGATTAATTAAAATAATCGAACATTTTTAGAATAATTAATCGATTAGGATTAAATTTGTTCGATTAATTAGGATTTATTTCGTTTTCAAATTTAATCCTAGCATTAATCAAATTAATTGAAATTTTAATTCAATTAAAATTTTTGATTAATTATTTTGTTTTTATTATAACTTAAAAGGACACCTATTTTTCCATAAACCTCACTTATTTGACTCAAATTGTTATTAATCCTCGTTAATCGCAATTCATCAAAAAATGTAATCAAATTGAAATTTTGATTAATTTCCATAAGCCTAGCATTAAATTTGAAAATGAAATAAATCCTCATTAATCCTCTTTAATCGAACACAAAATTCAATGCTAATCGATTAAATATTCTAAAAATGTTCGATTATCATAATTAATTAATTATTACAAAAATAACAAACAATTTAATTTGATTATCAATGATTAAGATTAATAATAATTATCTAACAGGTCTGGTTTTAATTCACGGAAGAAGCTAGCTATAGCAAAATTGTATCATAAAAAAAATTTTAAGTGGGCGTGGTAACGCCCTTTTCTGTAACTCACAACTATGTTTTTTCTTTCTTCTATTTCCAAAATTGATAGTTCCTTTACTTCTTTCTATATACACTTTCTGAAAAGTTCGTGTATTTGTATTCATCAAACGGCCAAATATGAAGTTCAGTTGTTATTAGCCACGCCCACATCCCATATAGTGTTGTGTGGTGAATGTAAAGCTCACAGCTGCGTATACTTTTCGTTTGGCCTACTACACCCCAACTCAGAACCCCCCTTACTTGTTTGATTTGACATGTTCAACTCCCTCATGTTCATTTTATTTTGGTGCTCTTTTCTTTATTTTCGAAACCATGAAATTGGGTGTCTTTACATCTTTTATATTTGCTTATGCTTGTTTTCAAACACACACCCACGCACATACACATATACACAAACATATTTAGCAGTATGAGAAAACATGTGTACATCGTTATCCCTTAAGCCTTTATGGTTATATCATATACAAGGGTGCATATATATATCATGTGTATATATGTATATTGATACCTAAATACACGTGCATGTTTACAAATACAATAAGTACATATCACCAACATACGCACACTTGTTGTTGTTACTAACTCAATTTTATTTGTTTACCTTTAGTTATAGCTTTATTTAAGAGCTTGAAATGGCAAAATGATTTAAGGCACGCTTTGTTGGCTGGCAGCTTGTTGACAGCATTTCACTTTTCCTTTGGGGGGCCATGTTTGTATGTAGGTAAACATGTTTATAAACAGAAATATTTGCATAAGTTAATTTTTTATTTAAGGTTATAACCGCATGAGTTATATAACCGAAAAATTTCCCAGATAGACACAAGCGCCTGAGCGGGGAAAAGCAACTTATCACAGAGCTTTTTTTTAAATGTTTGGCTGGGCTGGGCGCGCTTTGAACGAAATTAAATTTTTTTAGGTTAATTTCTCGGTTAAAGTTCGAAGTTATGCTCGAAAGGAATAGTATGCTATATGCCGGTGAGGTTCCATATGCTCTTTCGGGTACTAAACCATCTCTAAATCTAGTTCTTCATATACATTAAAGCTCACAGCAATAGTTTGAGCTGTAACCCCATGTCTTAGCGGAAGGTTCTCTCAGCTTTGTGTTTGTTGTTGTTGACAAACTAAATTTTGGACTCCAACTTTTAGCCTTTTTTCGTTCATACATGAAGATATGTTGAATTATACTCTGCGAGAGAAAGTGGTTGACTGTGCGTACAACAGTGCTTTCCCTACACAAAAGCTCCCTAACACCCAACGAAAGTTCGAAAGCGCAGCGCTGAACAAATTTGTCGCTTAAAAGCGATCTTAGTTGGAGCAGTTTCGGCGACAACAAGGTAATTTTTCTTTCATTTTTTTTCTCTTTTAATTCGCAATTAGTTTATGGAATTTTCTAAAGATATAGTTTATGTCTGCAGTCCAAAATTGGTGGGTTTTTTCAAAGAAAAAATGAGGATGACCAAACTCGACGCCACTACATCAGAACCCAACCATTCGTCCTAAAGAAATATAATCTTTCGACAAGTTATAATATAAACAACAATTAAGCAACTCTTCTCTGCAACGAGCTTTTCTACTATCAGTGTTAGACGCGGAGCTTTATCGCATACTTAATAGAGCTCTTACTTATTATTGTTGCTTAGGAAATCATTGACTCACATCGTCAACATTAATCAGCAGTGAATGCTTTTTGATCTATGTATGTGAGTAGAAAACCGAAGCATGGTATTCGCTTAAAATGGGTTTCAAAGCAAAACTTGCTTAAATGTGGGTGTTGTGTTCCTGGAATTGTATGCTCTTGAGCACATATCAAAAATTCTGAGAATGACAACTGAAAAGTACAAACGATGATAAAGCCAGTCAATTGAAACAAATATTTATGAAATAAACACCTCGCATACGCACCACCTGCTATATAAAAGAAGATACTTTAACACGAATGAGTGGTATTTACAATTTCCTGCGAAGAAAATTTATGAGCACAACAACAAATTATTACCGATCTGAAAGCTTTGACAAATTGAATAAAATAAAATAGGCAATCAGTTTGCACTCAACCTTAAATTATTACGGTTATTACAGTTATTGTAATAAAAAAAGGTGTATATATGTATTTATGTTCATTAGGGTGTACCTTATTTAATTGACTCTAAATATTTATACTTAGAAGTGATATTAAAGTTTTTCACTTCACATTGGCTCTTTCAAATTTATAAATTTTTAGAACTGTCTTTTTTATGAAGAATGGACGCTGTCGAATTCAAAACTGTTGTGATAAAAGTTCTTAATTTCCGATGAGCGAATTTAGACCAAAGCAGTAAAACATGACATTAACAATTTTTTTTTCATTTAATTCGCGGTGGGTTAAATTCTTGTTATGTAGAACGAAGTTACATGCAAAGGTTACGACATGCTTGTCGACTGATATACATATGTTTGTGGATACGAGCATGAGACTACTGGTTTAGTGAGCTAAATGTTTGATGTTTGTATTAAGTTTAATTGTAGCGCTTGTAAACATGTAAAGCCCTGTAGGAAAAACAAGAAATTAATCACCATTGACATTCTTAAAAACACAAATTTAAATGAACTAACTGGTTAGTTCAAAATTTTCTACATGTAATAAAATTCTAATAGGTCTAAATACAGATGAATTTTTTTTTACATAAAATCTATTTAATCGAAATCCACCACTTTTTCTAAAATCCACCACAGTTTGACGAAACTCAACCGGTTATTAAAATTTGCAAATTATAAATTCCAATTTTCGATTCAAATTTGACCAATGTTTGCGGTAGATCGACATTTTTTTGATGCCAAAAAATAGCTAATTGTAGGAGAATTAGGCAAGGTGCGGATCATTTCATGGTGGGTTTTTGGGAATTTTTGGTAGATAATTTCAAAACTTCTTCATAATAATATCGCATTTGTTTTCTTCGCTTGTTCATAAACATTTTGTGAATTTTTCAGAATCATTTCGGTTTTGTTTTCGGGACCTTTTTAGAGTAGATATCTCTTTTGGTCTTTTTCGGGATTACTTCGGGATTTTTTTCTTAATTTTTTCGGGATTATTTCGCTAATTTTTTTGGAATAACTTCCGATTAGTTTTCGGAACTTGTGGTCATTTTTGGATCTTTTTCGGGATCAGTTCGGGATTATTGTGAAATTTTGAGGGTCATTAAAAATTGTATTAAGGGCTCTTTCGGCTATATTTCAGGGGTTTTCAGAATAATTTCAGTAACTCGCATTGTTTAAGGAAATTTATCGGGACTAATTCGGGGTTGATGTGACACTATCGGTATAGTTTGGAATTGATTTTAGGATTCACTCATTTCAGGCTCATTTCTTGAGATATTTGCGGGATCATTTGAAATTGTGTTTAAGACTTTTTCGGGACCATTTATTGATTATTTCGGGATTGATTATTAAACAATTTCGGCATATTTATATGATATAAAATGAATAAAAAAAATCCCGAAATAAAAATTAAATGATCCCGAAACGTTTCGGAGCCCTAAGTGGTTTTGAGAAAAAACCAGTAAGAAATCCAGAAATGCTCTCGAAAAAGTAACAAGTGAACTTCTGTCACGTAGACTGGCGCTATATGCGGACTCTTTTGTTAGTCACTCAGCATTTCATTTCCTACCGGTCATTTTTTATTTCCACGTTTTGCTGCTTAAGAATAAAGAAAATTAAAGCAAAAACATGCCATTTAACATAAAAATAAACCAAAAAAAATCATCAAAGAATAATTTCACTTTTATAACATTTGTCGGAAACTGTGGCAAACAGACGCAGGTAGAACGAATGACCGTCCAACAAGCGCAAGTGAGCAGTGAGCTGACCATAAACCACTAACTATGTAGAAGCAGTTATGCTGTGAGAATTTTCACAAACAGATGCACATATATAATAGTATATTTATATAGTTAGTGGTACATATGTATAACTATGTATGTAAGTAAATAAAGTTAAAACTATTTGACTTTTCGTACACTTCATTTGCACTGCTCCAAACCAACAACCAAAAATTTAAATTCAGTCAATTTTCGGCGGTGAACCGCAAAAGTTATAAAGCAAGAAGAAGTACGTAAATTACATGAAAAACCTCCAACAAATTGAAGTGTTAAATAGTCACGGAAAAGTTGAGATGAGTTAAGTGCTGTTAAGCAAATTGGCACAGAAAAAACTTTACGAATAATTCGAACCAAAAGTTTACACTGAACTTGAGTTGGTTATTTAAGGATGCTGTTGAGAAATGCCATAATTTTGCTATTGTACACTTGGACGACAGACTTGCAAGTGGCGAGAGTGCTGAAGAGTTGTCATGCCACACAAACAGAGAGAGGGAACATTGAAGAGTTAGAGGAAAATTTAAAAAATCAAAAAGTGAGAGAATTTGAAAAAAGTGCCGAACAAAGTACAAGCGCGTATGAACGACAAAATAGCACAAAGCTGGTACGAGTTTATGATGCGTTTGGCAGTGGGTTCAGAGATAACAAAGCGCACGAGCGCACGCAACACGAGTTCGATGTGATGAGCCAAGCCGAAGTATCATACGCCGAGGAACCGCAAACTTTTAACATAATCGAGCAATTAAAATTGGATGAGATAAGCGATGCTCAAAGTGAATTATTTTTGGAACAAGGACAAGTAAAGGCGAGTAAAAAGAAAAAGAAGAAGAAGCGGAAACGTAAGAAAAACAAACGGAAACCGCACGGCGATGAAGCTACCGTTTTGTATACGCAACTAACAACCAAGCGACCGCATTATTACTATCCCAAATGGACCACCACCAAGAAGCCTAAAAAGGTCAAATACCATTTACACAAGAAACATGCGCTTAAGAAGAAGAAGAAAGAATATTTACATCATCTCAAAGAAGTCTTCTATCCATTCGTAAAATTCATTGCATTCTTCACCGTGCTCAATCCATTCACATTCAAAGTATTTCTCTTTACGCTCATATCACCGGTGGTTTTTGGTTTTCTTGGTTTTATGGCGTTGAGCTTGTTGGTGAAGCCCACACTTCATTTCATGTTCGATGTAAAAAAACATGTCAATCAAATTAAAGCAAAAAAATGGCGTGAACGGAAACGTCGTGAACGTTGGCATAGAAATCGACGTCCAATCACAATACACAAACATTATTACAAGAATGTGGTGTTGCCACAGGCGCCGAAAACGAAATGGCAGCCACCGTCGCAGCCACCATTGCCACACTCCAATTGGCCGGAGTGGGTGCGCGCAGATCAAATTGATTTCAAAGCGAAACCACAGCAGCCGTTGCGCAAGGAAGTTCGTCGTCCTGCGGGTTTGAGACCAGCAAACTCTCATTTTAATCCGTTACTACCAAATGTTGCAGACAAGCTTGAAGATTGGCATTATGGAGCTACGCAATTGGATAGTTTGAGAGCTGGAAGACCAGCGAATCACGCACGCCTACCACCGTTTCGCGATCACATTCGAAGGCCACACACCCCTGCGCTTAAGCCCCACAGAAGCCCTGTGCGTTTCAGTGACAAGCCGTCAGCTGCGCCGTTGAGAGTGTCAGCTGAGTTATTTGAGCCTCCATTTTTATAGTTCTTTAGATTAGAAAGAGTAGAAATAAAAAATTTAAACATTGACTGATTGTTGCCCACAAAAAATTTTGTTTTACTGAACTCCCTTCGCATGACCCATTCATCGGATTATTACGGAAATTTCTTGACTAATTTCGAGATTGTTTTCCGAACTATTTCATAACTTTCTCGGGAACCTTTCGGGATCAGTTTGAGATTTTCGCCAGTAAATATTTTTTAACCTTTTCTGGCATAATTTCTTAATTTATAGCGGGAATTTTTTGGGACTATTTTCGATACAATTTTGGAACTATTTCGAGATGGTCCCGAAACATTCCGATATTAACCAAAAAAAATATTGGGAAATCTTTCCTCAAACAAACCTTGAAATGATCATGATTTGGTCCGAAAATGATCCTAAAACAATCCTGAAATAATCCCGAAAAATTTTGAAAACCATCCGGCAATAGTCCCGAAAAAGTACAAAACAATTCCTCAAACAAACCTCGAAATGATTATCATTTAGTCTGAAAATAATCCCAAAACAATCCTGAAATAGTCCCAAAATGTTTCGAAAACCATCCCGAAAAAGACCCGAAAAAGTCGAAAACAATTTCTCAAACAAATCTCGAAATAATGATGATATAACTAGTCCGAAAATGATTACAAAACAAATTTTAAATAGTCCCGAAAAGTTTCGAAAACCATCCCGCAAAAGACCCGAAAAAGTCCAAACCAATTCCGAAATACCGATTCTGGTTTATTCTGCCTTGATATCACTTTGGCCATATTTTGTAACTAGTTGGAGTAGCTTTAAAGAACTTTTTCGATAACACGTTATAGATAAATGATATTGAAATATCTTAAAAAAATGTCGATAATAAGTTATCGATTCTTAATTTTTAATTTGTCTTGAAATTTTTTTCGATAACAAGTTATCGATAATTTATATACACCCCACTACTACCGATTATAATCGTAATAAGTATTAATAATAATTATTAGTACTTATTCCAATAAATATTCTTGGACTATTAGCTATAATATACACTTCAAATTATATTTTCTATGGAGCAACTTAAATTCGCATAAAATATATAGATATGTACTACAATATTTATATACAAATCGATAAATTGAATTGCAAAAAATCGGCCCTACATATAAAAATACATATGTACATACAATTTACTGTGAATTATTTTGCCGGCATTGATTTGGTTGTTATTAGTTGTTTCCTCTTTGCTGTCAAATTTCGCATTTCTCAACATATAAAACTCCATGCAGCTCAAAAGCTGCAACTTAACCTCAAAAATAAACTTAAACTTTGTAAAAAAAAAATTGTTTATCAATTGGACGGATTCACCAATGACTTGATAAGCTCATCATCTGCCGATATATCCATATGATAGAAACGTGAACGACGCATCGAACGCTCTTCATCGTCCATCAGCCCATAAACCTCCTCAATCGGCAACGATACTTCGATTTCATTTGGTGTCAACAATTTACGTGCATCCTTGCGAAAATTATCGATTGTTTTGCGCATATCTTCGTGCGCCAAAATAAAACTTTTCAACGATGCAATTTCATTCTCTTTAGCACAACGCAAATATTTCGATTCAATTTTATCGATATCAGCAATCAAACGTATGAATAGAAAATCGGCATAACGTTTCTTCACTTCCAATTGAGAGAGCTCGTCAAACCATGTAAACGAACGTGAATTCATGACAATGATGAAGGCCAAGAAGATCACCTTGATGAGTACGACCATCATGATGAGTATGAGTGCAAAGTGTTCCAACTCATTGTAGCAGAAATCGAGCAATTCCTTCCAGTAAATCAAATCACGACTATTGTGCTTGAGTTCGTAGTGCAGGAAGCCGATGAAAACGACGGTAAAAACGGACACGAACCAAATGTATGGATAGTGTTGTTGAAAGAATTGATTCAGCTTTTGGCCTAGTTTTCGTACTGTGAGCATTTTTTAATTATTAATTAAATGACTAAATTTAAACTATTTTTTTGTTTTTGGTTTTGTGCTAAACGAAAGAATTAATTGTTTTCCTTTTGAAATTTGGTAATAAATTTTGACGCAAATGTTTTCTAATTTTATTTTTAATTTTAGTTTTATTATTCATTGATTTTGAAGTTGATTTTGATTTAATGAAAAGTCACAAATTTGTTACAATTTTTGTTGGCACTTGAAAGCAACTATAATAGAAGGTGTGATAAAGTATGTTCGTATATTTTTTTTTATAAACATAAATAAAAAATTTAAGAAATCCAAAACAATTTCTACACAGTGAACATTTTATTTTCCTCTCTAGTTTTTTACCTCATCCACCATTGCGATTGCGAATGTAAATATATTCCCAACATCCCTATTTCGGCTGTTTCACCTTTCACTCTCGTATATTGCCACCGGTTGTCAAGACAACAGGTATGTGTAATGAATTTCCTCGTTTAACTTTAATTACATAAACGCAAAGGAACAAAGCGTCCTTTGCCAAACAAACGCAAACAAAAAGTCACGTGTCGTGCGGAAGGAGAAGAAGTAAAAGTTATGATTTTTTACACAGCACTAGTTACCCAGCAAACAATTTTATATAAAGTAATATGAGAAGATATATACAAAAAACTAAAATTTTCCTGGAATAATGACACACATTTACATTTAAAATTTTTTTTTATTTAAGGAGAGGCGTGGTGCTTAGACGATTTCGTATATTTTTTTCCGAAATTTTCCTTCTCAGCTCATCTGATCATTTTCTTATGATGTCTGCAACTTTTTTTGATTTACAATGATTTACACTTTTGAAAAATTTAAGTTAAAACTCACTAAAAACATTGTTATATTTTTTGAAAACTTATGCAATTTTCAAAATTTAATTTTTGTTACTTATTTCCCCTGTTGTTAAAAATGTATTTGTTAAAGGAGGTACTCAATGGAGCATTTCCAAAAAAATAGTAAAAAAAAAAATTCAATTCAAAAAAATAATAACAAAAAAAATGTAGAATCCAAATTTTCGAAAACTAAAAATTTTGAAATTTGGTTTCTACCTAAAATTCAAACAAAAAAAAAAAAACACTACATTTTTAATATTTCGTATGAAATCATTTGTTTTTTTTGACGGGGTACTCAGAGGTCTAGAAAAAAAAATTTCCGTTAGTTTTCGAAAATTAACAATTTTTTGCTCTAAATTAATTAACTCATATTTTTGAAACAAAAAAAAAACACTACTCTGAAAATTTATTTTTTTGATATTTTGTATTCAAAATGTTTTTTTAAGGTGGTACTAAAGGTTAAAAAAATTACCAAAAAAAAAATCTTAGAATCCCTAGAATTTTTTTTGGTATTTCCTATTAAAATTGTTTTTAATTAGTTACTCAGAGGTTTAAAAAAAATAAAAAAGACAAAAAAATCTTGGAATCACAATTTTTGAAAATTACAATTTTTTTAATTTCGTAATTCTTTATTCAAAATCGAAAAAAAGAATATATTTCAAACAAAAAAAGGAGAAAAACACTATTCTGATATTTTCAGGAAATCTTTAAATGTGTCAGAGCTATTAAACAAAATTTTTGTGAAAGTTTTTTTTAGTTCAAGAAAAATTTAAAACCTAACCACAAAAAAATTTAAAAAAATTTTTGTAACTGACCCTACTTACAAAACGCTTACAAAATTGTTTGCTGGGTTGTTTGTTTTGTACACTTGCGTTGCTGCTTAATGGATATATGCATATGAAAAGTTATGTAAAACAAATACTTGTATATACCCACGCACATATGTACATATTTACAACTCCAAACATACTTGTATACCCGACATTTTTATTGTATTTTATTTCACATTATACGAATATTGAGTTTGCTACCCATAAAAGTGTGCGATAGTGAGTGGCTTTTTTTTTTGTTTAATCGCATTCGTGTGGATCAACTTAAATGTTAATTAAAACGTAATAAATTCCAATTATGCTCAACTCTACTTTCAATTTCATTTAAGCAACTTGAATTAGTCGGTTCTTATATTGCTATTGTGTAACAAAAGTTAATCAGTCATGGATGCATAAATATCACGCTAAATACAAATTTATATAGACAAGCGCATGCATGTACTTGGTTAGATATATATACATATATATTTATTAGTATTTAGTTAGTATTTCAAGTGAATGGTTTCCTTGGCGATGCTTTTATTAGGTAGTCTATGTATAGGAGTTAATAAATCAAGTGATGCTTACCCTCCTCGTGTAATATCATTAATTCCGTGTTTATATATGTATATAGACAAGCACACATACATACATACATAATTACCTTCAACTAATTTTTGTTCATAAACATAAATTGATTTTATTGCATCTTTACATTAATCACTTTTTATATAAGAACGTGGCATTTTGGTTGCGTTGAGGATTGAGATTTTAGTGGTTTAGGAAAGATTTTGGAATGCTCATACAAATTTAATGTATTAGCTAATACCATTTAAGTTACTAGAACGGGCTTGCTGGCGTTTTGTGAGCTGCCAAAAAATAGCTGAAATATTGTATGCGCCGACAAATCTCGTTTATTGTAAAAAAAATTGATATAAAGGAGAAAATCTTGGGTGACCACTGGGACTTAAATATGGATATATGACATGAAAATAAATCAGCTTCCATATTAATCTGGAAAACTTGAATTTCGATTTCGAAAATGTACCGTACCACGCCCACTTGAATTTAAAATACTTAAATTTGATTTACCTAGGTTGTTCTCTATTAAAAATTTTAATTATTTTTTGATATCCCATATATCACTTTCCCAAGCTTATTGATCCACTCTTTTGATATTATTATAAAAAGGGGCGTGGTTATCAAACCCATTTTTAGCAATTTTACTTTGATTATTTAAACCCATAGGTATGTGAAATACGAGGACCAAATTTTGCTTCTAATTATGGCTACTGAAATGTTGAATCGACTTGCTACAAAAGGCGGTGCCACACCCTTTTTCCAATTTTTTTATTATTTTTCGTATTTTATTTTAGTACGATACTTTGGAAGTAAATGACATTGATATACAATTATTTTTTGCAGAGATATTGCCTATTATATTAGTCTATAAAGCTTTTAAAAGTGGGCGTGGTCCTTAACCGATTTGGTCGATTTTCAAAGTCACTTTGCAATAAAGATAACTTGTGTGCCGAACTATGCTTTGATACCTTAACCTTATTTATTATTTTTGATTTATATTCATAAAATTTGTTTACAAAAGAATAGGCGTCGACACGCCCATTTTTGAAAATTTACAGAAAAAAAATGTAGTTCAGAATTTATATTTCAACTGCGAATTGGTGATTAGAACTGCCCTGTCGCAGAGTGAGTTTCAAAAACTCTCGATTACAGCTCAGTGCTGTCGTTTTTATTCAAATTCTGAGAGGGGTCTCTGTGGGGAAAAAAATTTGGAAATTGATCGGACCAGAAGGTACGCTTGTAGTCAACTTAATTCGGTAGAAGAGCATTCCATTAAATTGTGGCTTATGGCTTTCTCTAAAGCTTATAATTCTACTGTCGTCTGGCTAGCTATTATCTACTTCAATGTATTTACTCTCTCTTTTTTTCTGGTGTTTAAAAATCCAATTTTTCACAAATTTACAACCTTCATGTCACAGGGCTCCTCTTCATGTCAGTGTGACATGTTGTGGTGTAGAAATTATTGGCTTGGTATTTAATTAAGTCGCGATCTCCCGCCGTTTGTTTCATTGATCACTCTGTACTCGGCAACAACAATTGTTATAAACACAAAATTAAATTGAATTTAAAATGAGTTCGAGTAGTTTTATATATAGACACAAACATAAACTGTGGTGAAAACCGAAAATAGTTATATTACAACTAGTTTACAACTACATTTTTCTAACTGGCATCGGACTAGTTTAAAGGAAGGCTTAATTTGTATTGAGAAAAATTCATAAAAATGCAGAACATAATAAGCTGGTGAAAAGGAAGGGAAAGAATCTGAAATGGTTATGTGGGAGCTAAGTGTGGCCACAGTTGAGAAAGTCTCAAGCCAATATGACCGATGTTCAGGACTACAGACAATTTTTTGAAGTTTCCTCTTTGAGAGTCTAATATATTCCTTTTAAAAATTTTCAGCTGTTCCGAGCATGTTTTTATAGAGACCGCAAATGTTTTTGCTTAACATACATATAATGATTTATAATTTTGAAAATTTCAACACTAAATTCAATTCAGCTTCTCTTTTCCTACTGAACACAAAGGTGAATTGAAAAAAATGATGTTCCACAAAAAAATAAAAAAATTTAAAAAAAAAATGTTTATGCAAATTTCAAAATTAAATTTTTATTCTTTTTTTTCTGTTGTTCAATTTTTTTTTATTAATTTTTGTATTAAATTTTGTGTAAAGCAGGTACTCAGAAGTAGATAAATGCATAAAAATAATAATAAAAAAAATTTGAATCCCAATTTTCGAAAATTAAAAATTGTTCAATTTCGTAATTTTCAACCTAAAATTGAAATAAATAATATTTTCGGAAAAAATGCAACAACAAAATAAAAACAACTCTGAAATTTTATACTAATTTTCCGCACATAAAAAAATAATAATAGAAAAATTTTGGAACCTAATTTTCGAAAATAAATTTTTTTTTCCATTTTCCACCCTAAATACAAATAAATCACATTTTTGGAAAAAAAAATCAACACCGAAAATTTATTTTCTCATTTTTTAAGGAGGTACTCAGAGGTATAAAAAAAATTTAATTTAGAAGCCTAATTTTCGAAAATTAAAAATTTTGCAATTTCGTAATTTTTTACCCAAAATTGAAGTAAAACATATTTAAAAAAAACATGTGAAAATTTATATTTTAATATTTCGCATATAAAAAAATAATAATAGAAAAATTTTGGAACCAAATTTTCGAAGATAAATTTTTTTTTCAATTTTCCACCATAAATACAAAAAAAACACATTTTTGGAAAAAAAATCAACACTGAAAATTAATTTTTTAATTTTTTAAGGAGGTACTCAGAGGTATAAAAAAAATAAATTTAGAAACCTAATTTTCGAAAATTAAAAATTTTGCAATTTCGTAATTTTACCCAAAATTGAAATAAAACATATTTAAAAAAAAACTGAAAATTTATATTTTAATATTTCGCATATAAAAAAATAATAATAGAAAAATTTTGGAACCAAATTTTCGAAGATAAATTTTTTTTTTCAATTTTACCCTAAATACAAATAAATCACATTTTTGGGAAAAACCCAACTCTGAAAATTTATTTTTTCAATAATTCGTATTAAAAAATTTGTATTTGTATTGTACCAAGGACTGAGTACCTCCTTGGTACAATACAAAACAATTAAATTTAGAAGCCCAATTTTCGAAAAGTAAAAATTTTGAAATTTCGTAATTTTTTAACCAAAATTATTAATATCATATTTTGAAAAAAAAAAAAAAAAAAAAAAACTTCCTTCTGTGAGTGTCTTGCAGAGGTAAGGTAATCGTGTGGAAGCGTGGGGTATAGCTCTCATACTGTAACACATCCACTGAATATAAGGGCTTCTAAATAAATTTTCTTGCTTTGATTGAGCTAAATTTTTATGGTTCATTTTGGTCTAGTTGAAGACTGGTTGTTTATATGGAAAAGCAGTTAATTAGCGGACTAGTTGCATTGGGTTTCATACTAGTTGTGAATTAGTTTGCAAGTAGTGCATTTTACTCCGAGACATATAGACTACATATTTGGATGTATTTTTGTTTATATACTAAACCGTTGAAGGACATGGCGCTAATTCTAATGGTAGCTAAAAATGCGTGCGGTTTGTTGAAAGGATAAATATTTTACAGGTTGCTGACACAATGGCACATACATACAAACATATAGTTAACATATAGATATATATACATATATGTTATATTTTATTCATGAGGGGTGTGGCATTGACGGCGTGTTGAAAAAACCACTGAGCTGGGTTTTGTTGTTGTAAAACGCACATACACACACACATACAAACAATGTTTGAAATAAAATCTATGGTTGTAGGTGGCAGCAAGCGTTGAAATATATGTATGACCGCAACAACAACAACAGCAATGCCACAAACAACAACGTATGTATGTATCAATGTGTTTTTGTGTGTGTTTGAAATGGTCGTGCAATTAAAAAGCAATTATAATTGTACAGTTGGTTGATTGTACGTGCGATATTGTTGAATGCTTGCTGTTGGCAGCAGTTAACCAGAAGTGATACATTCTTCTTCTTCTACTTCTACAGCAAATCACACAGTTTGATGGCTTATTGATTGTTCCAACTGGTGTGCGCCTTTTAATGTGATTTTCTTTTTTGCTTCTTTGTTTTTGTTATTTTTTTGTGGATTTTTTTTTTGGTATTCTTTTTTTTTTTTTTGAATTTTGCTACCAGCAAGGCGAATATATAAAGGTGAGCGAAAATGAACTGACGTCTTTGTTTTTTTTTTGTTTTATGGTTGTCAAATTGTTGTCAAAACTTGTTTTTGTTTACAAAAATTAATTCCGTTAATTAGAAATTCAGTTGTTTTCACAAAGTTTTCAAATTGTAATTGTTTAATTGTAATTAAATATCGTAATGGTGAAGTGCGCATTGTGTTGTAAAAAAGTTGGACGAGGAAATGGATCGTTTTTCCATTTACCGAACGACAATATCCGGAGGATGCAATGGAGCAGAGCCTGCCAAACAAATCTCACGATAATATGTTTACTTTGAACCTTTTGCTCTAATTCTTGGTAGCTTAACACTCAGGTTTTTTATATGCGTTGTAACATATCGACATTCTTATTTACCAATACAAAACCATGGTTTTTTATGCTAAAACAATAGTTATTTGGAATTCTATTGCTCTGTTTTTTATACTTAGTTCATCTTAAGATAATTATGAACCAGAAATAAATATTGGAAAATAACATGAATTAGCGGTGGTATCACGCCAGAATACGGTCATTTAATATATCACATCACAGTTGTTAAAAAGAAGACATAAATATAAATAAATTTTTAAGCGTTCTTCTTATTGAACTGCTAAAAAAAAATTTGTGTTTTATTCCAATTGCAACTGAGTTGCGCCGACCGCAACAGGAATGCACGGCTCTAAAAACAACAGACGCGTGCATTGGCAAATCTGTTTGATTTCTGTAGACCCATTGACCACATGTACATGGATGGAGGTGAATGGTTAACATGAAAAGCCGGGAAAGTCTCTTGCGACATATTGCACGGAATTAATAGCTTTCATTTAGTCTGAATTTTTGTGCATTGTCCTGTAAACTACATACACCTACAAATTTCAATTTTCATTTAGTCAGGAATTTCGGTTACTGTAATTTACATGCTAACTCACCATAAAGTTCTGTGCAATTGCAATTTTTCGCATATTTTAATTCTTTTCCGAGCCGAAAGCGTTTTTATTTTTACTATTCATTTGTAAACAAACTGATGGGATATGACAACCATTTGACAACCATAAAACATTCAACAACAAAAGCAAACACACGAGATTTTTTCCGAATTCGCCGTGCGACCACCTTTCTTATTTCGCCATGGCTACCAGTTCTTATTCATTTATTTTATTAAAGTTGAGTTCTGAAATATTTAAGTTGACAAAATGTTTTGGAAAATAAATGTTCGTGGTTAATCTTGCGGTTACTTGAATGTTAGAGACGGGTTCGACCTATCAGAAACTTCGATAGAATGTGATAGAGAGAAAAACTTGACTGAACGGTATGAAGGTACTTGCACACTCCTCCTCACTACTCACTTCTCACCAACTTCACGATTGTCGCGTCAGACACGAAATCAGTATTTGAAACGTACAAATCACCTCTTACACACCACATAGTTTAATTTTTTTTGATAGTTTTAAGTTCATAGCGTTCGATCCATTTAAGCTTCAATCTAAATGCGTTCAAAGTTATTTGACCGAAAATACGAAATTATCAAGTTCAGCTGAAATGGACGCCTTTCACACATTTTTGCATGGCTCTTCTGGTAAATTCACTTAGCATTGAAACCAGTTCGCTAAATGTGCCAAAATTCCCAACAAAAATAGCCAATAAAATCTGTTAATATACATATGTACATACAAACATATATACACACATACACACATACAATCATGCATCCCAATAGCAGTGTTTTGTGCCTTTTAATGCATTTGCAAACCAAAAACTTCAATTTTGGCTTAAGTTTCACCCGATTTTCATATATATGTACGGGTACTCTGTACTACGCTGTACATATATGTATCTATGCCCTGTTGTTGTTGTTATTATAAGGATTTTGGCGCGCGTAAAACCAAAACACCTTTGGGAAATTAATATGCTTTTGCATGAACCTGCTCGCATTTGTCGTGTGTGGGATGACTGTCAGAATGAGGTTTCAGTGGAAAAGCTAAGGGTGCAATTGCAATAAACCAGTTCAGTCTAGCTGGTCGGCTTTCGGCGTGTGAATTGCTTCATGTGTAACTTTGGGTCGAGATTTTTTAGTGTGCTAAATTTAACGACTTTATTTTATTCTATTCTATTTTATTTTATTTTATTTTAAAGGTCGGTTCATAGTAAATTGAGACTCACATTATGGTAAACATCTCAGTTGTGGTACGCTTGTTTCAAAAATTGGTAGTAGGCATCTGTTTACAATACATGTCTCACTACGTCACTAAAATTTGAGCTTATTATATTCCCATTTCAAAAAGTTATAACCAATGGAATTGGCTCAACGAAAACTAATTGTGCACAAATTTGTTGAAAATCCTACAATGTCGGTAACAAAGTTGGCTAAAGTGTTAGAGCTTCCAAGAAGTACAGTTTTTAGGGTTGTGAAAAGATACAAGGAGACATTGGGCGTTAATAGAGCCCAAAGAAATTATGAAAACCCTGGTACAAGAGACCCGCTTTTGCAAAATAATGTATTGCGTGCACTGAAGAATAACCCCGGGTTGTCAGATAGTGATATAGCCAAAAAACTCGCAACCTCAAAAAGTACAGCGAGCGAATACGAATATAAAAGGGGGACTGAAATCATGTCGTGCTATAAAATACCCAAATCGGACAGACAAGCAAAACTGTGTATCAAAACGTCGCGCTCGTTCATTGTACGACAAAGTTCTAACAACCTTCAAAGGGTGCATTGTAATGGACGATGAAACATACGTAAAATTGGACTTCAATCAAATCGAAGGTCGCAAATTTTATGTTGCATCACAGCGTGGAGGTGTAAGCGCCAAATACAAGTATAAAAAAGTCGACAAGTATGCAAAGAAGGTAATGATTTGGCAAGCTCTTTGCAGCTGTGGTTTGAAAAGTAGAACGTTCACTATAGTTGGTACAATGACGTCCCAAATTTACATAAAAGAATGTCTTCAGGAAAGGTTATTGCCTTTCATACGATATCATCATTCACCCGTAAAGTTTTGGCCGGATTTGGCAACAATTCATTATTCAAATGCGGCTTTGAATTGGTACAGAGAGAATAATATAGATTTTCTTCCAAAAGAGCTCAACCCACCTAATTGCCCAATGCTTCGTCCAATTGAGAAATACTGGGCTATTGTCAAACTTAAACTAAGAAGGAGTGCAGGAGTGTTAATTGGAGCTGAAAAAATGTTGCATAAATGGAACCATTACGCTGCACAAGTCAATAGAGCATCTGTGCAGAAGCTAATGTCGTCGATCAAGAAACACACCCGAAATTTCATTCGCAATGCCATAGAATAATTTGTCAATTATTTGGATCTTGAAGATAAATAATTTATCATTAATAAAAGTTGAAAAAAACAAAGTTCAGCGTTGCCATTATTGTGCTAGAGAGGGTTATATGAGTCCCAATTTACTATGAACCGATCTTTATTTTATTTTATTTTATTTTATTTTATTTTATTTTATTTTATTTTATTTTATTTTATTTTATTTTATTTTATTCTATTTTATTTTATTTCTGTTAATTTAATAAAAAATTTTTTTAGTTTAATTTCATTTCATTCCATTTTATTTTATTTTATTTTATTTTATTTTATTTTATTTTATTTTATTTTATTTTATTTTATTTTATTTTATTTTATTTTATTTTATTTCATTTTATTTCTGTTAATTTAATTACATTTTTTTTAGTTTAATTTCATTTCATTCCATTTTATTTTATTTTATTTCATTTTATTTCTGTTAATTAAATTTTTTTTAGTTTAATTTCATTTCATTCCATTTGATTTTATATTATATTATTTTATTTTATTTTATTTTATTTTGTTTTATTTTATTTTATTTTATTTTATTTTATTTTATTTTATTTTATTTTATTTTATTTTATTTTATTTTATTTTATTTTATTTTATATTATTTTATTTTATTTTATTTTATTTTATTTTACTTTATTTTATTTTATTTTAAGTATCCTGGTTCGGTACGAGCTATAGACCTATTAATAATTTTTTCTGCAGCGAAAAATTGTTGTTTTTGGGTTTCTTAATAATTTTTTTATTAATTACTAAAAGTTTTGTTGAGTTGAACAGGAAAAATTTTTTTAGAGACAACCGCCATAGCTTTTCTTATAGATCCATTTCGGAAGTTGCTAACTTCACTCATCAGAGAAATTTTGGCACGCATTGCTAACTATTAAGCTAACAATACGCTGGGTTTTTTGCCTTCTAAACGCCCTGTTCAATCAACTTTTTACCAATTCATGTACCAACAACGCCATTTGACGTTTTAGATTTGGTATCATGATGGATTTTTTGCAAGTCTGCTTTGGTGTCACAGTTTGCCAACCATGAGCTCTTGGTTTCTGTTATTGAGATTTTTACACAAACAACAAGCTTGTGTTTTTGGTCTTTATATTTGAAGTATCCTGGTTCGGTACGAGCTATAGACCTATTAATAATTTTTTCTGCAGCGAAAAATTATTGTTGTTTTTGGGTTTCTTAATAATTTTTTTATTAATCTTTAAAAGTTTTGTTTTTTTTATTTTATTTTATTTTATTTTATTTTATTTTATATTATTTTATTTTATTTTATTTTATTTTATTTTGTTTTATTTTATTTTATTTTATTTTATTTTATTTTATTTTATTTTATTTTATTTTATTTTATTTTATTTTATTTTATTTTATTTTATTTTATTTTATTTTATTTTAATTTGTTTCATTCCATTTAATTTACTTTCCTTTTATTACATTCCATTTCTTTTAATTTCATTCCATTCCATTTCGTTTCATTTTCACCGCTTCTATTCGCTCCCTCTAATTACTTTGTTGCTACTGTAGCAACTCCAATAGCGTTTACTCCCATGTGGTTTGCGCTGTTAATATTAATAATTTTTGGGAAGTTTCATTAAATTTTCTCGTCGCCAAGAATTACAATAAAAAAATTCCTCATCTGCATTTGAGTAGTAAATGGCAATAGCGCGCTCACTCACGCTCAACGCAGAGCATTTAGCTTCTACAGCAGCACAGCTCAAACTCCATAACAAGTGCTAAAGTTGGAGTTCGCTATACACTTTTCAACATTTTTTGTTTGTCTTTGCATTTATTATTACGAGTATTTTGTTGTTAATTTAATAAATTTTTGTTTTTTTACATTCGAGTTGGTGAAGTGGCGAGTGCTCGTTTGGGAATTTGTCGTGCTTCAGTTGCAGTTATTGCTGCACTCTCATTTATAATTGTTGGTGTTGTTGTTGTTTAGAATATTAAAATGTTTACTTTTTGTTGTTTTTGTTTCATTCATTGAAATATTCACGTTGCATTCCAGCGTGCTTTTAAAGTTCTATGCAAAATTGTGTTGGTCTTAATTGGCTCGTTGCGCTTCTGAGATCACTTTATATAACTCTCAAAAGCGTAAATGGGTTTTGTTGCTGGCCATTTGCATTTGGAAAGCTTATATTAGCATTTAAATAAGACATTTTGCTAATTTATTTATTTCGTTGAAGCAGGGAAAGATGAGCAGGGTTATCCGCTTAATATCTTCTCATCAAACATTTCGTTAGTTTGAGCTGCGCTTACGAATTTCATTTGGTAGTGAGGTTAAATAGTTTTCTTCGTTTTTGGTCCTCCTTGGTATTTCTCTTTGTTATTTTCTCTCCATCCTCATATTCCTGTCCCTCTTCCTCAGCATAACCCTAAAAAAGACCATAATAAAATCTTTGTCTCATAATCTTTTTACTACCTCGAAAAATTGCACCGAAAAAATATTTAAATGTTGCCATAAATTTTATGCATCGCCATTTTGTTATGAACTTCATGTTCGTTTGTTTGCTTAAAGATTGTTATGATTCTCGTCTTCGAAGTTAATCCGTTTTCATTGAAAGCTCGAATTTATAGAGTCATGAACATACATACATACATTCTGATGCAACCGAATTTCTTCATAAGATCACACTTAAAATGTCCGCGCACTTATACTTAGCGGATGATGGGTGTAAACTGGCGTACAACGGGAGGGCTTTTAAGGGGTTAGCTGCCTCAAAATAGAGAATTGAATTAAATGAAAAATTAATTTTATTTAATTTGCAATCTTTTTCTTTTAAATTTAGTGAGATATACTAATATGAGCACCAAATGAAAGGTAATTCACCTCTAGTTTAAGAACATTTAAACTCTGGGGTTGCCACCTAGTACATTAAATTGTTTCTTTTCGTCTTAGCTTTTGTCTTTTAAATTTAATATGGGCATCAAATGAAAGATATTTCACCTCGAATTTGAACAAAAATATTTCTAAGCACATTTAAACTCTGGGGTTGCCACCTAGTACATTAAATTGTTTCTATTCGTCTTAGCTTTTGTCTTTTAAATTTAATATGGGCATCAAATAAAAGATATTTCACCTCGAATTTGAACAAAAATATTTCCAAGCACATTTAAACTTTGGGGTTGCCACTTAATCCAATAATAATATTTTTATTTTTGTCTAAACTTTTGTCTTTTAAATTTAATTTGGGCATCAAATGAAAGGTATTTCAACTCGAGTTTGCACAAAAATATTTCTAAGAATATTTAAACTCTGGGGTTGCCACCTAATCCAATAAATTTTTTCTTTTTGTCTCGAAAACGAGTTGGAGTATTTTTCAAACTGGCACTATAGCTATGTAAATATTTTTTTAGTTTGGGTCTTTTGGCAACTTTTTTTGTTCCAAATTTCCAGCCCCCAAATCCTTTACCTGTCTACACCCATGTGCGCATCTCACAACACGACTGTGCAATAAAACTTGTAAAACGTTTTCCATTACCTTAAAAGCGCGTACGATTTTCAATACCTTTCATTGAAACCTGTGCAAAACATGTTCGAACATGTTTTCTTCAAAAAACATAAAACAATAAGAAGTAGATAGTCAACATGAAAAATCTCAGTGGGGCATAAAAGAATAATGGAGCATTTACTATAGGACCATCGGTACAAACATGTGAGTACACACTCTTGTGCTCCGCTCTCTTCTGAGTGACTTTTTTCTCTTTTCAATGTTTTTGCTTTTCACTTCTCACGAGGCTGTTAAAGTTTACGCAAAAATCGTGGCTGCTAAGCGACAAAAATTTAAGAGCTACAACAAAATTTTTATGACTGGCTAACACGGAGTTGGTGGAGTTTTCGAGCGTAGGTACCCACTGCATCGTAAAGTAGCGCGACTTGTTTGGTGTCATAAACTTTACAACCGCTCATTCCAATATGTTCCCGCGGCGCTTTGGTACGCTAAGCGCTCTTTAGGTGGTCAGCAAGTATACATATACATATATGTATGTATATAAGTAGCTATAAATCTATGTACAAAGGCTTTGATATTCTTAAAGTATGCCAAACTTCGTACGAAAGTTCAAAGCGAAATAAGAAACTTGTATTGAAATCTAAAAGAAATTATTTATGATGAGTAAATAAGAGCAAAGTTTGTCGTGAAACATAGGGGAACAACTTTAAGAAAAGTGAAACATAAATAAAAAACAAGAGAAAATACTTTTAGGGCCGTTTTTTGAAGCACACTTTAAGATTTATTCATCCGATAAAAACTTTTTTACTGGTAAGAAAATATGGAACGTTACTCTGTACTTGCATGCGAAAGGCTATTCTACTCGAAAGCAACAATCGATTCTAGTGTAAATCGGTATTCTATAGTTCGTTCAAGGCAGCAGATTCGAAAAACGAATTTTTACAAATTTCTCCTTAGCATTCATCACTTTCTTAACTCTTTCTGTGAGAGAAAATCGTGAAAGAAATCTGATTTTTATATTATTGTAGTTGTAAGAATTTAAATTCTTTCTGGATTTCCATTTGCAGTTTATTTTTTTTACACAACACTGTTTTTCAAATCAATAAATAAGCATTCACTTGCACTTTTATTACACCAACACAATATTTCTTTACATTTGAATAACTTTGAAGTATTCTCATTTCGAGCCACGATGTCCAGTCACAACCCTTGAAATATTTGAAATCGATCAAGAATTGCGTTTGGACAATCAGAGCTAAAAATCGAATCGAAAGACACTGCACTTTCAAGAACACTCAAAAAAAAAAGGTTAAGGCCGATGGGTTCTTGTTAGGTACTTTAAAAGTTAACACATTTATTGGAAAAATTGCTGATATTACAAAACTCAAAGATAAAATTAGAAAAAATAAAATCAACTTACCATCTCTTAGTAGATAAAACAAATCAAGGAAAAATTCAAAAAAGAAATTAATATTTTGTACAACATTCATCATTAAAGAAATAAAAGAAACATTGACTATGACAACACGTTGAAAGCTTCGCCGGCATCAAATTGAAATTCTGTCAAATTAAAGAAAATAATTTTTTTTTTTTTTCAAAAGTCATGCCAAATAAAGAAAGTCACTTTTGTTCTGTTCTTCTACTGTTTTTAAAGAAAATAACTTAAACAAAGAGAGTACTTCCAGGGATGCAAAAAAATAAAAAATAAAAAAATTAAATTTTTGAAAATAAAAAATATTTGTGAAAAATTTTTGCCCCTAAATTTTTCCTGTTCAATTCAACAAAAACTTTTAATAATTAATAAAAAATTATTAAAGAACCCAAAAACAACAATAATTTTTCGCTGCAGAAAAAATTATTAATAGGTCTATAGCTCGTACCGAACCAGGATACTTGGAAAAAAAAAAATATTTTGGAAATTAAAAATATTTTGAAAAAAAAAGTATTTTGAAAAAAAAAAAAAAAAAAATTGTGAAAAAAAAATATTAAAAAAAAAAAATAAAAAAATTGGGCAATTCACTCACAATCTGCGATTTATCAATTCACTTTCAATTCCCATTCATACCCAATATTTGCCACTTGTCACACCCTCTTTTGCTCCAAATTCCAAATTAAAATAATAATTAGCTAGGCTCCACCATGATCATATCAGATAACTTACTTCAATTTCGTTGCCTATGAGTATTACAAAAACAAAATGAGCAACAGAGCATAGGCAATGAGCAGCTAGGTTATAGAGCGCCAAAAAGGAAAATATTTTTTTTTTTTTGGAAAGCTTTCTTTTTTTTTTATAGAATTCCTAGAAAACTTTACCACGTTACAAGAAAATTAATTAAATCTCTTTGCCCTCTAAAATCGCAGACCCGCTTTGCTAGAATCAGCTTAAGATTTAATTTGATTTAACAGCTTCAATAACAAAATTCTACACTTTTCTCATATACTTTGTAATTGTATACCCATAGAAATGTATATGCTAAAGTCAAAAGAGATCACACGACCTCCACTTAATACAAAAAAAAAAAGCTTTTCGTTTTGTCAATATTATTTTCACGCTTCCGATATGCTTCCGTACTGCTCTGCTTCTACATTGCTTTAGCGTAAATGGTTTTTGGTTAATTTGTTTTCTTTGGAAATGTCTTTTATGTTGATATGCAGCGTTAGTGAAACTCAATCTTGTTGTTGTTAGAATTTTTTTTTTGTTAAAGTTTTCTTAGCCAACTTAAGCTTTCCGTCAGACCACACACACTCTAAATGACATTTATTGAAGTAACGGTATTTTAGCTGCTTCTTCTTCTTCTTTTTCCTTCTCTCACCAATTTAACCAACCATTGTTGTCTTACGAATCCACAAAGTGTCAGAAAATCACGAAATCATTGGAAAATGAATCGCATTACAAGCTCAAGTCCTGTCATTCATTCAGTCTGCATTGACTCGCAAGCAACGCATCGGTCAACCGGACATACATACCAGAGCACCAGAGGTCAACACGCGCACACACCCTGCTCACCAGCTGTCACTAAGGGTTAGTTTGGTTAGTGCAACACACACACACACACACGCACATGCCGCATCCTTTTTATAAATCTAACACATTTTACTTTTATTAAATTTTCACACAACTTCAATTTGACTCAAATGTTCGCATGCCGTGGCACAGTCGAATCGTTTCTTTGTGTTTTTTTCCAATGTCTCCCCACTTACGCGCACATTGTGTGCCCGGCTGTGCTGCCTGCGGGTTATGCTGCACTGTGGTCAATCTGCTGCTGCTACTTTTGTTATTTCCCATTTTTGTGCTTCTTTTTGTTGGCTTTTATTTTGGACTTAGCGTTAAGTGAAGAGTTTTCATTTCATCCGGACACTTATTTCTCTCGTCATCCGGTCACTTTTCCACTTAATTTTTCTCTATCCAAAAGTTAACCTCCGCCATTCACCCATCTCACACGTTCGCTTCCTTCGTAGTTAATATTTCTTAGTGTCTTTTCAATTTTTCTCATTGTGTTGGTTTCTTTGCTTTGTATTGGTATTGCGCTATACTTAAATGGTATGTGTGGGTGTGCGTGTGGAATTGCACTTTTGCCAGCACTACCCAGTAGGTAAACGAACTAGTTGCGCATAGCTAATAGGGAGTGGAAATGCAAAAAGGGAGCAAACGAATTTTTTTTGCATAAGCTTGTAGTACTTTAAACTTGGCAATGCCTTATGAAATTCTTCTACTTCGAGGTATGCAAAAAAAAAATATTAAAAAAAAAAAAAAATATCTATTTTGAAAAAATTATATTTTGAATGTATTGAACAAAAAGTTTTTTTGAAAAAAAAAAATTCTTTGAAAAAAAAGAGAATTTATGAAAATGATATATTCTTGAACAAAAAAAAAAAAATTTGAAAAAAAGATTAAAAAAATTTTTTTAATGATATTGTATTAAAGATATCCTTAAAATTTCAGTTTTATGTTTTCTGTTTTTTTTTTTATATGAATTTTTTGAATTTTGCCCATTTTTTTTTGCACATTCAACTGGTACCTTGGTAATGTCTTATGAAATTATTCAACTGTTTTAAAACAAAAACACTTTAGGAAACAGGGTACTTAGGCATGCGAAAAAAAAATTTTTTTTTTGAAAAATTTGGCAAAAAAATTTGAGAAAATTAAATATTTTTTTTAAAAAAAAAAGGTAACAAAAAGGTAAAAAAATTTAAAAAAAAATGTGAAAAAGAAATTGTTTGAAAAAAAAAAAACATACATACATACATACATATGTAGATACTAAAAAAAAAAAAAAAATTGTGAAATGAAATATTTTTGTCTTATAAAATTCTTCTACTGTTTTAAAAGGGAAAAACTTTAGTAAACAGGGTACTTCGAAGCATGCAAAAAAAAAAAAATATTTTGGAAAAAGAAAAAATTTGGAAAAAAATTTGTGAAAATTAAATATTTTTTTGAAAAAAAGGTAAAAAAAAAATGTTACAAAAAAAATTTTTGAAAAAAAATATTTAAAAAAAAAATTTGTGAAAATAAAATTTTTTGAAAAAAAAGATTGTATTTCAGATTTGTGTTTTCTTTTTTTGTTATATGGATTTTTTGAATGTTGTGCAATTTTTTTTTTGTTAAAACATAATTATAAAATATTTGCGCACTGAAAAACTTTGCCCAAAAATATACCACTCCCATACTAGTCCAAAAGCGACTAATGAAAATTAGATAAATCACTATATTTAAAGTAAACGAGCTTTTAAGCTTGTTAATGAAAGTTACACTGTTGTATCGTGGGTACTTGACTACCATGCTAAGGCTTCTAAGTTTGAAATTACGAATAGAAGTCAGACCAATATTCTGCGAAACTTTTCATGTTTTATCTTTACAGAAATAGTACGACTTGAGTCAGAAAATTCGCGTTAAAATCTACATCAAATTGTGTCTCAATAGCTGGTGGTTACACTGCATCATATATGTATGTATGTACATATGTATGTTGGTGGGTTGCTGTTCGTGTTGTTGCTGCTGCCTTTTTTCATTATCACTAAAGTTACTATGACTGCTAGGTATCTACTGCTACTGGGCGTGTCTGGTTGACAATCACGGCATACACTCCTTGTGTTTGTATGTGTGTCGAACTCTTTGTTTGTATGCAGCAAGTGCCAGCTGCGACCCCACCCCCACCCGGCATGACATTACAACCAACCTACTTGCTCTGCCCGAGTATACACAATATGTGCTCTATTTATGCGCTTCCTGTGCAATTGCTGCAGCTGTCTTTCAACTCAATAAATATAGTCACACACACATATACATGCACACACACACTTACAAATGCACACGCATACACCTACAACCTCAATAGCCGAGTATTCATTTAACTTTATCCCAATTCATTGCTGCTTTCAACATCGCTGCTATATTCGCTTGCTTCTACTTCCTCACTTCCTTCCTTCAAATGTCCCGCCGCTCTCACTTTTGCAAAGCTTTCACTACTTACGTTGCGTTGTTAGTATCCGGATTTCGCTTGTCGTTATTGTCCACTAGTCTTGAGCTATTTTTAAATTACTTTTTCTTATCCCTTTTGATTTGCTGCTTGTTTTTGTATTTTAATTTTTTTTTATTTTTTTTTGTTCTCTTCTCTTGTCTCCTTCATTTTATTTCTTTTCTTTGGTTATGCGGTGATTAACCGTAGTGACAGTGGCTTGAAGACAATTGTACCGTTGTTGCGGTCAGTGGGCAGTGCGAAAATGTAAGCTCTGTAATGAGAGAGAGAAAAGTGTAAAAATGTTTAATTGTAGTAGAATGCGGTTAAAAGCGTATAATGGGTTCGTTGTTGTCGGCAAAGAGATTACTTTTTTTACTTCTTTAATTTCATTTACCCTTTTTATGTTTGACACAAAAAATCGCATTAAACCAAGAATTTAAAAAAAAGCTTAAAAGCTCAATTTAATTCGTTAAACAATTTATGTTGTAAAGACAAAGTGAAGGGTAAGTGATTTAACGCGAGTTTCTTTGAATTTTTTTAATGTAGAAATTAAGTGCTTTAACTTTGCAAATTCACTTAGTTAGTGCGAAGATTGCTGGAGAGAGAGAGAGAGAATGTGAGAGTCTTATTTGCGTTTCGAAATAGAGAAAAAGCACTGTTGTAATTGTTAGAAGGAAATTTTTCTAATGGCGATGGCTTAGTTTCAGTCATCCGATTGGCCTAATTTGGAAGAGTTATTAGCTCCAAAAAGCAAACGAAAACAAATTTAATTTCACTACTATTATATGGCACACAACTGTACATACCCGTATATATGATCTCTGGCGGCGGCTTCAACTTTCGGGCAGCTCGTAAATATTTTTATCATCTCGCAGTTCATAGCTGTGCTATCTTAGCATATTAGTTTAACTTTTTTTTTTATTTATTAATATTCTCGAGCTGCTTGTTGGCTTATTTCTTGTTTGCGCTGCCATCCAAGTTATGGCTATTGTACTTTAATACACTAAAATAAATATATTTACACAAGTAATAAATACATAAAGACATAGCTACTATTTTCTTATTTTAGTGTGCGCTCCTAATTTCTGATGGGCATCATATTTTCGGCAGCTTTTTTTTTTTTTTTTTGTATTTTATGCCATATTTTTGTTTCATCAACATCAGCAGCTTTCACTTGAGCATCATCTCTTGCTGCTCCCCATATTTTGTTTATTAGTTTGCTATGCCAATATTTGCTAAACTTTCATTCGCTCACATTTTCTAATTTTCGTATGCCATTTTATGCTTTTATTTTGTTTTCTTTACATATATTTTTTTGTTGCATTTACTTGCAAGTGGCTTAGTTTTGATGTTTATTTCTTCTTTCACATTCCCTAATTTCCAAGTTCTTTATTTTCTAATTTTTGCTTAGCTCAGCTG
>OX608082.1:5127156-5169656 GCA_951509765.1 Sphenella marginata
CCCAGTGTCCGAAAAGGGATCTGATGATGAGCTTGGAAACTCTGAAACATGTAATCCTATCCATCGCTGTGATTAAACAATGTAATTTTTCTCCAATAATCAATTTTTCCCAAAAACTGACAATTAAAATTCATTACGAATTATTGTTTCTCTGATCTCAAGCTTGCAAAACTTACAAATATGTAAAAACAAGAAAGATCGCAAAACCAACAACAAAATATTAAGAACCGTAGCACGGGTTTACGTACATAAATATGTACAAACAAAAAAAAAAAAAAAAAAAAAAAAAAAAAAAAAAAAAAAAAGTCCAGCACACGCATTCGTTCGTATGACCGAAGGTCTAACAACAATGTGTGCTCACTGTTGGCAAGAACAAACAAACAAAAGGGAATTAATTGAAGTGGAGATAAGTGCATTGTGACGTCACAGGGCATCATAGCTTAGATGTTAGAATTTTCTAACAGCGGCTTTGGTGCAGACACTGGTTCGCATCCCAGTGTCCGAAAAGGGATCTGATGATGAGCTTGGAAACTCTGAAACATGTAATCCTATCCATCGCTGTGATTAAACAATGTAATTTTTCTCCAATAATCAATTTTTCCCAAAAACTGACAATTAAAATTCATTACGAATTATTGTTTCTCTGATCTCAAGCTTGCAAAACTTACAAATTATTTTATTTTATTTTATTTTATTTTATTTTATTTTATTTTATTTTATTTTATTTTATTTTATTTTATTTTATTTTATTTTATTTTATTTTATTTTATTTTATTTTATTTTATTTTATTTTATTTTATTTTATTTTATTTTATTTTATTTTATTTTATTTCATTTCATTTTATTTTATTTTATTTTATTTTATTTTATTTTATTTTATTATATTTTATTTTATTTCATTTTATTTTATTTTATTTCATTTTATTTTATTTCATTTTATTTTATTTTATTCATGTTAATTTAATTTAATTTTTTTGAGTTTAATTCTATTTCATTCCATTTGAATTTATTTTATTTTATTTTATTTTATTTTATTTTATTTTATTTTATTTTATTTTACTTTATTTCATTTTATTTCTGTTAATTTAATTATTTTTTTTTTAGTTTAATTTCATTTTATTTTATTTTATTTTATTTTACTTTATTTTATTTTATTTTATTTTATTTTATCTTATTTTATTTTATGTTATTTTATTTTATTTTATTTTATTTTATTTTATTTCATTTCATTTTATTTTATTTTATTCTCATTTTATGTTTCATTCCATTTAATTTACCTTCCTTTCATTACATTCCATTTCTTTTAATTTCATTCCATTTCGTTTCATTTTCACCACTTCTATTCGATCCCTCTAATTACTTTGTTTCTACTGTAGCAACTCCATTAGCGTTTACTCCCATTTGGTTTGCGCTGTTAATATTAATAATTTTTGTGAAGTTTCATTAAATTTTCTCGTCGCCAAGAATAACAATAAAAAAATTCCTCATCAGCAGAGCATTTAGCTTCTACAGCAGCACAGCTCAAACTCCATAACAAGTGCTAAAGTTGGAGTTCGCTATACACTTTTCAACATTTTTTGTTTGTCTTTGCATTTATTATTACGAGTATTTTGTTGTTAATTTAATAAATTTTTGTTTTTTACATTCGAGTTGGTGAAGTGGTGAGTGCTCGTTTGGGAATTTGTCGTGCTTCAGTTGCAGTTATTGCTGCACTCTCATTTATAAATGTTGGTGTTGTTGTTGTTTAGAATATTAAAATGTTTACTTTTTGTTGTTTTTGTTTCATTCATTGAAATATTCACGTTGCATTCCAGCGTGCTTTTAAAGTTCTATGCAAAATTGTGTTGGTCTTAATTGGCTCGTTGCGCTTCTGAGATCACTTTATACAACTCTCAAAAGCGTAAATGGGTTTTGTGGGGGGCCATTTGCATTTGGAAAGCTTATATTAGCATTCAACTAAGACATTTTGCTAATTTATTTATTTCGTTGAAGCAGGGAAAGATGAGCAGGGTTATCCGCTTAATATCTTCTCATCAAACATTTCGTTAGTTTGAGCTGCGCTTACCAATTTCATTTGGTAGTGAGGTTAAATAGTTTTCTTCGTTTTTGGTCCTCCTTGGTATTTCTTTTTTATTTTCTCTCCCTCCTCATATTCCTGTCCCTCTTCCTCAGCATAACCCTAATAAAGACCATAATAAAATCTTTGTCTCATAATCTTTTTACTACCTCGAAAAATTGCACCGAAAAAATATTTAAATGTGGCCATACCATAAATTTTATGCATCGCCATTTTGTTATGAACTTCATGTTCGTTTGTTTGCTTAAAGATTATTATGATTCTCGTCTTCGAAGTTAATCCGTTTTCATTGAAAGCTCGACTTTATAGAGTCATGAACATACATACATACATTCTGATGCAACCGAATTTCTTCATAAAATCACACTTAAAATGTCCGCGCACTTATACTTAGCGGATGATGGGTGTAAACTGGCGTACAACGGGAGGGCTTTTAAGGGGTTAGCTGCCTCAAAATAGAGAATTGAATTAAATGAAAAATTAATTTTATTTAATTTGCAATCTTTTTCTTTTAAATTTAGTGAGATATACTAATATGAGCACCAAATGAAAGGTAATTCACCTCTAGTTTAAGAACATTTAAACTCTGGGGTTGCCACCTAGTACATTAAATTGTTTCTTTTCGTCTTAGCTTTTGTCTTTTAAATTTAATATGGGCATCAAATGAAAGATATTTCACCTCGAATTTGAACAAAAATATTTCTAAGCACATTTAAACTCTGGGGTTGCCACCTAATCCAATAATATTTTTCTTTTTGTCTAAACTTTTGTCTTTTAAATTTAATTTGGCATCAAATGAAAGATATTTCACCTCGAATTTGAACAAAAATATTTCTAAAAACATTTAAACTCTGGGGTTGCCACCTAATCCAATATTTTTTTATTTTCGTCTAAGCTTTTGTCTCGAAAACGAGTTGGAGTATTTTTCAAACTGGCACTATAGCTATGTAAATATTTTTTTAGTTTGGGTCTTTTGGCAACTTTTTTTGTTCCAAATTTCCAGCCCCCAAATCCTTTACCTGTCTACACCCATGTGCGCATCTCACAACACGACTGTGCAATAAAACTTGTAAAACGTTTTCCATTACCTTAAAAGCGCGTACGATTTTCAATACCTTTCATTGAAACATGTGCAAAACATGTTCGAACATGTTTTCTTCAAAAAACATAAAACAATAAGAAGTAGATAGTCAACATGAAAAATCTCAGTGGCGCATAAAAGAATAATGGAGCATCTACTATAGGACCATCGGTACAAACATGTGAGTACACACTCTTGTGCTCCGCTCTCTTCTGAGTGACTTTTTTCTCTTTTCAATGTTTTTGCTTTTCACTTCTCACGAGGCTGTTAAAGTTTACGCAAAAATCGTGGCTGCTAAGCTACAAAAATTTAAGAGCTACAACAAAATTTTTATGACTGGCTAACACGGAGTTGGTGGAGTTTTCGAGCGTAGGTACCCACTGCATCGTAAAGTAGCGCGACTTGTTTGGTGTCATAAACTTTACAACCGCTCATTCCAATATGTTCCCGCGGCGCTTTAGTACGCTAAGCGCTCTTTAGGTGGTCAGCAAGTTTTCGGTATGTAGACATATACATATATCTATATGTAAGTAGCTATAAATCTATGTACAAAGGCTTTGATATTCTTAAAGTATGCCAAACTTCGTACGAAAGTTCAAAGCGAAATAAGAAACTTGTATTGAAATCTAAGAAATAATTTATGATGGGTAAATAAGAGCAAAGTTTGACGTGAAACATAGGGGAACAACTTTAAGAAAAGTGAAACATAAATAAAAAACATTAGAAAATACTTTTAGGGCCGTTTTTTGAAGCACACTTTAAGATTTATTCATCCGATAAAAAACTTTTTTACTGGTAAGAAAATATGGAACGTTACTCTGTACTTGCATTTGAAAGGCTATTCTACTCGAATGCAACAACACTGTTTTTCAAATCAATAAATAAGCATTCACTTGCACTTTTATTACACCAACACAATATTTCTTTACATTTGAATAACTTTGAAGTATTCTCATTTCGAGCCACGATGTCCAGTCACAACCCTTGAAATATTTGAAATCGATCAAGAATTGCGTTTGGACAATCAGAGCTAAAAATCGAATCGACGAAGACACTGCACTTTCAAGAACACTCAAAAAA
This sequence comes from Sphenella marginata, assembly GCA_951509765.1. Lineage (NCBI taxonomy): Eukaryota > Metazoa > Arthropoda > Insecta > Diptera > Tephritidae > Sphenella > Sphenella marginata. The sequence continues at coordinate 5,131,395 of OX608082.1, forward strand.
AAAAAATAGGTTAAGGGCGATGGTTTCTTGTTAGGAACTTTAAAGGTTAACACATTTATTGGAAAAATTGCTGATATTACAAAACTCAAAGATAAAATTAGAAAAAATAAAATCAACTTACCATCTCTTAGTAGATAAAACAAATCAAGGAAAAATTCAAAAAAGAAATTTATATTTTGTACAACATTCATCATTAAAGAAATAAAAGAAACATTGACTATGACAACACGTTGAGAGCTTCGCCGGCATCAAAGTGAAGTTCTGTCAAATTAAAGAAACATTTTTTTTTTTTTTCAAAAGTCATGCCAAATAAAAAAAAGTCACTTTTTTTCTGTTCTTCTACTGTTTTTAAAGAAAATAACTTAAACAAAGAAGGTACTTCCAGGTATGCAAAAAAAAAATAAATAAAAAAAGCATATATTTAAAAAAAAAATGTAAAAATATAAAATTTTTGAAAATAAAAAATATTTGTGAAAAAAAAAATTATTTTGAAAATTAAAAATATTTTGAAAAAAAAAGTATTTTTGAAAAATTGTGAAAATAAATATTAAAAAAAAAAAATAAAAAAATTGGGCGATTTTAATTCACTCACAATCTGCGATTTATCAATTCACTTTCAATTCCCATTCATACCCAATATTTGCCACTTGTCACACCCTGTACCAGTTTGTTTCGCTGTTCTTCTTTTGTTCCAAATTCCAAATTAAAATAATAATTAGCTTAAGGTAGGCTCCATCATGATAATATCAGATAACTTACTTCAATTTCGTTGCCTATGAGTATTACAAAAACAAAATGAGCAACAGAGCATAGGCAATGAGCAGCTATTTAGGTTATAGAGCGCCAAAAATGAAAATATTTTTTTTTTTTTTTGGGAAAGCTTTCTTTTTTTTTATAGAATTCCTAGAAAATTTAAGCTCATTACAAGAAAATTAATTAAATCTCTTTGTCCTCTAAAATCGCAGAACCGCTTTGCTAGAATCAGCTTAAGATTTAATTTGATTTAACAGCTTCAATAACAAAATTCTACACTTTTCTCATATACTTTGTAATTGTATACCCATAGAAATGTATATGCTAAAGTCAAAAGAGATCACACGACCTCCACTTTATACTCGTACAAAAAAGCTTTTCGTTTTGTCAATATTATTTTCACGCTTCCGATATGCTTCCGTACTGCTCCGCTTCTACATTGCTTTAGCGTAAATGGCTTTTGGTTAATTTGTTTTCTTTGGAAATGTCTTTTATGTTGATATGCAGCGTTAGTGAAACGCAATCTTGTTGTTGTTAGAATTTTTTTCTTTTTTTGTTAAGGTTTTCTTAGCCAACTTAAGCTTTCCGTCAGACCACACACACTCTAAATGACATTTATTGAAGTAACGGTATTTTAGTTGCTTCTTCTTCTTCTTTTTCCTTCTCTCACCAATTTAACCAACCATTGTTGTCTTACGAATCCACAAAGTGTCAGAAAATCACGAAATCATTGGAAAATGAATCGCATTACAAGCTCAAGTCCTGTCATTCATTCATTCAGTCTGCATTGACTCGCAAGCAACGCATCGGTCAACCGGACATACATACCAGAGCACCAGAGGTCAACACATTGCGCGCACACACCCTGCTCACCAGCTGTCACTAAGGGTTAGTTTGGTTAGTGCAACACACACACACACACATACACACACACATACCGTTAGATTTTTATAAATCTAACACATTTTACTTTTATTAAATTTTCGCACAACTTCAATTTGACTCAAATGTTCGCATGCCGTGGCACAGTCGAATCGTTTCTTTGTGTTTTTCCAATGTCTCCCCACTTACGCGCACATTGTGTGCCCAGCTGTGCTGCCTGCGGGTTATGCTGCACTGTGGTCAATCTGCTGCTGCTACTTTTGTTATTTCCCATTTTTGTGCTTCTTTTTGTTGGCTTTTATTTTGGACTTAGCGTTAAGTGAAGAGTTTTCATTTCATCCGGACACTTATTTCTCTCGTCATCCGGTCACTTTTCCACTTAATTTTTCTCTATCCAAAAGTTAACCTCCGCCAGTCACCCATCTCACACGTTCGCTTCCTTCGTAGTTAATATTTCTTAGTGTCTTTTCAATTTTTCTCATTGTGTTGGTTTCTTTGCTGTGCATTTGTTTTGTGCTATACTTAAATGGTATGTGTGGGTGTGCGTGTGAAATTGCACTTTTGCCAGCACTACCCAGTAGGTAAACGAACTAGTTTCAAATAGGTAGTAGGGAGTGGAAATGCAATAAGGGATCAAACGAATTTTTTTGCATAAGCTTGTAGTACTTTAAACTTGCATTATGAAATTCTTCTACTTCGAGGTATGCAAAAAAAAAAATATTTAAAAAAAAAATAAAAATTGAAAAAAAAAAATATCTATTTTGAAAAAATTATATTTTGAAAAAAAAAATATATATATACATATATTGAAAAAAAGTTTATTTGAAAAAAAAGATTTTATGAAAATGATAGATATATTTTTGAAAAAAAAAAAAAAAAAAAAAAAATTTGAAAAAATGATTAAAAAAAATTTTTTAATGATATTGTATTAAAGATTTCCTTAAAATTTCAGGTTTGTTTTCTGTTTTCTTACATGAATTTTTTAATTTTGCCCATTTTTTTGCACAAGCAACTGGTAATGTCTTATGAAATTCTTCTACTGTTTTGAAAGAAAAAAACTTTAGTAACCAGGGTACTTCGAAATATGCAAGAAGAAAAATATTTTGTAAAAAAATTTGTGAAAATGAAATATTTTTTGGAAAAAAAATGTAAAAAAAAATTATTAAAAAAAGTAAAAAAAAAAATTTGAAAAAAAAAAATTTGATAAAAAAAATTTGGAAAAAAAAATTTATGAAAATGAAATATTTTTGAACAAAAAAAAAAAAAAATTGTGAAAAATAATTTTTTTAAAAACTTATGTATTTCAGATTTGTTTTCTTTTTTTTTTATGTGGATTTTTTGAATTCTGCACAATTTTTTTTTTAGTTCTTTAAAACACAATTATTAAATTTTGCGCACTTTGTTCAAAAATATACCACTCCCATACTAGTCCAAAAGGGACTAATGAAAATTAGATAAATCACTATATTTAAAGTAAACGAGCTTTTAAGCTTGTTAATGAAAGTTACACTGTTGTATCGTGGGTATTTGACTACCATGCTGAGGCTTCTAAGTTTGAAATTAGGAATAGAAGTCAGACCAATATTCTGCGAAACTTTTCATGTTTTATCTTTACAGAAATAGTACGACTTGAGTCAGAAAATTCGCGTTAAAATCTACATCGAACTGTGTCTCTATAGCTTTTGGTTACACTGCATCATATATGTATGTTGGTGGGTTGTTGTTCGTGTTGTTGTTGCCGCCTTTTTTTCATTATCACTAAAGTTAGTATGACTGCTAGGTATCTACTGCTACTGGGCGTGTCTGGTTGACAATCACGGCATACACTCCTTGTGTTTGTATGTGTGTCGAACTCTTTGTTTGTATGCAGCAAGTGCCAGCTGCGCCCCCATCCCCGCCCGGCATGACATTACAACCAACTTACTTGCTATGTCCGAGTATACACAATATGTGCTCTATTTATGCGCTTCCTGTGCAATTGCTGCAGCTGTCTTTCAACTCAATAAATATAGTCACACACACATATACATGCACACACACACTTACAAATGCACACGCATACACCTACAACCTCAATAGCCGAGTATTCATTTAACTTTATCCCAATTCATTGCTGCTTTCAACATCGCTGCTATATTCGCTTGCTTCTACTTCCTCACTTCCTTCCTTCAAATGTCCCGCCGCTCTCACTTTTGCAAAGCTTTCACTACTTACGTTGCGTTGTTAGTATCCGGATTTCGCTTGTCGTTATTGTCCACTAGTCTTGAGCTATTTTTAAATTACTTTTTCTTATCCCTTTTGATTTGCTGCTTGTTTTTGTATTTTAATTTTTTTTTATTTTTTTTTGTTCTCTTCTCTTGTCTCCTTCATTTTATTTCTTTTCTTTGGTTATGCGGTGATTAACCGTAGTGACAGTGGCTTGAAGACAATTGTACCGTTGTTGCGGTCAGTGGGCAGTGCGAAAATGTAAGCTCTGTAATGAGAGAGAGAAAAGTGTAAAAATGTTTAATTGTAGTAGAATGCGGTTAAAAGCGTATAATGGGTTCGTTGTTGTCGGCAAAGAGATTACTTTTTTTACTTCTTTAATTTCATTTACCCTTTTTATGTTTGACACAAAAAATCGCATTAAACCAAGAATTTAAAAAAAAGCTTAAAAGCTCAATTTAATTCGTTAAACAATTTATGCTGTAAAGACAAAGTGAAGGGTAAGTGATTTAACGCGAGTTTCTTTGAATTTTTTTAATGTAGAAATTAAGTGCTTTAACTTTGCAAATTCACTTAGTTAGTGCGAAGATTGCTGGAGAGAGAGAGAGAATGTGAGAGTCTTATTTGCGTTTCGAAATAGAGAAAAAGCACTGTTGTAATTGTTAGAAGGAAATTTTTTTAATGGCGATGGCTTAGTTTCAGTCATCCGATTGGCCTAATTTGGAAGAGTTATTAGCTCCAAAAAGCAAACGAAAACAAATTTAATTTCACTACTATTTTATGGCACACAACTGTACATACCCGTATATATGATCTCTAACGGAGGCTTCAACTTTCGGGCAGCTCGTAAATATTTTTATCATCTCGCAGTTCATAGCTGTGCTATCTTAGCATATTAGTTTAACTTTTTTTTTTATTTATTAATATTCTCGAGCTGCTTGTTGGCTTATTTCTTGTTTGCGCTGCCATCCAAGTTATGGCTATTGTACTTTAATACACTAAAATAAATATATTTACACAAATAATAAATACATAAAGACATAGCTACTATTTTCTTATTTTAGTGTGCGCTCCTAATTTCTGATGGGCATCATATTTTCGGCAGCTTTTTTTTTTTTTTTTTGTATTTTATGCCATATTTTTGTTTCATCAACATCAGCAGCTTTCACTTGAGCATCATCTCTTGCTGCTCCCCATATTTTGTTTATTAGTTTGCTATGCCAATATTTGCTAAACTTTCATTCGCTCACATTTTCTAATTTTCGTATGCCATTTTATGCTTTTATTTTCTTTTTGTTTATATACTTATTTTTTTTTTGTTGCATTTACTTGCAAGTGGCTTAGTTTTGGTGTTTATTTCTTCTTTTCACATTCCCTCATTTCCAAGTTCTTTATTTTCTAATTTTTGCTTAGCTCAGCTGCCAGCTTTTATATTTTTCCAAAGACTCTTGTTTCAAGTATTATTTACACTTTACTCAATATATCTTTTGTTATATACATATATACTTATCTATGTGGCTACATAAATAAATAAACAGTGAATATTGCTTTCTCATTTTTCGACGATGTGCAGACACGTTTAGTATAAGAAATCCATTAGGTCTAAGTGTGCTGAAGTGGGGACTGCAAGATAAAAGCGTTGCTTACTATTTATGTACGTATTTTACTGGAGGAGTCTGGATGATTGTGGATAAGAAAGTTTTAATTATAATTAATGTTTTATTCATCAACCAAAAATTTCTATGAAGAAGTCTCTCAAAGCTATAGTGTAGATAATAGTCTCTTTAGACTGGGTAGTAAATATAATTAGAGACTTTTGGGGGTGAAGATTTTCTTGGTTATATAGCAGATTCCGTCACCTCTAAATTTTGTGTATGAATATACATATGTATGTATGTATTAGGCCGTACAAAAGAAAACTTTTTATTTGAAAATTTATTTCATGTTTTAGCATGAGAAAAAACTACTGTGGCCCATAATCATAGTGAAAATAAAATAGAGTTTTATCTACTTAAGAATGATTTGAAAATAAACACCTTTTCGCGTGTTCCATAGTCAACTTAAACCACATTTAATGTCCAACACGGTGTTTTAATTTTAAATTACGGAAATGTCATTTTAACATTTCAAAATTACGGTTTGTGTCTATGGTTGGTATGTCACAACGCTTACTCCAAACTTGACTTAGGCTTTTTTGGCTTATTGCTACAGCTATAGACATGGTTGGTGAATACACTAGTTGACACAGGGTGACTTAGCAAAACGTAAAAAATAAATGTATACCACCAAACAACTTAATATTTTTTTCATAAGGGGGTTCCTGTTACTTTTCATTTTAGCTAAAATTTTTGTTTAATATTACTATGATGGGCCAACGTTTTAAATGCCTTTTCAAGTTAAGTAAATATTTTTTTTGATAAGGCTAAAATATTCAAAATGCAAGAACAAATCACTGCTAGCTGTATCCAAAGAAAGCTCCTCAGGCGGAAAGTGACTCTATTCCCCAGCTAGTGGACAAAATTCAAGCTTTACGATCATCGTCCCTTTTTATGCTATTCAAATATCCATTAGCTATTAACAATTGCTGACATTTTCAAACCACCAAAGTATTCTACGATGTGGTGTGTAATTTTTTTACGAGCTTCCTGATATATATGAACTTAGATCTAGAAGCAGCCAAACAAGCTTACTAGGCTCATAAAATACTTTGATGTAGCTAATAAAAAAATTCCATTGCAAGTCACAGTCACAACAAATCCATTGGTATTTCCGATAGGAGTTTTCTACCAAACGTAGACGGTTTTATCAAAGCACATCAAATGCTCGTACTCACCATTCATGCCATTTGGAATTGCCATTGGGGAGACTATTAAATAGAATGTAAGTGTATACGTGTCGATATTTTGCAAGCTGTTGAAGAAAGTGAGATGGAAGAAATTTTGCGAATAATCACGAAAGAGAGTGATAAGCGACTAGTCTCATTAGTCTCCAGTTGGTTAAAATTCAAGAAACATAATTAAATTAAAATTTTTGTAGCATACTCCTAGGGGTGGCAGTCAGTTTCAGTTTTTATAGCATACTTACAGGAGTTAAGAGTACCTATTTTGGTTCTAATTGGGAACAATGTCTCCGTCTATAGGACATGCTCAAACAAATGAGAACAGATCAACTAATTCAAAGTGACAAGAACTGGTACACTGGTCACAATTTTTGCTAGGATATTCAAACGTATGGGTGTGTGTGTAAGTAAGTGTGTTTGTGTAGGTAAACATAACCCCATTGCTTGCGGCAACTCACAGTCAGAATATGAATTTAAGAACCCCAAAGGTAATAACCACAGAAGAACGTTGTTAACATTTCAAACGATTTAACCACCAATACGTTCGAAATATGTTTGTGTAGGTACAAACATTTTTGTGTCTGTGTGCGTGTATTAGACATTGACAATGCTATCGATACGATTTCGATTTTCTTCCAATTTTTTTCCTGTTTGAATTTCTTCAAGCGTGGCACAATTTCAATCGTACTCTTAAACACATTTATTTCTATTACATTGAATATAATTTGCCCAAAAGCTTTAGAATATCGATTCTAATTGTGGGATGTTAAAATACAATTTTTATAATTTCGAGTATCCGGTTTGACTTTTTATAACCTTAAATTTATAAACATGAAATGGTGGTGATACTGATGCGATGTTTGTAAGTAGTTGGTATGGTAGCTTTGGGGGGGGCAAAAATTAGTGAAAGCTCTTCTTTTCTCGGCAACATAAGTGTATATGTGGGTGTTATACTAACTAGTTAATTGAATAAAGCATATGTTGATTTATATGAATTGAAATGAAATAAATATAAGATTTATTCGAAAATAATTTTAAAAATTTATTTATCGAAACCTTGACCTGTTAAATTATGATTATTAATCGTAATGATTACCGTTTTATGATTATTTTCCTGAGAATCAATTTAATGATTGATTACCATTACTTTAAATTTTTAATGATTATTTGCCATTTAATTAAAAAATAAGCCAAAAAGTTATGATTTTTTAGGATCGACTATTTTTAATATTTTTTTTTTTGATTATTTTTGGATAATTTTTGATTATTTTTCATTTTTTTAATAATCGTAATCAAAAGTAATTAAACGGTTTTTTCGATTATTTGATTTTTTTTGGATAATTTTGGATAATTTTTTATTTTTTTTTAATCGTAATCAATTTATAACTGCCTTCTCTTGAAAAAAATTACAATAATCATTACCAATTAACAAATCGGTTTATTGAATTGCTTCGTATTACTTATAAAATTTATTTAACTGAGAATTCATTTGATGATTGATTTCCATAACTTTGAGTTACTAATAATTATTTTCCATTTAATTAAAAAATAAACAAAAAATTATGATTTTTTACAATTATTAAAAAAAAAAGAGTAATCAGGATTAATTAAAAGGTTTTTCGATTATTTTTAATATTTTTTTTTTTTGATTATTTTTGGATAATTTTTTATTTTTTTCTAATAATCGTAAACAAAAATAATTAAAAAGTCTTTTTTTTTTGATTATGTTTGGAAAATTTTGAATTATTTAAAATTTTTTTTATTCGTAGTCAACTTCAATTTTCTTGAAAAAAATTTCAATAATCATTACCAATTAATAAATCAATTTATTCAATTGATTAGAGATTACTTATACAATTTAATGAGTCTGTTCAAAAAATAATTTCTGGAAATTGTCGAAATTCGATCCAGCAATCTTCGAAGCAAATATCTCTCACATTTTCTGTAGGACCACCTTAGTGCTTTCAATTGCTGTTAGTTGGCAATTAATAAAAAAAACTAAATATTAGAATTCTCACAACATTCCTTCACGGGTTAAACTAATTGCTCACATAGCAGACCCCACTTCTATTCCGCTCACTTTGCTTGCAGAAATTTTTAGTACTCAATGAAACCAATTCCCTCGCTGATTTTATATACCAATACATATTAGTTTTATGCTCCCCCTCTCCCACTCTCCTTTCGCACCGCCACCACAATTAATTGAAGTTGGTTGTTTGTAACTAAATTATGCTAATTACCTACCAGAGCTAATTATAAAATTAACTAATTTTCACACCTCACAAAAGCGCTCCACCAACCAGCGCGCCCCAAACTCTTCGCTTCATCGTCATGCTTCACCTGCTGCTGCCCAAGAGTTGTGTGTGTGAGCGTCTATGTCTTAATGAAGTTGCTGCTAATTCACCAGCTGCCATGGCATACATTTTCTTTTGTCTTGCATAGTGGCATTCTTCTTTGCGCTTTAATTGCTTAAAGCAATCTCACTTGTTCGTGTTGGAACTGCTTAATAGCCCCAGCTGCTGTGCGTTAGATTCCATGAAGTTGCAAATAAATTAATTGTGTGCCGACATTGTGGTGATAAATGATTTTATTGTTTTTGCTAATTGCTCTTTTCAATGGCTGCCTCCGCCTCTCGCTTTTTTGGCTTTTTGTTGAATTTCGGTCAAAAGCTGTTCTCACACTTTGGGGTTTGTGTGGGTTTGGTTGGTCTCTCAGCTATTGCCTAAAATATAATAAATTAATTTAGTAGTTATGCAGGCCAGTTGATTATTTATATTAGTTAGGGGGAACGTGTCGGTTGGGTTTATTTGAATTGATATTTCTTCTTTATAAGCAAAATAGAGCGAAAGTTATTTGTAAAAGAAAACTCACTTGAAAGGGCAATCGGCGTTGCGTGTGGCATTTTATGACAATCTTTGATACCCAACAAATAATGGAAGCTGAATATAGTTTTTTATACTTTTGATGGTTTGAGAATAGTAACTATAAAGGACACTTCTCTAGAAAATTATTTGGGTGATTTCTTTGTGAAAAAGTCACGTTCGTGGGGGTCTAGTCTCTGCTCACCCAATAACGCCCAGTCCAATGCCGACTTTCCTTGATCTCAGATTGAAACACTTTCGCTACCTACAATCTATTGGGATTTAATCAAGTCTTTTAAAGTTGAAATCCAGAATCATTAAAGTATTTTCTCTCTAATATTATAACTCAAAAGATAGCCTATTAATACCCGTACTAAAGTTAATTAATCAAATTCCTACTCATTTTCGAATCCATAAAATATCATATCTCCATCTCTTCATTATTGATAAAATAAGCGTTGACAATGAAAGTAAAAGTAAAGAGCAAAAAGTTTATAAAAGCAAAAACTGGAAAATTACAACATGGCAGCAACAAAAGGCCCAAAAAAAAAAAAAAAATACTTGTATCACCAAAATTTGTTAAACATCCCAAAGCCTAAATAAGCTCCACCTCATTTTCAAAGCTTCAATTCACTGACAATTAATGAAAATTTGTGCTTGAAAGTTTGCGCTTCAAAGGTACGCCAGTGCAGAGCACACACACACAACGGTTTTTTATTTGTGTGATTGTTTGCATATGCGAGTATTTATGTGAAGAAGCAGCATTGACAACACTGGGACACGTTAGTTAAGTGAATACTTATGAGTACCTCGGTATGAGTATAATTATTGAGTGGGTAAGGCAAGTAGCTCTTTCATGGCAATGCGTTTAAATGAAGTTGTTTACCAGCAAATTTTGCCTTTTTTTTCTGAGCGCTTAATGTGCGCCACACCCACCAACAAAACAAGCAACCGACAACCTAGCAAACAACAAATAAACAAACAAACAAGGAGAGACACTTAAGAATGGAATTACAAAGAAACCGAACAAGGAAAACAAGTACTTGTAAGATGAAGGCGCGCGTGTAAATAACGTCCTAGGGCAATATATATATGTACATAGTTAAGTGTATACACTGGTGGACATAATTTTATATTTTAAACTAATCATTTTATACTTTATACTTTATACTTTATACTTTATACTTTATACTTTATACTTTATACTTTATACTTTATACTTTATACTTTATACTTTGTACTTTATACTTTATACTTTATACTTTAATTTGCATTTTCAACACACTCAATGGTGCTAATATTTTTCGCCACCACTGTAACTCTGCAAACAAACAAGTAGAAAGATGGTTATAAAAGTTGCCTAGGTGCTGATGTCAGGGGTTGAATATTTCAATAACCTGTGCTCGACATTTCCTTAAAATGGCTGTCAATTTGGCGTAACCATGGCTAAGTATTTATGTGCCGAGCGTGCAAGATATTGAGAAAGGTTGTACATAGGTATGTGCACAGCTGTGTGAATAACGGTGCGTTCGTCAGTGACTACAAGCAATTTGCTGTTCTTTAGTGTGTTAGTGGTGCCATGGCAAGAGAGAGGCGAAAGCAGTAGCAAAAGGCTGACAAACAAATAAAATAGAAAACCATTCAAACTGCTGCGAATGAGCTTTTGGGTTGTTGCGGCTGTTGCTGACACTGCCACTGCTAGCTACCGTTTCCCAAGAAGACGGGAACCTTTTGCTCGTAACCTTTTTTGGTTGCTTGTTTGTGGCATTGAAATGTGTGGCTTAACGTTGCGGCCATGTGGAAAATGAAGCGGTTGGAAGTTAATTATTTTTCAAAACTTATAAATCGAAAATGATTCATTATTTATGTTTTTATAATTGTTTTAAATAGTTTGCTATTAGTTTTCTTATTAAGCAGGCTAATGTTTTCAGCTTTTGATAATAGTTCTTTTTATGTTTTTTGAGCGTGAAAAGGTGTAATAATTTTTGTCGGTTGGTTTTTGATCAGGGCACTCAGATGATGAGTAGGTTTATGATTTCAAGATAAGTGGTGGTATTGCAATGGTGATGATATTAAAAAACTTTGAACGAGGAATTTATTTTGAAAAAATTTAATGATTTTTTGTATCAAATTACATAGATGCATTTTTTTTTTAATTCGATGAAATTTCTTTTTTTCTTAACTTTTATCAAACTAATTTTTTAAACTAATTGAAATGGTTTTTTTTTTTTAAATGGATGAAATTTTTTTTTTGAATTGGATGAAAATGTTTTGTTTTTAATTTCAAAGAAAGAACTTTTTTTCAAGAAATTATTATTTTTCATTTTTTAGGAATTTATCTATTTAAAAAAAAAAATCGATGAATTATTTTTAAATTTATTTCTAACTATTAATTGGATGAAACTATTTTTTTCATTGGATGAAATAATTTTTTTAAAATTCGATTAAATAATTCTTTTTTGAATTAATTATTATTTTTTAATTTTAAAATAAGATGAAGTTAAATTTTTTTTAATGGGATGAATTTTTATTTCTAAATTCGATGAACTTTGAAATAGGAATTTATTTAAAAAAAAATCTATGAATTATTTGCTTAAATCAGATGGAATCATTTTTTTAATTATTATTATTTTAATTGGATGAAAATAACGTTTTTTGTTTAATTGGATGGAACTATTTTTTTAACTTCGATGAGATTAATTTTTTAATTTGGATGAAATTGCTATTTTCTAAATAGATGAAAATGTTTTTTTTTTTTTTTAAATAGGGAATCAAAAAATTTTTTTACTTGGATTTTTTAAATTGGATGAAATTTTTTTTGAAACTGTTTTTTTTTTAAATGGAAACTGTTTTTTTTTTAAATGGATACAATTTAGTTTTTTTATTTGAGTAAAACAATTTTTTTAAAATTGGATAAAAGCATTTTTTTTAAGAAATTTATATATTTTTAAATTGGATGAATTTTTTTTTAATTGGATGAAATTATTTTTTTTTAATTCGATGAAATTAGCTCTATTAATCCCAATGGAAATTTTTTTTTTTTTTATAAAGTTGCTTAGTAGTATTCACAATATAACAATAATAATACACACAAAGGCCCTACGGGGTGATCTTGCTACTCTTATTCACTTGTCAATAACTGAAACATGCAGTTTATTCCCATTTCGTGCCCGTCTGCAGCAATTGAAGCTCCTCTCACCAATGCAACTCAATCTCCAACTGAAGTATGCTAACGAAAAATGTCTGGCAACACCTTTTTTTGGCAGCGACGACTGACGTTGGCATCAATGAACCCGCACTATAACGACGTGCCATGAGTCAACATCACCTGCCAACCTTTTGACTTTGCTACAACAACATAAATAAAGTTGCGCTATTTACCTAGCAACACATGCTCCGCACAGCGACTGCAGCTCCTCGGCAGCTTTTATGCATTCGCAAAAGCTTTTGTCACACACTCTTTTTTGTAATTTTTTTTTTCTTTTTTTTTCTTTATTTTTTTTTTGTTTTTGCTTTGGTTTCACTGGCGCCTTGATGATTTCTCGTTTTCACTCATATAGCCTTTCTTTGTTGCCAATTTTTTTTACATTTTATTTGATGGTTTTACTCTGATTGTTGTTTGTGCTTTTGTTATGTGCGTGAGCTTGTGCGCCTGTATTCATCACTGAATTGCTTAAGATTTCAAAAACTTTATTCCTTCATTTTCACCTTAGCCATTGTCTGTTGCTTGCCTTGCCTCGTTACTCACTCGCATTCACATACGTCTTTGATGAGGCAACAACACTTCGGTGTATGTGTCGGTGTGTGTCGGTGTCTGTGTGTGCACCATTTTCAGCTTGTTGCCGCATGTCAGAAAGGCAGCACTCTGCCAGCTTCCTACAAGACATTGCTGCGCATTTGCTGTGCTGTGATTATGATGAAAGTAGAATGTTTGTAGAGGGGGTGTTTCGTATGTGTTTGTGTTTGTATGTGTGTTGTTTTTGTATATATATTTGCTTATACTCTTCATCATTCACTCATCGTTCAACAAATTTACTTTTATAAAATAAATTACATTGTGGTATATTGTCAACATGATGATGAGTGTGTTAAAGGCACACATACAAACCAACAACACCTCATCATCATTTTATGTGTGGCAAGAAGCAATAAAAGCCAAAGTCATTTTTTTTTTAATTTTTCAACAGAACGCTTTCTGAAAGTTTAAATTGCAGGATAAACTCATAAATTTTGAGATTTGTTTTTTTTTTTCATATAAAAACAATGCTTGGTGGCTTTAATGGCCCAGTGAGCAATAAAAAAGTCTATGTGCGCCAGTCCAAAAATTTAGTTTGATTGTATCTCCACTCGAGGCTTCTCGCAATATGTCATGTTATGCTAGAAAAAAAAAATTGTTTTTACCTACCTGTTAAATAATGATTGTTAATCTTAATCATTTATAATCAAATTAAATTTTTTTATTTTTGTAATAATTGATTAATTATGATAAACGAACATTTTTAGAATAAATAATTAATCGATTAGGATTAAATTTTGTGTTCGACTGCATGCTGAGAATTAAGGATTTATTTCGTTTTCAAATTTAATCCTAGGATTAATCAAAATAATCGAAATTTTAATTTGAATACAATTTTTGATTAGTTTCAATAAACGAGGACTAGTAAGAATTTGATTCCAATTAGTGCCGTTTATGAGAAAAAAGTTGTCCTATTAATTAATCTTAAAAATAAAATAATTGATATTGAAATATTTAAAATTTGTTATTAATCTTCGTTAATCACATTTAATCAAAAATTTTAATCAAATTGAAATTTTCATTAATTTGATTAATCCTAGGATTAAATTTGAAAACTAAATAAATCGTCATTAATCCTCATTAATTGAATACAAAATTTAATCCAAATCGATTAATTACTCTAAAAAATTTGCGACTAACATAATTAATCAATTAAATCAATAGAGCAGTTTAATATAATTGATTTTTAATTTTAATACAGATTTAAGAGGTCTGATAAATGATATCCGAGATCATGGCGGGTTCTGTCGTATTATTCTGGCGAAAAAAAGTATTTTACCGACCACTGATTTAGGCAACAGAGCAAGGGAAGGCCACCACTTCGTGCTTAGTTTGAATATTTCATGGCGACTATAAGACTCCCCCACCCCCCTCAAATAAAGGATCCCTTAACTACTTCAAAGTTGTAGCTCCAGTTTGTTATTAAATCAAGCAACTAGCGCGTTTAAAAATTGTTAATGAAAACGTGTCTATTTTCCAATTACTTATCCAGGCACTAACAAATTATAATTCACACACAAACAAAGCAGTTTTCATTTGTTTGTGCTATGCAGTAATAATTAATTTTCCATCATTCATACGCCATGTCATAGCGTACGAGCGTAATAAGCGGAAGCCCAAGTATTTGCACAAGTACTCGTGTACTTGAGTGTTGTTGTTGCGACGACGTTAGTTACTTCCGCTGCTATTGACGCTGTTGACTGATGGATGTTACGCTGGCAAAAGCGTTGCCATTTTCAAATTAAGCACTCAAGTGAAAGGTGCTCAACGAAAACAAAAAACAAAAACAAAAACAAAAACATTTACAAAGTTCCACTGTGACAAGCCACTTGCAAGACCCAATTTTCCAAGCTAACAAATATGGGGAACAATTTAAGGTGAGAGTAAAGGTGAGAGTAAATGCACAAATATGTCGAGAATGGCAAGTATTTGAAGGTAACTTTCATTATTATTATTATTATTATTATTATTTTAGTTCCTCTGTTGATTATTAATATTTGATGTTGTGACACTGTTTGTTGTTGTTCTTGTTCTTGAGTGATGAACGAAAGTTTTGTGTAAATTTCAAGAATATTTGCACAAATGAAATTATGACATTTAATAATGTTGTCACGACAAAGGTTAAGCAGCACAAAGGTGCAAGTAATTGAGATTTGAAACTTGTTAGCAGGGCGTAGTAAATGTAAGTAGAAAGTGGTGTGAGTGCAACTTGTACAAGATTCATTGAAGCGAAGCGAAATCGGAAAGCGTAAAGTGAGGCGCAAAATGAAGTGCAAATACATTAGACTAAACGACGAGTGGAAATTGGAGTAGATGAGCGCTGAGTGCTGAGTGCTGAGTGTTGAGTGTTGACTGCTGTACAAAGTTGTAAGTTCGGCGCTGCTGTGGGTGAGGTATCGGTGAGGGGCGTTTCTCATATTACTTGCTTTGTAATAATAATTTTGTCATGTTTTAAAAGAAAATAAAAAGCAGGTTTGTGGGGTGATAACAGAAATTGCAAGCGTCGCTAGATGTGGTAAGCTGAAATTCGGTTTTTGTTTGGCATCCAAAGAATTGCTTCAAATATGAAAAGTGATGATTCAATTTAAGCGAGAGTTGTTTGGTGGAATGTTTTTGCTAGCTTTTGATAGAGGTGAATATTTAGGGAAAAAATATAGCATACAATTTTTTTCAACGTTTTCAGTGTCAGAATCATTTATTAATAAAAATATTTTGTTCTCTAGAATATGCTAAAAAACCAACTTGCCCAGAAACTTCTTCAGATTATAATTAAATATCGTAGTCAAAGCCGAAGAGCCTTGATTACTTATTTTCTTCTGCTGTTCTTATCGGCATTGTTTTCTTGACTTTCTCAGGACCATTTTGGAATAATTTTTGGGAGTTTTACGATATCATTTCGGAACATTTTCAGAATCATATTGAGATTTTTTGCAGGATCTATTTGTAACTATTTTCAAGTTAATTTCGGGATTTTCAGTGTTATTGATTCATTATTTCAAAATCATTTCGGTATTTTTTTGGAATAATTTTCGGAATTACTTGATTTCATTTTCATAACTTTCCTGAAATATTTTTTATGAAAAAAAATATGAAAAAAAAAAATATAAAAACAAAATGAAAAAAAAGAAAAAAATATGAAAAAAATATGAAAGAGAAAAATGAAAAGGAAAAAAATTAAAAAAAAGAAAAATTAAAAAGACAAAAATATAAGAAAAATATAAGAAAAATATAAAACAAGTAAGGAAGTCTAAGTTCGGGTGAACCGAACATTAAATACCCAGCGTTAGTTTTTAGAAAAAGGGGGCGTGGTTTTCATCCGATTTCGCCCATTTTAAAAACCAATCTATGCCGAGCCTAAACAATAGCGAATTTGGTGGGTGCGGTCCTTGCTTATAAAGCTTTAACCGCTTACATGAGCCAAAAGTACTGAATCGATCTTTTCAAGGGTTATACCATGTCCTATATATAACTTTGGAAAAGAAGGCGTGCCATGCCCATAACTTTTAACGTATTTTGTGAAACTTTTCGATGTACGGATATATGTGTCCATTAATCAATATTTACATAATTTTAAAAAAGTGGGTGGTGGCACGCCCACGGATTTTATTATGTTGTTTGTCCCTATTGAAGATCAGTTTTCATTGCAGATCTTTATGATACTTTCACAGTGGCTTGTTAATAGTGAAATGTTGATATTTTGTTTATTCACTTGTGGGCGGTGCCACGCCCATTTTCCAAAATATTACCAAAAAACCTTTAAACATCACTAATAACATCATCAGGTGAATGAGTGTACTAAATTTTAGCATTATATCTGTATCAGTTAAACAGATATTGCATATTCCGGTTTCCTAACTCTCGTTTAGAGAACTTTAGTCCAAAAAGGGGCGTGGTCGTTCACCGATTTTTCTTATTTTCTGTGGTAGTACTCTACATAAACATAACATGCCTGGAACCTAGTTTCGTAAACCTATCTCACATCGTTCTGAAGTTATTAGCAGTCGAATTTGAAAATTGCTTGACTCATAAGTGGGCGGTGCCACGCTCACTTTCCAAAATTTTGCAAAAATAATGTAAAGAATATGAAAATTGATGTATGTACAAAATTATATTATTATAGCGGTATCAGTTAATTAGATATGGACTTTTCAATATTTCCACCTCCTTTCAATATAACTTTTATAAAAAAGTAGGCGTGGTCGCCAAGCGATTTCGTTTATTTTCTATATCTGAATTTAACACAACAATAGTATGCCCTCTACAAAATTTCGTTATACTAGCATAAACTGTTCTCAAGTTATTAGGAGTCAAAATTTTAAAATTTCTTCAAATATATGGGGGCGGTGCCACGCCCCTTTTCAAAAAATTTGGTAAAATCCGCCTTAGAACATATAAATCAATACATATTGCAAATTTTATCATTGTAGCTGCTTCTGATATTGAATTAACCCGTTTTATACGTTTTTCGAAATTTTCGATATCGAAAAAGGGGGCGTGGTTATCATCCGATTTCGCCCATTTTCAATAGCAACCTACCTTGGCCAGAAAGTAACCTGTATGCAAAATTTCATGCAAATATCTCAATTTTTACTCAAGTTATCGTGTACACGGACGGACAGACGGACAGACGGACAGACGGACGGACATGCCTTAATCAATTCCTCTTTTCAACCTAAGAACTTTCATATATGGAACTCTATATCTAACTCGATTATTTTGTGCCGTTACATAGTACCGTTATGTGGACAAAATTAATATACCCTTGTACTAGTACTAGTACGCTGGGTATAAAAATATAAGCAAAAAAATTAAAAAAACTTGAAAAAAAAATTTAAAAATATAAAAAAAATATAAAATCAGTCAAATTTTCTTCAAAATTGTAGAATGCCGTCTCTTTATAATTTCATAATTTTTCCTCTCTGATCATCTGTTGTCTCTCTCTTTCACACATGCAATCAGATTTTAGTTATGTTTTTTTTGGTAAACCAATCTTATTATGCTACATTCTATCAAAAATAAAAACTATTAAACCTAAGCGCATCATGATGCAATCATGCACAATTAATTAACCCAATAAGCGCCACGCTTTTGTGAAATTATGGGTTAGCTAATTACCACTCCTACACACATACATACATAATTTTCGCAACAAACCCAACAGCAACAAATTACACGTTTTATTTAAAATGTTTTTACAGGGTTGCCACCCATCTACTTTTTTTTTTAATAGAAATGAGATACGCTTTTATGGGTATCAAATCGAAAATATTTTGAGAGATCCAGTAGCTTTAAATATTTTCAAACTCTCCTACTGAAGTGTTGCCACTTAGAATGTTTTTCAGTGGTAGGCGTATAAAACACACTACACTCAATATAATTGAGAGACCATAACTGGAGCAAGAATATGCTGGCAGCATGTAGAAGGGAAAATCTCATGAAATAAAAAATTTATTTATGATTCAGGTGGCTCATTATTGGTGACTTGCAGCTTATTCAGGTCCAGTCAAAATATACTTTAAAGCTACTTTCATTTTCTGCAGGGCGGAGGAATTGTATTTCGGTATGTATGTATGTATGTATGTGCAAGTGTGTGTGTATGAGTATGCGTATCTGTGCATCTACTTTTGCTGATAACCACAAAATGACGTGGCCACCTAAATGTGTTTGCGAATTACACTTGGGAATCTCAATATTAGCCAGCGTTGTTACAATAAATGATCAAAGCAAAACGTAATTGAGTACATGGCATGCTTTAAACATATGGAAGGGAATTTAATAGATATGGTTAGATATGAATGAATGCGTGCATATATAATTACTGGCATAGCAAACATACATAGAATTGGCAATGAATACTAGCTTCATTGCTGCCGTAATGGTAAACCGCATTTAAATTTTGCACGCACACCCACCACATTGGCAAACACGATTCTACATGTGT
Source organism: Sphenella marginata (assembly GCA_951509765.1). Lineage (NCBI taxonomy): Eukaryota > Metazoa > Arthropoda > Insecta > Diptera > Tephritidae > Sphenella > Sphenella marginata. The sequence continues at coordinate 5,150,672 of OX608082.1, forward strand.
ATTAGTGCTTATGAATGCCAAATGTGCACACACACACACACAGACATCCATGGATTTGCTCACGCTTGCATCAATCAAATTCATTTGCACAATTGTAATGACTGCATTGAGCTTTGCCTTTGGAGATTTGCTTAAAAATCTGCTGATCCACCAAACGTCAATGTATGGAAAAGTTCGTTGAAAGCATATGTAAATGCTATTGAAAGTCAGTCATCGACTGGTGGTTGTAGGAGGGAGTGGAGTATGTGTGCACACTTTTTGTTCAATATTTTGCAGTGCAATGCCTGCCAGCTAATATTTATTTATGTACGAGTACAATTCGATCTAGTGGGTGCGTTTGTGTTCCATTGAATTATGTGAGTGTGCATGAATAACGAACGATTAACTGACACCTTGGGGTATTGTGGGGCAAAAAAACAAAAGAAAAGAAGCAACACTGCCGTATTACTTTCATTCTAGCAGCTTGAGAGCTGGCAGCTTACATACACCAGTGATTGTTTGAATTCATTGCAGCAGGCACAGTTACCGCCAAAATTGTTCATTTGTGTTGGGGAGTAGCTAAATTTTTAAGTAAAAAATGCAGTAAAAAAAGTGCCAATCGTTCTACTTAAGTGTTGCCATTGAAAATGTTTTTAAAAGGTTGCCACCTTTTTGAGTTTTTTCTTTCAAATAAGTGCTACATGTCATTATTGGTATTAAAAACAAGTTATTTTCGTCATGGTTTAAAAAAAAATATTTTTAGCTACTAGTTTTATACAGCGTTGCCACTTATTACTATTGTATTTATTCTTTTATATAATCGCTGTTGTCTCAAAAATGACTTGCCTGACATAAGTGAGACTTTTAAAATCGATTATCGGCCACAAAATTTGTTACGTCGCGAGAGTGTTACCACTTGTACTATTTTTACGAAGTTGCCACTTAATTTAAAATTTAAAAAAATCGACCTAGTTATTATAATCTGGAAGGAATTTTTTATTGCATTCCAAATTGAATGCAATTTTTTATCGTATTCTAACTTAAATATTTCTAGGTGGGAGCAATAGATAGGGTTGCCAACTTTTAATATAACTTTTTTTTTTCGTATCGGCTATAATTTCGAAAACGATTTGGATTAACTCATATTCCGCATACTACATTTCTACTAAAGCTTTCCCACCTACAATTTTCAGAGGTAAACAATTGTGAAAATTTCCGATAGGTGGCGCATAGAGCAAAATATTTAGAAATTAATTTTTTAAAACATGCACCGAAATTTGAATGACTTCCCGGTGATATAGTGATCTTTAGCAAAGAAGCTGGTTCCGACTTTGATGAGATAGTTACTTTCAAGGAAACCAATTCCGCTAGATGGCGCGTGGTTCGAGATATTTATAAAACTCGTTTGAATCAGGATAGTTTTTTGTTTGATTTTAGGTAACTTCTCATGGATTTAGAGACTTGAAAGTTGGCGCATAATTCAGAACAGTGAAAGCGCTTTTTGTTGGAGAATAATACCAATTGCCAGCTGGTCCCCCTTTACTGTATTCTAACTAAGGTATTGGACCGAAACAAAAAAAAAATACACAGCTCGATGAAAAACTACAGTTTTAAAGGCATAATCAGTGTCGCGAAAAGAAAAAAACGCTACGAATGAAAAGTATTGTAAATAAATTGAAAAGTGCAAAAACAAAAGCACAAATCGAGCGCAAGCGAATAAAAGGAGGAACAATAGGATAAATATGAAAATACAAAATGTCTATGCCCGGGATGTAGAGTTGTGCCTCGCACAAGAGGGAATAAATAGCCTAGACAATATTTAAAGCTGTACGCGCTCTACTAATATAAGTTCAATATAAAAACGTATAAAAAATAAAAAAACCTAAAAAAATAAAATACATAAAATAAAAATTAAGCACATAGTAAATAAGGCAATTAGAATGAAGAGACTGGTGTATCTAATAATTGATGAGACAACACTACTTTCATCCCCGGTCTTCCGTTTACACTTCTTTGCTATCTCCTTTTAAGTGCCTCAGTAGTATAATAATTTCGGATTATTCCTAGAAAACTCTGTGAAACTTGATTATCAAAGTAAAGTTTAAATAAAAAAAAAAATATGTTGTTATTTATTTATTTAAAAGTCGCTCACTGCTTACAAATATTAAATGGTTTTTTTTTTGACAATTCACAAATATACCTGTTGACTATATTCACACATGCATGTGGCTCAATAATGAATCAAGCAGTTTCATTTATTTCATCTACTCGCGTCACTGCTGTCCGGCATTCAATTATTTTCAGTTCACTCGTCATATGGTGAGTCGTGCAAGAATGACTTTTTAATGAAATTCATTCGCAATTATTCAACAAATGGTGTTGCTGATTGAATTTATTGCACACACACACACAAACATCTATATGTGAGCAAGTATTGTTGTAAAAGTAACAACAAAAGTGAAACAGACAATGATTTCAACTATCACAGAAAAAACAGGTGTTGGTGTTCGTTAATTTTGAATAAATATCTACATTAGAGTGTGCCAAAAAAAGGTAAATAAATTTTCAATAACTCATTGGAGCTTATTGTCGTCTATCAGACTCATAGCCGATGCATATCAGCAATGATATTTCGCCGAATGTAGCTTTTCTCTTTGGGGCTCATTTGCTAAAACAACGAAAAATTAGTGAATGAATATTTAATTGAACAACAACAAAGTGCTGAGTCATAAATTGAGTGAGCTTGCCTGGAGCATGTTGATGCTGCAATAAGAAAAATCGGCTTACAAATGCAATGCAAGCAAAAGATACCAATACATAGATGTGCACATGTGTGTGTGTGTGTGTGTGTGTGGATTGTGCAAGTCTGCTTGTACAATGAACTTTTGTTAGCGCAAACGTGTTCCGCATGCAATATAAAGGATTTACATTTTGTCCAAAAAAGCAGTTTGGCTGAGCGAGTGTTTTTGCTTGGTTTGTTTTGGTATGTTGTGTTGTTGTTTTGCCGTCAGTGCTATCTCCGTTGACTTTTAGTAGAGTTAAAGATTTGCTACCTATCATTTGTTTAAGTTTGTTGCATAAGTTCATTGTTGTTGTTTTTGAATGGCAGTAATCCGGATTACTTGTCTCAATATACTCGTAGCAAGTTCGGTTTTTGCGATTATTTGTAAACTCTGCTGTTTGTTGTTGCAAATTGGATTAAGCTTGCTCTGGATATATTTTTCGTAAACATTAAGTCATACTTCCAAAATTAATTGATTAAAAAAAGTTGTTCGAGTTATTTTATGTTATTTAATTTAATTTGATTTAATTTAATTTAATTTAATTTAATTTAGTTTAATTTAATTTAATTTAATTTAATTTAATTTAATTTAATTTAATTTAATTTAATTTAATTTAATTTAATTTAATTTAATTTAATTTAATTTAATTTAATTTAATTTAATTTAATTTAATTTAATTTAATTTAATTTAATTTAATTCAATTTAATTTAATTTAATTTAATTTAATTTATTTTAATTTAATTTAATTTAATTTAATTTAATTTAATTTAATTTAATTTTATTTTATTTAATTTAATTTAATTTAATTTAATTTAATGTAATTTAATTTAATTTAATTTTATTTTATTTTCTTTCATTTTATTCCATTTCCCTTAATTTTTTTTTAAATTTATTTCATTTCATTTCAATTTATTCTACTTTATTTTATTTTATTTTATTTTATTTTATTTTTTTTAATTTTATTTTATTTTATTTTATTTTATATTATTTTATTTTATTGTCTTTTATTTTATTTCATTTTATTTCATTTTATTTATTTTTTATTTTATTTTATTTTATTTTGTTTTATTTTATTTTATTTTATTTTATTTTATTTTATTTTATTTTATTTTATTTTATTTTATTTTATTTTATTTTATTTTATTTTATTTTATTTTATTTTATTTTATTTTATTTCATTTTATTTTATTTATTTTATTTTATTTTATTTTATTTTATTTTATTTAATTTAATTTAATTTAATTTAATATTTTATTTTTTATTTGTTATTTTTTCTTTTATTTTATTTCATTTTATTTTATTTCATTTTATTTTATTTCATTTTATTTTATTTTATTTTTTTAATTTTATTTTATTTTAGTTAATTTTTTTATTTTACTTTATTTAATTTTTATTTTATTTTATTTTTAATTTCATTTATACAAGATACACTTTCCGATTATTTCACTATTTAAGTATTCTTCTTTAATCTCAGCGTTGCAAAATTTAACTGCGCTCTTCATACTAAAACTGCAAACAATTTTTGTATGTCTTAAATTCTTGTGATACATATATTCACTGAGTTAAGTACCAAAAAATGTACATAAACCATTCGCAATTGACTTTTTCACATTCACTTCTCTTCCACACACATACTCACGCATTTCCATCGCATACACAGATGTTGGGAAAATCGCACCTTCCCGAATAAATTAATTATTTTTTTTATTTGTTTCAGCCACTTCATTCAAGCTCAACGTTTGCCGTGAGCACAATATACCTAAATACACATACAAACATTATCACATACACATGCATATATGTATGTAGATGTGTGCGGCCTACTTTAATGACGATAGCAACTTTTACTCGGTCGTCGCGTTTTCAATTGAGTTAAGCAACATATTAAACGATTTTTTCCGTAATCTACTTTATGACGTTTATCCACTGCTCACTTTGGTTTTAAGTGCTTTTGAAGCTCAACAGTCATGGAAATGATGAGTGGATTTTTATATATATATATTTTTTTTTTTTTCAAGCAGCAACAATTAAGATGCGCTTTTGAATACTCACATGAAATAAATATCTATAATGAGGCATATTTGGCATGCAGTATATTCAGAGTATTTTTTAAATTTTAAATTGTGGAAAAGTATTGAATGACGTTGCAGCATTTGATAAGGAATGACTTGCATATATTTTCTTTAATAAGATTAAATGGTTGTGCTCATCCTTCAGCTGCTAAAATATATACATATGTGAATAAGATGCAATGAAAGTATTTTTAGCTTCGGTGCTTGATTGAAAAGCACGATTTGACCGTAAAAAAGTAGTTGTTTGTATGTATATATTTACATATATGTACGACTATATTTGCATGCAGAAGTAAAACTTTAAAACGAGTTGTATCTTATTTGCGTTTGGTCTGTCGTATTTACATATTCCAGTAAGTTCAAATTGTTTTCCCTCTTTTCATGCTCGTTCAACAGCTTTGAGCACCCTTCCCAAATCCATTAGTTTAAAAGCTTTTTTTTCCAAGTCATGCATTGATGACTTTAATGCATTTTGATCGATGTCAGCGAATTCTTCGCATTCATTCGATAAGCACCAACATTCGAAAATTGAATTAATGGATTTTAAAGCTACGCTGAATGATGAATACCTTCATGAAAAGTTTTTATTTAAAGGTTTTAATGCTTTTAGAAAAATTACTAATTGATGTAAGTGAGCAAAAGCAAGCGTGTCTATATTTTAGTGAATTGAAATTATTGGAATTTTCTACAAAAAAAAAAAAAAAAATTAAAGATTGCTTGGACCAATTAATGTTTCAAATTTCAGCACAAATTTTTAACCGTGTATATATTTACATATATGAAGATTTGTGTTACAATTTTCTTACTCACAAAATCCCAATAGAATACATTTTATGTTTTCATTATATGTATTACAAATCGAAAAAAAAAATTTGTTTTTCCACCCACAAAAATTTCCCACATCACATTGTTTGTTTTGCCTTTCTCTTATTCTCTTTGCTGTTGCTCCTTCGCACCCCCCACAGACGTTCTTAGTTAGTTTTCGCTTCACTTTTAAATCGAATTTGAGCAAGATGTCAAAAGGATTACGTTGAGTGACCACATAATAAATCTGATATTAAATTTCTCAACATAATCCGTTGGCCACTTGTGTGCTCATTCACGCGACCCAAAACCCGCACCCGGGTGTCTGTGTTTTTGTGCTGAGCTAAATTTATACAAAAAGAGGAAGAGAGCGAGAGACCACCACAGATATGAGGACAGCGTACATAAAGATATTTCTCTATAGTTTCAAGTGTGTAAATTTTACTTTTTGCTCGTTGATCGTCCGTCGAGGGACAGCACATAATCCCCGATGAAAAATGTTATTTCACAGGCAGTCAGCACAACTTAGCTCTAACATGGAGTTAAGTGAGTATGGAACAGGCACACACAACAGGACATACAGCACAGAATGCTTGCTTATTGCCGCATCTTTTGGTATGTTCAGTTTTCTCGATATTTTCTTATTTCCATTCACTTTTTGCGTGAGTTCAAACTTGAGTTTTAGCTTAAAATATTAAAACTCGATGGATTTATTTTAAAGAAAAACAAAAAAAAAAAAAAGACAAAAGTAACACCAAATTTATGTGGTTGACTGAGAAGTGTCGAAAGCATGCAAACATGCATAGAATGATTTTTTTTTTTTTTTCAGAAAAATTATATAATTTGTATACTGTCGAAAATCCAATTACTTAGTAAAGATGGTGCTAGGAAATGTGAATGTGCTTTTTAGCATGGGTTCAACACAGACAGAAAATTAACATTTAATTTTCAGAAATATTTTGCATACATATTTTGATGACTCACTCAAAAGAAAATAAAATAAAACAAAATAAAATAAAATAAAATAAGATAAAATAAAATAAAAGAAAATAAAATAAAAGAAAAAATAACAAATAAAAAATAAAAAATAAAATAAAATAAAATAAAATAAAATAAAATAAAATAAAATAAAATAAAATAAAATAAAATAAAATAAAAAAAATAAACTAAAATAAAATAAAATAAAAAAATAAAATAAAATAAAAAAAATAAAATAAAATAAAATAAAATTAAAAAAATAAAATAAAATAAAATAAAATAAAATAAAATAAAATAACATAAAATAAAATAAAATAAAATAAAATAAAATAAAATAAAATAACATAAAATAAAATAAAATAAAATAAAATAAAATAAAATAAAATAAAATAAAATAAAATAAAATAAAATAAAATAAAATAAAATAAAATAAAATAAAATAAAATAAAATAAAATAAAATAAAATAAAATAAAATAAAATAACATAAAATAAAATAATATAAAATAAGCAATATTCATCCGAGTTTTCATAAAGAAACATTTTATTTAGGGTTGCCACCAATCCATGATGAACGAACAATTAAAAAACTAAACTAGAAAACATTTAGAGTTGCTTACGTGGACTGACACACAATTTTCGATCTGGCATTACTCTTTTTCTAGGCATTCATGCCGAGAATAAGATTCACACAACTTCCTTTCTCTGAACGGAATGGTTGTCTAAATTATTTCCATCCATTCATTCTGCTTGATATAAAACCTTCAAACTACAAAAACCTTAAGGCACTTAATTTGCGAGTAAATTGTTTGATCATTTGATAAACATTTTTTTGGGTGAATAAAATAATGTTCAACTCGCCATAGTTTAAGGTTTTGAACAAATAAATTGACCGATAAACATATTTTCATTCAAAAACTTTCGCAACAAAATCTTTTAAGTATTCATTTGTGCAATGTTTTGGCGCTTTAACAAAATGATTTACTAAGAACTTTTGACCAAATATTTTACTTTTACATAGATGCTTGATAAGCATACATATATACATACATACGAAATATTTGTGGCAAGCACTTCCAGTGATATTTTTGTGATTTGTTGTAGTCACTGCCATTGCTTGTTTTCATTTATAGCTGTCATTGTTGTTAATGGCGCTGATACGTTGCGCCGTTGTAGTCCTTACGAGCTTCAGTTGTTGGAATATGCGGGTGAGTGTGCCAGCGTCTGTGTCTGTGTGTTTGTAGAAATGGAAATTCGTTTGTTTGTTTTTGTGCTGTTTTGTAGTTTGGCATGTAAACCACTATAACGAACAGCTGAATTTGACAAATGACGCGATTTACAATATTTTTTGGCTATCTAACAACTTCCCCTATCAGCGCTTATATGTACATACAACAACAGCATGCCGACCACCTCTGTCTTTTATTTGACTTGCCACAGCGATTTGAGTAGGTTGGTAGGAACGTTTACGCTCGTTTATTTAATGGTCGTCAATATGGTTTATTTATGAGAGTTTTTCATTTTGCTGGCAGGAAATTTTAGAGGATTTTAGACTTTCAACAGAGGTTTTTTTTTATTAGTGTTACTGAAGATAGAGACAAAGATAGGGATAAGGCAAGAGAAAGAGTGAGAGGACTAGTACTTGGAATGTAAAATGGAAAAGGAAAAGAGACCGCAATAGTTGTAAGCGCGAAGGCTTTGAAGAGAAGGAAAATGATGGAAGCTCGCATCTTCAAGTTAATCATATCATCAGACAACTTCAAAATGGACTAGTTCAAGTCGTACTTATTGCTTTCAAAGTCCTCTCAATACACCCACTTGCTTGAGATTAACAAAAAACGCTAGTGTTTGCTAGTAAAAGTTATATTCAATTTATGCGCAGTGTTCTTAGTTTACTTAGAGATTTTTGGCTACCAACAAATGACGACGACAACGTGATGACGGGGGAGAAGGACAAAAGCTTTCAAAGAAATCCAGAAATAATATGCGCACTTCACGCAAACAGCAGCAGGAAGTCATTTATGCGTCACAGCACACAGCTGATTAAATATGCGAAATTCACTGGTTCACCAAAAGAAGTGTGGGGGCCGGGGAGGTCGTTTTGACTTTATTGAGCGCAACTTCTGCCAAAGCTATTTAAAGGCGAATTACTTAATATCTCATGCTTATAAAGTGGACTTCAACAAAATATAATGGAGCATGAAATATAAATGAAAATGAATTTAGTAAACAATTTTAAAATGAATGGACTTAGTTGTTGTAGTTTCGGAGTTTTAAAATGGTGTAGGTTCGATATAGCAGTAAACTTTGTAAGCTATTACTTTTTTGTTGGAAGAAGACCAATGGGAATATAGATAATATTTCAGTTGGTGCGCTTAGGAATCTCGTGAATGGCATTGAACAAGAGCGGTGCTTAGCGCTATCAGGAGCTTTGAAGAAAAATGTATCTTCAAGGGAAGGTTTTGAACGTTTTTTAAGAAGGAGAAGAAGTCTTTAGTATAGCAATAAAACAAATTTTTAATTTTGAAAGGCGGATCCATTTTAAATTTTACTTGAGAAAACTGCTCTTAGATATCGAAACTACCGATTTGATTAAATATATCAGTTCTAAGAATTTATACCCACGAGTTGCAAGTGGGTATACTTTTGCAGTGCTGCCACCTGTTAAAATTGGTTTCTAAAAATTAAGTGACATATGCAAAAAATATTATAAACAAAATTTAATTTACGCAGTGTTTTAACAAAAGAATATTTTTATTTGCAGTCAGAGGGCTGCCACCTAATCCTGATTTAGAAATTTGAGTTTCCAAAATTTACAAACACGACCTGAGCAAATTGAAAAAATTTTTCAATTTAAGTGTTCTTAATATGCTGTATTTCAAGTTGAGTGTTGCCACTTAGAACGTTTGAACAGGGTTGCCACCTTATGAAATTTAAAAAGAAAACTGTGATATGCCAATAGGATTATAAAGAAGAGTAAACTTACTCAGTGTTTTAACAAAAAAAAAAAAAATTTGTATATGCCGTTACTGCAGAGTTGCCACCTTATGCTATTATATAATTTTTTTCAATAATCACAAAAATTACTTAAGGAAGTTGAATGAATTTTGAAATTCACGTACTCGTAATATATTGAATTTTAAGCTTATTCACTCGAGTGTTACCACCTAGAACGTTTTAATAGGGCTGCCATCTGTTAAAATTTTTATTTTTAAAATTCAGTGAGATCATAAAATCATGTAAGATTATAAACGAATATGAATTTACGAAGCATTTTTGCTAAATATATTTTTATGTAACTTTAACACAGGGTTGCCACTTGATCATATTACACAAATTTATTTCAATTATCACAAACACGACTTAAAACAATTGAGTGTACTTTGAAATGTGAGCATTCGTAATATGCTGCATTATGAGCTCAGCTACTTGGGTGTTGCCACTTCGAACATTTTTGTAGGGTTGCCACCTTTTACAATTTAAAAACGAAATGAAATTGGATACCACAAATTGAGTACCAAACAAGAGGTATTTTACTTGGTATTCTAGCAAAAAAATTTTTAATGGGATTATCCCTTAGCATGCCCAATTAATCCTATTTTATTTATTGCTCTATATATACCTGCTGTCATCTCGAAAACTAATTGACCAAAATTAATTAAAACACTAAAGTGACTTAATGCACACTAGGGGTGAGTAAAACTTTATTAAAAAATTATCATAATGTCTTTACTGTTGAGTATTTAGAAAATACTAAATCCTTCTCCTACCCCAAAAAAACTCCAACCTAAGCCCTCTCGCCCAGGTACTTAAGCTTTAAATCACAAAATTTATGCAAACTAGTCGAATTAATATTATTTGGTTAATGCATATAATCTATATTTAATCCCCATTTTATTAATGTTCAGCGCTCTTAAATATTTTTGGGCATTAATATTTAAGACGCCTAATGGCAAGATTTACAATCGAATAAGCTTTTTTTGTACTCGTAAATCGTTTTTCATTGGTAATTAAACTTAGTGTAAAACAAGAGTTTTACAGCTAATTTAGGACTTTCAGTTTATATACGCACATATTAATTCATGCACACACACACACACACACATACATACCACGTATACATACGTAGCCCATTTAGTAACTCAAATTTAACTGTCTCGCGCACATTCATCAATTCAAGAAGTTGAATGCTGAGGTTTATTTGTGGACATTAATATAATGAGAAAAAGGTGGTCGTGGGTGAAATTCACATTTAAGCGCGCTATTAATTTTGCTTTACGGCTGTATTTACGCGCTTACAAAGTAAGTTTTATTATGAGAAAAAACCAGCAAAATAAAGCCTAAGTGGAGTGGGGACAAATTCAAGAGGACTTTGCTCGAAAATGTGTAGTCTCTCAGGCAGTTAAAAATTATGTAAATAAAATGAGTTTTCCAACTGATTTTATAATAACAACCAAACTTCATTTTGGAGAGGAAAAAAGCTGAAGTTATTAAAAAAAAAAAAAAAAAAAAAAAAAACAATAACCAAATGTCATTAGAATCGTTAGGAAATCGACCATTTGACATGAAAAGACCCTCATACAATTTTTTTTATTAAATTATAAGTTGTTGTTTGTACCAAAATTAGTTAGTTCTACCGTCTAAACTAATTTATTATAAGCGCCTATTGTGCCTTAGGTCAACAGAAGTCACAGTAAATCGTTTTGACTGCCCTGACATTTTTGATGGACTTCATTAGTCAAGAGTCAAAGACAATACAAATTGCCAACTTAAGTGCGGATTATATGGATTGTATAACACAAGCAGCGTGGAAACAAACAAACTAGCAATTAGCATCGATATGTTAGCAATGTGCTTTTGCGTTTAGCCGCAATGAATGCAAAGAGGCAAAAGCACAGAAATAGAGAAAAAAAATCAAAAGAAAAAAAATACAAAAGGAAAAAAAATCAAAAAAAAAAAAAAAAATCCAAATGCCTATGAAGATAATAACGACAAATGCCAAGATACTAAGAGCTTACACAAATAGGTGGGCATTTATGTGCAGAAGCCCAGTGGACAAAAAAAAAGCTCTTAAGTGGTACCTGCCACTGGAAGAGAGTTCGGAGCTACTACTAGTTCGTTCTTAATTTTCTTTAAAGGCAACCAAGTGACTAATTGAATTTTCGAAAAAAAAAATTTCTAGCCGCTTATTTTTTTATATGTTGCCAAGCGCTTATAAACTGGCGAATAAAAAGAGTCCCTCCCCCTGTCTTAAAATTTTTTTTTCTCCAAATGTGGAACTTTGTTTTAAATATTTTTCTTTTGAAATAGTTAGTGTGAAAATATTAAATCAAAATAAAAAGAATTAATATAAAAAATAAATGGTTTTAATTTTTTTTTTAATTAATTTTTTTTTTAATAAATTTTTTTTTTAATAAATTTTTTTTTTTATTATAATTTTTTTTTCAAAAACCATAAAAAATTTCTTGTAATTTTTTCCCCGATTTTGAGCAAGTGAAAATATAATTTAGTGTAGTCTAATTCTTTGTTTTCATTTTAAATTTAAATCTGAAACAAAAATTTGTCCTATTACTTACTGAAATCCTACAGGGAAGCTTTCTCCTGTACTTCATTTCAATCTACTTCTGTAATAGCCAGCCGTCGTCAAACAACTTAATTGCCAACGAATTTTTGAGGGCAGCTTATGGTAAGAAAAAAGAAAATTTTGAGAATAAAAAGAGAAGTTAGAAATAGGCTGGGAAGAGAGAGTAAAAAACGTGTATAATGCTACCTTTATATAAATGGACCAACAGTCAGGCACCATCTGCCATCTAGTGGAGCTTTTTCAAGTTCTAAAGCAAATACTTTGCTTTCTGAATTACTGTTAGAATTTTGCTTCCCTTATTCCTCACTAAAAACGGCAGACAAACAAGACGGCTTCTCAATATTTATGTTTGTAGTAATGATCAATATCGTGCAATAAAAAAAGCTTAAAAAGCAATCCATGAAAAGGCAGGGTAGCTAATAGCAAATACTCGTAACTATGACATGCTTTTACTTCTAAGAATCGCTTCCGTTTGTGTGCGAGTAAGCAAATGCCTACTTGAGTTGAATTGAAATATATATGATTGTATGCTTTCAAATTGGTCAAAAGAGGCTTACGCTCAGTTGATGAATCCCTTAACAAAATCAAAAAAAAAAAAAAAAAAAAATAGGGGAAGGTTCGCATATTAATGACATTTTAAATAGTCTGAATACATGGGTAAGCGTTCAAGCGTTTTATTTCTAGTTCAAAGCGACTGCAAACAGATAATAAAAACACTCAACAAAATGCGAGGGGGCCAGCACAATTTAATTGCTTTTGAAGACTTTAATTAATAAACTTTTCTATATTGGTTACATTTTTAGTTAACGCACGAATGAGTACATGCCTTTGGCTGTTGACTGGGTTGGTGGTAAGATGGAAATGCTATTTTTTTTTTTTTGTGGTTTACTAGACTATTGCAAAACGAAGGAGATGAAAAATAGATATCGAGGTGGAAGAAAAAAAATTTATTTATTCTAAATATTTTTGTGACTCAACGTTTTTTCTAAAATAGAGAAAATTTCTGTTCACAATTTGTTGTATAGGTTATAATAGTTTTTTTTATCCATTTTTTTTGATTAATTTTAAATTTCGTAACCCATCGTCTGTTATCCGATATTCAATTAAACCCGACGGCTCCCAAGAAACGAATTGAAACCAAAGCTTTATCCAACAAGCTTAAAAGCAAGTTTGTAAATGTTGAAAGCTGTCTCTCATTTAAGTTCTTAGTGTTGAATAAGGTGAGTAAGCAATCGTAAGTTATCAAAATCGTCAGAGCATCGTCGATGTATGAGCTTTTTAAACTTTTATCGATGATATACTTATCCCGATTAAAAGCAATCGATTATTTATCGACGCTAAACAATTTTTATCGATTTTTATTATTTTTTAATTGAAATTTGTTAACTTATGCTTTACTGAAATTTTGAACTTTTTCATAATTTTTTTTCAACTTCTAACTGTTATCGATAATTATAGTCATTTTTTTGTAAGCACTTAATAACATACGAATAAAGCAAACAAAATAAAATGGAAATTTCCTTTGTTAATCAAATGTGAACTTATTGCTTTTGAGTTAGCAACCCAAATTGTGAGCGCTTGTAACGTTAAAACCTTGAAATTTTGTTTGTGCTTTTATTTAATTTTTTTTAGAAATTTTTTTTTTAAATTTTTTTTTTTTAGAAAATTTGTTTTTATACTTTTATAGAATTTTTTTCCTTATAAAATTTTTTTTTTCTAATATTATTTTTTTTTGTTTTATAAAGTTTTTTTTTTTTATTTCTTTTTTTAATTTTTTTTTTTTTAAGTAATAAGGACAGACACACATAAGTAGTAAGGACAGACACACATAAAAATGACCCAAGTATGTTAAACAATATTGCATGAAAAATTTAAAACCCTCCCAACAAGCAACCACTCTTTTATCGCTTAGTTTTAAATGGCATCTCATTTCCTCGGGCTTTCCACCTCATTACTTTGCTTTAAATTACACATTTATTAACATTCCCCTCCTCCCCTGCGCACTTCAGTTAAACTTTCAATATAAAAAAGCTTATTATCTCGTTCGCCTTAAACGAAAATCGGCATTCATTTCAACGCATTCTCAACGAAAAAAGTGTTGCTCTCAATATTCTTGCAATTCATTTCTTTATTTATACTCGTCAAGACTTAATGTCTCACAAACTTCGATTACGTGAGTTGGTTACATAACAAAAAGTATGAATTTACTGCGACACTTCTCAGATAATCCTTCGCGTAATGACTATTGACGAGTTTATGCGCCTTTGATGTGCGCTCGTCGCTGTCAGCAACAATGAATGAAGCAAAGCGCCTCAAAAAAAAAAAAAAAAAAAAATTATTTGTATTTATATAAATTGTTGTCATCATGTTGGTAATTTAAGCCTGGTATCGAAGAGAGAAAAAAAAACTAAACATTGCACCAACATCAGCAATTTATTCATTTTATAGCAAGTGACCATGATTGCGGCTTGGGATCAAGTGAGCGCAAACGATTTGTCAACTAATCAGATTAGTAATGACAATAGAAAAGATTACAATTTGTATGTACATATGTATGCCATCTCCATTCCAACAAATTTTTTTGCTGTAATCAATTGCGTGAAAACTTAGCTCTAACAACAAAATAACAAAATGTGTAAAAAAGTTATGGAGTTAGCAGCTTTTTATAATTATTTTCGGATTTCCCAGATTTTTTTCTAAGTGAAGCTTTAGCGCGGTTTTAAGGCATATCTATTATAACAACGAAACACTTTTTTCAATTTGCCGTAAATTGTTTAATTTTAAGTATGCTTTAAATATGTTTATGGCGCCACTCATTAAGTTGATTTCGTCACACACACACACACATACGAGTGGATAATTATACGATTTAAAAAATTAACAAATTGCAATTAAGTGCATCAATGTGATATGTTAACTTAATGCAATTAAGGAAATATGCAAAAATATAAATGTTTAAAAATATTTTCATTATAGGAGTAGAAGGGAGGGAGTGTGTGAGCGTGTGAGATAATGGAATTAATAAATCACGTATACGCCATGTCTGACACTGCGAGTGGTTTGTTAGTGCAACGCAAGCTTCAACTATTGTTTGTGGTTGTTTGTGTGTTTGATTGTGATTTTAAATACATTTAAGTTAAATGTCATAACTTTTATGTCAAACGTTAATTATGCGACAAACATGCCAACAAAAGACGCCCATGTGGGGGCCATGTGTATGCATATGGGGGTACTCAACTTCTTTTCACATTAGGGCGCGTCTGATTTTTGCAGTAGGAAAGTAGAGACTTTGAATAGGAACGGGAGAAATTGGGATTTTGGAAAGTCACAGGGAAAGCTTGACTGTTACTCAATGGATCACGTGGTAGATAGATTAATACCAAACGAGGGATGGTGCTTATAAGGATATGTGAGAGATTAGAGAAGGCTCTGAAATAAACCCAAGCAAGCCAGACAATTTTTTGCTATCACTTTCAAGCTAAAAGTCTGTAATAAAAGGTAAACGAAATTGCAGTAGAACCGCCAAGATGGTGTTGAAGTTTCAAAGTAGTTGAGCCGATTTATTGCTTATTTTGCCAATCGCCAGGATCATATTTCGAACGACGCTTATTCTGGATGGTAGATTAGAAATAAAAAATTTAGATTTTTTCATACGTCAAAAGTTCTTGGAACAAGGAATATTTTTGGAACTATGTAGGGAACCAAAACGTTCGATAAAAAAACCCTATCCCATATATATTTTAGTAGTGAAACTGGACGTGACTGGCTCTGGTTGGAGGAGTGGGTTAGTCCAAGCCTAGTTTAGAGTATGAAGACTGAAACAAAACTAAATGAAGACAAGAAACAAGCTAACATCCAGGTGTCAAATAATTTATACCTAGGTGACTCCGAACAATTTTGAAGAAAAAATATATAGAGTAGACGTGGATGACCTTTTAAAAGGAATCGCAATTTTAGCAAGTGCCTGGGCAGCTTTACGGATCTACCAGTCTTTCAAAACTATTTAAAACATTTTTCTTGAATGGGTGCCAGAGAATAAAAGACATGAAGGTAATGAACAGAGAAACCTCCATTTTTAATTTGTATATTTGAACTAAAATTTTGTTTTACCTATAAGAAAAGCTTAAAGGATAAATTAAGAGTTTATAAACTTGAATGTTAATGCTTTGAATCAAAAATTATAATTTTTTAACTTAGATAAAAATTTTTGGCATTTCAATATCAGCATTTTCAGGATGAATTATAAATTTTTTCATACAAATTAAAAATTTCCGAATTCAAATATAAAATTACTTAAATTAAATTGCCACTAAATATGAAATAAAATTTAATTTGAAAATTTCTAAGCTTGAATTTCAGTTTCCTAGTAACAAAATCCACTTTCTGAATATAAAATGAAAAAGCTGTATTTGTGTGCTCATTCAAACTAGTTCATTTCATAGCCTGTTATATGTATATGTATATTCATATACATATATGTATATGCAAATTTAAGCACACATAACTCTATTTAAAATACATAATATAATGCAATTTTTAATTAAAATATTCATTTAAATATTATCATTTTGATGAAATTTTCATATTGGTAATAAATTCAATAAAATAATTTGTTTGTCTGCATATTGGCAATTATTGGTATATTCAACTGCGTAGACACTTCAAATATACAAACATACAAATGTCACATATAAATGCATGTATGTATGTATGTAAATATGTATGTGAATTAAATGAAATGCTTTATAATTGCATGTTCGCAATAAATTTATCCATTTAATCAACGTTAATTCTCATTTAACAACCGAAGCAGCAAATAATGTATGACCTGCCAGCGAGTAGCGTTAATTACGTTGAGAAAGAGTGAGATCACAACAAAATGCCAAACATAAGCCATTGAAGCTATTTAACATGCGACTGGATTAACTAGCTATGCCGTGGATTTAAATATATGTATGCTTAGTATGTGTGTGTGTTGTGTTTGTATATGTATATGTAACAGACATTTTTGTGGTTAAAAATGAAATACAAAAAGGCAACACTTTTAAAACACATTTTGCGTGGCGCGAATACCAAAAAAAAAAAATAGAAATGCGTAGTCGTGGTTTTTGTTTAGTTGAAAAAAAAAAATTATTTCGTATTATTTTGAGATGATTTTTGCTTTAAAATTGCTAAGTGTTGAAATAAACAAAACGATTAAATGAATGCCAAAAATGTATGACTTTGATCAAATTTTTTTTTTCTTTTTTTGAAAAATTCGGTAACGGTTTTTATTTGATGATATGTTAGAATATGTATATGTATCTTGTTTTGGTTTTTCAAATATATGACTTTTATTTTTTTTTAAATTTTTTAATTTTTTTTTTTTTAATTTTTGGAACTTTGTAGTTAATTTTAAAAATTTGTATAGCCTTCTAATTTAACGTTTTTGAGTTGGAAATTTTGATAAAAATGCAAAAAGCAATGTAGCAAAAGGATAAAAGGATGTTTTGTAGGGAAACCTGTTTGTAATGAAAGACTTTTTACTCACCGCTTTATTAGCTTTCTTAAAAAGTTCTAACCTCATGGAATCATTTAGCTTTGGTCTTAGTTACCTGAAATAAAAATTAAATGAAGTCAAAATTTTAGCAAAAAATTTATTTTTTTTTTCAAAATATTCATACTCAATACAGAGCCTAATATACCCATAGCAAATATTAAATAAATAAAATAAATTATTTGCCTATTTGCTAAATTTGTTTAAATAAGAATATTTGTTTGAGTTTGTTTCACATTTATAGCAATGCTCAATTGTTACTTTTGTTGGGCTTAATTTACCTGCGCATAAATAAGCAACAGCGACGCCGCCAGTGTTTGTAGTGTCCGCCATGGCGTATACGTAATTTATTTACATTGGCCTAAATTAATTAAATTCCAGCGGCTTTCGAATTGTGGTCTATGTGGTTACCATATGTACACACTTAAAATGTTTGCCATAATTTATTAAATTTTTGTATTTATTTCATGCAGTGGTGCCACTTTTTTTTTGTGTTTTATGAGTCAACGCAGTTGCTGCACTTTTGGTTTGTAGTGACGTTTATTTTATTTTCGAGGCGAGTTGCATGCTTCTAATGCTATATTGAAAAACATTTCAAACTGATAAGTTTCTTGTTACACCTAAACTATGGATTTTTTTTATTCTTCTAATTTGTTTTTTTTTTTTTTTTATTGTACAGCGGTTTGAGCATGCTAAATGCTAGGTAACCCATTTTGTGTATACTTTCATATCGCTTTTTCTTTTATTCGATTCTCATTTGAGTGAGTAAGTGTGAGCATACATATATATATAAATACTCGTAGATATGTATTTGTTCATTTTCAATTTCGTTTCATGTTACTGTTTTGCTGCGGTCGAGTCTGCTGTGGTTAACCGCTTTGTTAATTATTAAATTGAATTATTTGTCCCCATTAAAACATTAACATGAATTTTGTTGTTAATATTTAAAATACAATCGCTGCTGCCATAGCAAATTGGATATATTTATTTAAGCCGTAATGAAATGAATTTTGTTTAACTTAACCAACATGCGTAAAAAAAGGTTAGGATGTCACCAACAAGGAGATACTCGGGCTAAATAAAAAAATTAATTTCAAGGAAGCTAACAGCAGTTGGTCATCCTCAGCTGAGTGGTAAAGCAGTATCTTATCAATATAGCGTTATGTTATGTTATGTTATGTTACCTATGTTATGTTGTTTTATGTCAAGTTATTTTATGTTAATGTTATGTTATGTTATGTCATGTTGTT
>OX608082.1:5174656-5312156 GCA_951509765.1 Sphenella marginata
CAAATTCCCTTATATGTTTACAAGCTCACACTATGACAGCATGTCTCTTTAGTGCTGAAAAAAGCTATCAGACTAAAATGTCTTCTCATCCATACACACTATGTATGTATATAGTATAGTTGACAAAAAACACCAACGGAAATTGTATTGACATTAAATTTGTCATTCACGCGAGGGATTGAGGATAGATTAAGTAAAATGTATGCACTGACAGCAGCCCAAGAAGTCATTGCCCGGCAGTGAAATATGAAACACAAAGCATACTAGTTTCTGACTGGCTTTATACTAGTTTCAAAAATACCAAATCTGTAGCAATAAAATTTTAAAGCTAAGCAAAGTTTGTAAATGCTCAGAGCTAAAAAAAAACGTAGTCGAGCTAATTATTTTGATTCTTAGATTTTCTTCTCACATCACGAGTGAAAAAATATTTGATAAGTCTATTTGAACTAGTAAAAGACTTGGAATATAAAAATTAGCATCGCGTTGGACATCCTTATGGGAAAAATATTTGCTAGGTTTCATATGCATCCACATGTACATAAACAAACATACATATGTACATATATGAGCTATGTGTGCCTAATAAAAACTTATGCTGCTTTCCATTTACATATACAAGCACGAAATCCAAGATGTCCCTTTTTTAAGTTTAAAATTCTAGCTGCGATCGTTGAAGGAAATTAAATGTTGACATTTTTTCGTAAGATCTCATTGGATGATGCGTAGTAAATGTTTGTTGTTGATTCGTATACTTTTACAATATTGAGATAAAAAAATTCAAAATATTCGAGTCACGTATAAGGTTCCATGTTAAATGGGATTATATTAAGGCCAATATATGTTTGAGTGATGCGCCTCATCAAACAATCGATATGTAAAGAAAAGGAATAAAGCATTTTGTGATATGTGGCAGCGACCTTCGAGAGTTGGGTATCTTGTTTTGTTGTACTACGTCTAATATTGCATAACTGGGAGGGGTTGGAATACAAATGGGAGTTGCTGTTAAGCATTTTTGGAATGAAAAGTGAAATTGTCATTATGTTATGTTATGTTATGTAGTGTTACGTTATGTTATGTTATGCAATATTATTCTATGTTATGTAATGTTATATTATGTTATGCAATATTATTCTATGTTATGCTACTTTATGATATGTTATGTTACGTTATGTTATGTTATGCTATGTTATGTTATGTTATGATATGTTATGTTATGCTATGTTATGTAACTTTATAATTGAAAAAATTACAAAACACCTACATACGTCTACTCAAATTAGCTACAGACTAGAATTGCGTTTGAACAATTTCATCATCCTGTTGGAAGAAACCTCGAGGGGTTATTGTCAGCTAATAAGTAATTAAAGTTTGCGCTAACTACTTTTCCCCAAGTAAGTTCACAAAAGCGCACATACACACACACCCATGCATACATAACATTTGTATATGTATGTAAGTGTGCGCTAATTTCGCTTGAATTAGTTTCATCTTCAGTCGAAAGTGCTTGTAAAGCATAACGTCAGCTGTGCATAAAAGCAATATAGCGCGCCACATTGTAATGATATTCATTTGATGTTATTGCCGTGACATGTCATTTCGGTTTGAATATTGTTATGGGGAAATCTGTCATTTACGCTGCTTAAATGCTATAGGCTAGCGTATTAGTCAAAGCTGTCAGACTTAAGTAATGACATCAACTAATACAACGGATTACCACAAACACATCTACGTATGTAATATATTAAAGTAGCCACATCTATCAATGTATGTATGTATGTGTTTGGGTGTGTTTAAGTGGAAATTCACACATGTGTGTATGATAAGTGCTTTTCTTTGAACTATGTGGATGTATGTATGTGTCTATGCACGCAAAGTGTCGCTAATCAATCTGTGACAAAACACAAACAAAAGGGCTGCAGATGTTAAAGAATCAGCTGCTGCGCCAAAATGTATGCTACAAAAAAAATTGCATGACTCTTTAATGGCGCTAAACACGCATGTGGGTTAGCGCGTAAGTGTTAGTAAGCCGCTTTTGTGCAATGGAAATACAAAAAAAAAAGTGCGTGTTGACAATGCCTATTTTATTGCCGGCAACCATTTCTCATCGTTCCCTCTCTGCACTCACTTTCACGACTTGGCAGTTTTATTGATGCGGCTGTTGGGGGCGTTGTTTGAATTTGTATTTATTGATTTCAAAAAAAGGAAAAATAGCACAATGAGCTACTTAGTTTTAAGAATTTCTTTTGCTATTCTATATAAACATTTATATGCAACGATATGTGTGTGTATATACATATGTATGTATGCAGGGTTACATATGTGTCTGTTTCCGGTGCGTTCTTACACGCCAAACAACAGCACATTTCCGGCTTTGCGTGATGCCAAACAAAGCGCTTTTACCGGAAGTAATTCGAAATAACAACCAATGTCTTAAATTACAACAAATGGTTGTTCTAAGGCGAACAAAAGAAAGTTAAGAAAAATGTGCGTTCAAGCATTGAATAAAGAAAACTGTTGATAGCGAGATTAGGGTGGAACGATGATTGAGCAACTTACCAATAGACTGATGACCCCAATGCAGTTGAGGCTGATGCATAGGTATACCGACGTAGATATGTACACATGTTATGTTATGTATGTTATTTTATGTTAGGTTATGTTATGGTATGTTATATTACGTTATGTTATGTTATGTATGTTATGTTATTTTATGTTATGTTATTCTATGGTATGCTGTGTTATTTTATGTTATGTTATGTTGTGTTATGTTATGGTATGTTGTGGTATGTTGTGTTATTTTATGTTATGTTATGTTATGTTATGTTATGTTATGTTATGTTATGTTATGTTATGTTATGTTATGTTATGTTATGTTATGTTATGTTATATTATCTTATGTTATGTTATGTTACGTTATGTTACGTAATGTTTTGTTATGTTATGTAATGTTTTGTTATGTTATTTATTGTTATGTTAAATGCAAGTGTACCATTTTAGCTGCTAGTCACTGTAATTATACATGACTCTTCGCAGTTAAATATATGTACATTGTACATATGTACAAACATCCATACTATCTGTATACCAACACATTTATATTATTTCATGCACTAATAGCTTTAGCCTTACAAATGCTTACTAAAGTAAGCGAGTCATTTTCATTGATTTTAAGTAGCACAAGTATTAAATTGCTTGTTCATGTATGCGTGACACAAATCCACTTAACTTCCCTCCAAAAAATTTGAGTCTTATATGAGGCCTATTTCATATGATCATAAGGCTTATAATTTAATGCCTGAATTCTGTAAGGAATGTCAGTTGTATGAAGCTTTCCTTATATTACGCCTGATTTTGCTGTGTTAATGTCATCAGTTCATAAGGAATACTCTCTCTCTCTGAGAGGAATCCTTATTCATAAGCCTTATAAGCAGAGTAAAATAAGGCTTACATAATTCCTTATAAAAAGGATTGATATGGAGATTAACTGCCTTATAATAAGCCTTATAAGCCTAGTGAAATAAGGCTTACTCTATTCCTTATAATAAGGTGCTGTTTGGAGTAAAATTTTATTTTGATAAGGCTTATAAATCATAAAAAATCAGATACATATGTATTTATATGAGGCTATAATAAGGGGATTTATAGGATATTATCCATGGAATATAATATCGAGCCATGTTGACGACGTTTGAAATTTTAGCATCTTCGTTGGATACAATCTGTGGAAACCTTGAATTTTGTAATTTTATAATTCGTTCTCTTGTTATAAACAATTTATTATATATTCTGCACAATTTACTGCGTGCTTTACACGCGGTTGCCATGGAAATCATCTGTCAACTCTCTGAGAGATACTCTTATTCCTAAGGCTGATATACCATATATAATAAGGAATAAATAACCCATTATTCTAAGGTTGGTAAGCCATGTCAAAAAACGACGTAAGCAGCGGCGCTGGCGTATTCCTTATTTCAGAAAACTCCTTATACTACTTTTTGAAGGGTTCTCATATAAATTTTCTAACACTCATGCTTAGTCACTTTCCTTTGGTATCAATATACACACATACATACATACATATGTATGTACGTGTTTGTGATTGCCTGTTCACTAACGTTTTAGAAAAGTACGTTATTAGTTCAGGAAGTTTATTCTTTGCTCAATGCACACACATACCTATACAAGGGGACATATATAGTATATATATCCCTGTTTAAGTGTATGTATGACCATAAGTAGTATTAAGTCTTAATCGCTAATGACACAATTAAACAGTGAACAAAAATAAGAAGACAAAGATTGTGTCCATCATTGTAAGTGGCATGCTTTCGAATTTGTTAAAACTTTGTTGTTTTGTAATTGTGTCAATTTTGTGGCGAGTGCCCTTAAGAATGTCCTAAGCTCGTTTTTAAGTATGAAGTAAGAAATTTGAAAGAAGTTAATAGAGTTCTGAGCTTAACTGGGATGTTCTGAGGTTAGGTGCTAATGCAGTTATACAAGTTCTAGGAAAAGCTGGATACCAATTATACTTCCTATGTACAAAGCTTAATTAGATTTTGAAGATTACTTATTTTTCTTTTTTAAGTATCCTGGTTCGGTACGAGCTATAGACCTATTAATAATTTTTTTTAAATTTTTTTTTTGGAAATTTTCCTCATTCCCACTTTTATATTAAAACATGCCAACTCCCTGTTCTAGCTTTTCAAATAAATCTGAACGATGCTAGCCTTCGTTGTGCATCCTCTGCGCACTTTGATTTTATTTCTACAAAACAGAAAACTCAAATTCATTATCCAAAGCACTCATGATATAAGCTTCTATGCTTCTTTTTTCAGTTCTATAAGCTGTCATTAGCAATGATTATTAAAGTGAATGGTAGTAAATTATATGAAGATGACACTACTTATATTTAATCTGCGTACAATTATATAACTACACATCTATTTACAGATGTATGTATGTATGTGTGTGTGTGTGTGCGTGCTCTTTGCATAAAAGCAAAATTTGCTCATCATGCCATGAGAAGCCAAAAAAATAAGATAATTCACTTGAAGTACATTCACTCGCTCAAATAGAGACGACAACGCGTCATAGGAGAGTCATATGAATTAGCTGAACAATATATAATATGAAAGTGGGCGTGTGGATTAATTAGAATTCAATGACTTGTCGAATATAAAGAGATTAAGGCTGCCGTTTCGTGGCTGAATAAAACTATAATGAATTGGTGTAATGATTTGAGAAGAAAGCAAAGCTCGTAGACTGTAATTCATCAAATTTAGTTGATATTAAAATTTGTTATGGATCGTGATCTTTGGTATTTTTTTAATTGGTTACTCAGAAGCATTTTTGTAGTGAAAAATAATATTAACAGAGAAATTTAGCTGAAATTTCTAACTCGAACTGAGAGACCTATTCGACGTAGAGCTCGGACAAGTGGACAGTACTTGAAGTTAAATAGCCCTTGATATATTCGAGAGGAAAGTTTTCCATAATATTTAGTGCCCTACCTTCGAAGACAATGGTGAGTATTGACGGCTAATATCTTGGAGCAACTTGAACCGTACATTAGGGTGGGTGAAAGGTACATTTTTTTTAGGATGAACTTATAATTTTTACTTAATAAAAAAAAATTCAAAAAATGTTGCTAAACATTTCGAGATGGCTTTTTAAATATTGAAATAAGTAAATAACAGTGCCAACGAGTATATTTATTTTGCATCCAAAATCCTAAATTATCCAAAAATTTGGGCCACTAAAAAATGTAAATAAAGAAAGAAAAAATTTGAGATAAGATATCCATTGATTTGAGCGGTTAAAATTTTTCTCTCAAAAAATGTTATTAAAAAAGTTTACAGTGCACCCTAATGTACATACAAATTCACATGTACATATATGTACATTATTTAAGAAATATTAGAAAATATTTTAAGCGCCCACATTAGCACAATTTTATAATAACAAATACGCTCAAAAACATTAACATACATAATGAAGAAGAATGCAAAGAAATTATATAAAAGAGCTGTTGAATGATGAATAAATAAAAAAGGCAAAGCGCGCAACGAATTGTGCAAAAGAAGTGTGAATGAAAATGAAAAGAAATCATAAAAGCAAAAATCTTTGAAATAAATGGAAAAATTTACGAAACTTAAGGAAAGCGCTTTCTTTACATAAACAAAGAAAAAATAATAAAAAAAATATTCCAAACGCACTAAGCAAGCAGCAGGGGAGCGAAATAAATTGAGCGCGTCAGCTATTATGGGTGGACGGACGACATGCTGAGTGTTTTGACATTTTACAAATGACGATTTGAGCGCACTGAAATAAGTTTTTTTTTCGAGCCACTTAGTGCTCCACTTTTTTGGTGGGAGGTTTTTCTTAAAAAATTTAAAAAATAAAAAGCAGCAGCAACAAGATACACAAACAAGAAAGCTCTACACATATTTCTTGAGAGCGCAAAGCATTATTTTGACACTTCGCTGCAATTTTTTATTTTTTTTTTGTTCTCATTGCAGCATGCAACCGCGTTGGTAGTAGTGTTGCGTGGCAAAGAGAAAGTCCGCCATGCTTCAAGTAGCCGCCAATTTATGCAGTGAGCCATTTAAATTTGAGTGCAAACTATCAAACAAAACTATTTTCTCATTAAACTTTTGCGTTGCTGGCATTTGCTTTTCAATTTTGTTTTTTTTACTTTAACGCGCTCCCTTTTTTGTTTTTGCATAATATTTTATTTAAATATTTCTTTTAACAGTGAAAAGTGCTGATGATTACTTTGGGAGCAATGAACTGGTTTTTTGTTTTTGAAGTTTTCGATTTTCTGTGCTATGCATTTGTTGGTGTAAATAATGTTTAAATTGCATTGGAAATAAAATTGTGTAGCCGATTATTGTAGTAGAATTTAGGAAAAAGCAAATTGTTGAAGAATTAGGGAGTGTTCGGTCTGGTGGTCTTTAGGGAACTTGTAGTGAGCGTTTTGATGTGGGATCGTTACTGGAATTTTTCTAGTTATTTTCTAGCTCCTTTTTGAAATCAATTCTTGATTTTAACTATTTTCGGAACTCTTTAGTTATCATTTAGGTATGGTTTAAGAATCATTTTGGTTTTGTTTTCGGCACTTTTACAGTACATTGTTGTCATAACATTTTCTGCTTCGTTTGCAATTTTTATGTATGTGTACTTTTTCGCGACGATTTCGAAACTTTTTTAGTATAATTTTTGTTAGTTTAGGGGATTTTTTCGGTGCCAATTTCGGTATTAATTTCTGATTACTTTGTGAGAATACCAAAAAAGTTTCTGTTTTTATAAAATATCACCCAAAAAGCTCCTGAAAATTTTCCATTTTTTTCTATTTTTTTTTTTAAATCTAAGCCACAACTTTCGTTATTAAATGTCGCATGGCAGTACAATAAAAACAAAAAAAAATTTTTTTTTTAAATTACCGTCAAATTTCTTTTACTTTCATACAACAAAGCAACAATCACTTTCATTAAAGCTATTCTCCTCTCATCCGCATGCCTGCCATGTTTGTTATTTGGTATTTTTTTAATTGCTTGTTACAAAAGTCGTTCTTGGGTCATAGGTCATTATCGTCAAACTTTTTTTTGCCAGTAGAAAGCTGACGTTTTTATGTCAATAAAGCGTAAATCAAACACAATTATTTTCTTTGTTGTTAGAGAGCTATGCTCTTTAATATGTCAAGTTGGCAGAACAATTTTTTTGGTTTTGCTTTCATCTTATTAATTGAAATATGTTGCTAATGTAGGGTGGGATATTGCTGTTTAAATAACAAAAGTTGATTTCACGGTGACACGTGTGGCATTAAAGTGAAAATTCTGATATTTAATTGACACTTTGTTGTACAAAATTCTTTTAACCTAATATTTTAATTAAAATCAAATAGAAAAGAATTCTCAATAACTACGCTTCCAAGTGAATTACTTACATACATATATTTAAACATGACAATAAGCTAGCAGAAAAAATTAAAAACACCTATAATTTTAGTTGCTTAACTTTTAAACAACTTACTAAAATTTATTTTCCCAATAACAATCAATAATATAAATGCGCAAGTTGAGGAGATTTGTTCCACATTACTGCCAAACTATGCATCTAAAGTATAAACATTTATATATGTATGGATAAGTATGGCCAAGCAGAAGTGCAGTGAGTCAAAATAATTTAATAACAAATTAATTTGAATTCAAGAAAATCTGTTTAAAAAATACACCAACACAGATGCCAAACACATATTCACCTACACACATAGCCGTTGTTGTGTGAGCAGTCATGTCATGCATGCTTATCTACGACTCGTGTGATCGGCTCTCACTGTGAGTGCGTAGAGTTGGTAGTGGACCAATGAAAAACAAGTATTTTTTTTTTTTTGTATCACCTGCTTAGTAATAGTAATGTATGTTTGTACGCGCATCACTAAATAACTAATGTATGAAACTCAATGATTTGCTTAGCGATGCGTTGCTGGAATTCTATCTTGAGACATAGCAGGCTCACTTTGTCTAGTAACAATTAGTAATTATAAACGTGTTGACTTTCATACAAAGTTTATTGGGAATACAACACAAATTCCTTGAAATTAACACTACAATTAAACAAAACACAAATAAAAGTTGTACCGAGAAATTCGCTCTCGAAATAATTGATTTAATTCTTTAAGAGTAAAATATATGTATGTTATCAATTAATGTCACAAAAGCTCATTAAATTATTTAATTACTAAATACACCTCTTACTATTACTATTACTATTTACTTCCGGCTTGCTAATACAACAACATTCTTTTACAATAATAACAACACTTGCAAATTCATGAAATACCCACTGTGATGGAAAGGCAGTGAATTTGTTAAGCTTTTGTTATTCTAGAAGTGTATAAATGGTTTCAATGTTTACACCAGTAAGCATAATTAATTCAATAATAGTGTACACCTTTTTGGGTGCTTTGAATGTGTGGTGCGGTGGTATGTATGTTGTTGGTTATTGTTATATTATTTGTTCGCTCACCCACATATGCGCTGTGCTCATTGTGCTAAACACATGCGTAGCTTTAAGTTGCGATTTGTGTATTTACGAAACTGCAAAATGAACATACCCGGCAGGAAATTCTGTAGCTAGTGAGATAAATTGTTGGTGCAAGAGTGGATTCAAAGTGACAAGGCCGCCCTGCTAAAAGATCGCAATGAATTTTTAATTTCGTTTTGGCAATATAAACTAACTGCAAATGGATATTTTTTCATAAAATAGCATTCACCTTTGACTTAGTACGAGACTACACAGTTTTGCTGGGCATTGATGGAAAAATATGTTGAGATATATGGTACTTAATAACTAGCTACTAACTGACTACTTACTAACTATTTATAGTCGAAAAATAGACAGTCGGTTTTTTTTTATAAATTAGGCAAACTGGAAATTTAAATTGAATTCTGTAGCAGTTAAATATATTTTTCATAGCTGCTGATTTTGTATTTGGCAAACTTCATTGAATTTTTTTTTCTATATATTTATTTCATAAGGGTTTTCCCTCAAAATATAATAAAAATATATTTCACAGTTCCTGGAGTAGAACTAAATAAATAATTCCTGCTGAATAAAATTGTATGAATACTGCAGTGCAAAGCACTATTCTAACGTACATTTGATGTATTCCGAGTACACCTCAGGCAGGTGCATAGATTTTTCCTACAGGGTATTACCTTGACCTGTGTTAGTGTTACAAACTCATACTACATACATACATATATACTATCAATTGCTTTTTTTCTCTCTCTCACATATTCATGTTGTTTGGTTCTGCGTGGTTTGACTAACTATCCAAGTGCCAAACACTCTGTGCATTGAGTTTGATTAATGTGCGAATTATCCGAAGTGATTGATGAAACGTCAGTTTAGCATAGTTTGGACAATACACTCACCACTCCTAGTCCAAAGTTGTATAACGTTTGTATGTACATATGTTTGCATTTTAGCAACGCGCATTCCAACTAAAACTTTTATTTGTTTCGACTGAATGGTCGAAAAAGTTACGAGCGAAAAAAAAAAAAAATTTATTTTTTTAGTTGTTTTTGTACATTTCGTGCTGCTTGTTGTTAGACCGATATAGACAATGGTATCAACATACTTTTATATGTACATATGCATGTTACTGCCCCTACCCCTTTGTTTTTGCTGGTTTCAAATAAATTTAATACAAATGACAGCAAGTTAAGGAATTTATTTGGCTCAGGGAATTTCGTTATCAAGATAGTGACTATTCATTAATTATATGGATGTATGTGCATATGTATGTATGTATGTACATAGGTTTGTATGTGTATCCGTATGCTTGTCCTTAGGTTGTTGCGGTTTATGGTGTCTTATGTGACCGGTCTCGACCTTATTTTGTTTGATGGCTTATTTTTACTTGTGTTGATAAGGAAGTTGTGGGTTTTAGCTTATTAACTTACAAATTTGGATAGTGCTTACAGTGTCACGACCTAAGCTCAATTTGGACAACTTTTACATGCGAACTTTTTAAGCTTGTAGATGCTATGATACATCAAGTTTTCGAATTTTTTGCCTAGGATTCATTTCCACTCTCTAAATTCTTGCCTCTTTCTCCTTTCCATATTCTTAATTTGTTATTCTTAGGTATATCCATCCAGGCACTCGGGATAAACGAGAGATCAGAACGACAAAAACACGAAGTGAACGAAGTTGCATCACAGCGCTAGTAGGCGATTTTTTTTTCGCCAGCACTTAGCGACTTATGAATAAAACAAAAAAAAATTTTTTTCCCAAAAATTCGAAATGTTCTTCGAAGATGAAATGAAAACTTGTCGCTTGCGAGTTAGTAACCAAAATTATGAGCGCTTAAAAATTTGTCTGCTAGCTTATTTTTTGTTGAATAAAACAATTTTTTTTTTTTAAATTCAAAATGTTCTTCGAAAATCAAATGAAAACTTGTCGCTTGCGAGTTAGTAACCAAAATTATGAGCGCTTAAAAATTTGTCTGCTAGCTTATTTTTTGTTGAATAAAACAAATTTTTTTTTTTTTAAATTCGAAGTGTTCTACGAAAATCAACCAGTAACCAAAATTATGAGCGCTTAAAATTTGTTCTGCTAGCTTATTTTTTTGTTGATTAAAAAATTTTTTTTTTCAAACATCGACGAATAAAACGCTACCATATCTACTTTCTATGGCTTGCTTATGTTGGATGATTTTCAATTCTTCCATTTAAATCATTAACACTAATTCTAATTGGAAAATCTACAGAACAAGAAGAATGTATGATACACCCAGGAGCTTTCGTTTGCTCTATAAGCTTCAATTTAAAGGACTAAAAAAAAAGTTAAGAGATTGACTTACCATTATTTTGAGTTCAGGAGTTTTCCAGGAAAATCTGAAACGAAGAGAGAAAATATTAAATATTTCGAAATACGAAGAATTAATCAAAAGGATAGACTTAAACGTATAATTGTTTGATTTGAAAAAGTCTTCCACTTTTTACTTTCTAAATACCATTCCCCTAACCCTTGGCAATTCCTAGCACAAACTTAACCGAAACTCTTATCATTGTTTGACCTGCATTCAGCAATAATAAATAATATATTTTGTAGCCATTTTTGGCCATACTGATTGCCAAACTTAAATAATGCAACAAATATGCATAGCACGAGTAGCTACTTTCGGCACTTCATTTCCACAAAATAGATCAGAAGTTTATTGCCTTCAAAATGCAAACACACACACATACACATTTACTAAAAAAAATTCTAAAAATGCACACGTACTTCCAGCCAAGCACAAAGTTATGGAACTGCAACTGTTCTCTACCACAAAACTAACAATTTCAGTTAAGCTATATTGCTACAAAATCATGCTTACAACAGCAAAATACAAGCAGAATTGTGCGAATTTAGGTAAAAGCAAATTTAAGCAAAAACAAAAACAAAAAGCAACAAAAAATTGGGGAAATAGTTTTAGGTGTAACAGGAATGCGCAACATTCCAATACAGAGTTGCATTTGTATAACGATATATGTATGTACATACATAAATACATTAAAAACAAAGAAACAAGCATATTGTAGCGCATTCATGCAAATTCGACGAAACCCGTTAGGAAATATTAGAAGAGCTTTACAAGGTGGTAATATAAACTAACTTTAAATGGATATTTTTTTTATAAAACAGCGTTCGCAATTGACTCAGTACGAGACTACACAATCTTGCTGGGCAATGCTGGAAAAATATGATGAGTTACATGTTACTCAATAGCTGGTTATTACTAACTGACTACTTACTAACTATTTGTAGTCGAAAAAAAGTTAGTCGTTTTTTTTTTTTAAATTAAACAAAGTAGTAATTTAAATTAAATTCTATACGTATTTATATATTTTGTTGATTTTTTATTTGGGGAATTTCTGTCCTCTCACTTCTTAAATATTGAAAAAAATGCTTATTTAATTTTTCTTAATTTTTTTTTTAATTCACATATGTAAGTTTCTACCTACTAATGGCGTGTTATTCCGCACAAAAAATATAACTACTAACAAACTAGCTTTTTATAGTCAGCTAAAAGTGAGTTATGTGCTCTCAGCAAATTAAATTTCCCTTTTCACCTTCAAAGTTTTTCCCGAAGTGTTTAAATTGTAATTTTGTGCTCACAGCCGCATGTTAAAGTTATCAATATGCAAAAGTTACAACATATGTGCAGTTAGATAGAATTCAAAATATATTCCGAGAATGTCTTTGGGTGTTGAAGCGGAAGCAACAAATTTACATTTGGTCGTCTCTTCACCCGAATGCTGCCCCTAAATATAATATTTGCTCTTACTTCAAGTTGCTTGTTTGTGTATTTGTTGGCAATACTACTTTCAATTTATACATACACAACTACATTTGTTTGTGTGTAGTGAAAATTTTGTGGCTATCATTGCTGAATTGCTCGAATTTACAAGCTTAATTTTTAACAAATTCAATTGGCTGGCATATGTTCAGTATTAAATTGCCTAGAAACACTTGAATGAATTTAACTTGCGAGCATAAAATTCAAGTTTAACAAAACTTTGAGCAAACAAATCTGAAGGTTAGTAATTTAAATCGGATATTCATTTATTGAGATTAAGTAAACAGAAATTCAATTGGATTAGGAAGCTATTCTAGATGAATGGAATATTTTTTGTTTTCTTTTGAATGCGAATTTCTAAGATTTTTTTAAATATGAAGCAGGAATTTAAGTGTGTTCACGTATTAAATTTCATTAAAATTTTGTAGCTTTAACATAAAAAATAATTTAAAAAAAACCACACTTACGCCGACCTAACCTAACATAACCTAAAATTGTCGTTCATTCTAATTTAATATCTATCACCACTCCCTTTTATATTTCCCTTCCATTTTCTCTTTCTCATTAACTTTCCTTTATCCCTTTATTCATAGTTTCTCTCTCCTTTTTGTACTCCTTTCCATATCCCGCTTTCCTTTCCTTTTCATCTTTCTTATTCTCCCACAGCCTTCTCGCCGGACACATCAATCTACTGTCGTAAGCAATTTCCATAAAGCACCCTTGACATAAATATTTCATGCGAATTTTTGCTTTCCTTGGAAATTTCAAAGGAAAAAGCTCCTTTCTCAGTTGGATATGTAAATCTTCTTTGCATGTGGCATAACTCAAGTGGATTAGGTTTGATCCACTTAGAGTTATTTTCTTTTCTTTGATAAATTAAGCTCGTTCTCGGAAGTAGACGATTTTATCCGCAATTTGCAATTTTAACGCATTGTCTTAAATTAATTAATTAAATGCGAGATACAAAGTATAATGCCGCAACATTATGCAAGCTAACATAATTACACACACATACACATACATACATGCATGTATGAACTTATGTGACGAACACATACGAGTATATGGATGGAGTACACTGTAGGGAAAATCTGTGCTTTAAGAGCATTCGAGATTTTTTCGGGATTAGTTCAGAAAAATTTCGGGATTGTTTTCGAGACTGTCTTGGCATAGTCTTCTGGATTTTCAGGAATAATTTTTTTTTCGGGACTAACTTCGGATTTTTTTCGGGATAAATTCGTCAATGTTTGCATATTTTCGGGATCATTTGGAATCGCTTTGTGACTTTTTTGGTAGCATTACGGAACTTTTTCGGCATCATTTGAGGATCATGTCTAAATTGCTTTCGGGATTTTTTCGGAAAAAATATATTGCGAAATTATCATGAAAATGACAGAAAATTATCCTAAAAACAATACTGAAATAAACCTAAAATGGTCCCGAAAATAATTTTTTTTTCGGGATTTCTTCGGCATAAGTTCGGACTTTTTCGAATATTTTCAAGGTCATTTGAATTGTATGGGCGGAAATTTTCGACACCATTTCAGGATAATTTTTACGAGACTTTTACGGGACAAAAGTAGTCCCGAAAAGTTTCGAAACCCATCCCGAAATGATAAGAGGTTGAGTTCTTTCACGTGTAAGGGTAATTTTTTCAAATTCAATTCCAAATACCTAGCCAAACGTTACTAGTGGCCAGTTTCGAACCAATCTTTTTTTGTACTGAAAATTTATTTCTGAACCGGAATATTTTTCTAATTCGTTATTGAGTTCCCTGCAGGGTACAACAGTAATGCCGTAATATGGCAATATTTACTTCTTCCATGTCACACATACATACACATATCTAGACACATAATAACAACCATTCATTCGTTCTTTGAATTGCACGCTGTTTCTGCTACAATTTAACGAATTTATGTGGCAAATAAATTAATGATCTAAGAGAGTGATGCAGCTGTGACAATAACACCCAACGCCCGCACAAAAACTGAACATCACATTATAATGCCTTCAAGCAATGAGCGTTAAATATATTGATATATGCACACACACACATACATATCTACTTGGAAATGCACTGTTGACTTGTTTGTTTGTATGCAACTTAACTCAGCTCAACTCCAAACGCTTATTAAGCTTTTTGTTGCACGCTGGGATCATCCTTGCCTCTTTTTGCATTGGAGTGGCCTTTATAAAATGAAATTTATTGTTGCACTTCTCTGTTGATTGTTGCTGTTGTTATGGTCGTTGTTTTCGTTGTCATTGCATATGCCGTCGGTAAAAGTTTTGTCATCACTTGTGTATATATGCAGCTTTATTCACATGTACATACGTATGAGCATGTGTGTGTGTGTTCATGTTTGTGCGAGCTTTATAAATATCGGCAAGTATATATTCTATGTTAGCACAAAACTACATATATCGGTAACATTTTGATATGTTGTATATTATCGGCACACAACTTGGTAACAAAAAACTAACTCCCTATGAATATTACGACACACATATGTAAACTTGCATTTGAAAGTAGAAAAAGCAAACTTTTATTACATTTATGTATATCCTTATTGTATATCCCAAAATAATCCGTAAATTATTCTTATAATATGCCAAACAAGTTTCGTATTGATCAATAAGGAGTCCCGAAATGATGGTGAAATGATCTCTAGAAACACCGAAAATAATTCAGAAATTATGTTTAAAAAATCCCGAAAGCAAACCCGAATTTATTCCTCAAAGGTAGGAAATGATACGAAAAAAACACCAAAAATATCCCGAAATGTTGCTAAAAAGCCGAAAAAAAATTTTTTTTAATTACTTTTAAAAAATCCCGAATTAGTCCCGAGAGCAATCCCGAATTTATTCCGAAATGATATCAAAAAAGTCCAAAAAAAATTTTTAAATGATCCTAAAAAAGTTCCGAAGTAGTCTCGAAAGCAATCCCGAATTTCTTTCAAAAAGGTTAGAAATTATCATGAAATAACAGCGAAACAATCCCGAAATGTTTCTGAAAAGATCCCGAAATGATATCAAAAAAGTGCAAAAATGATCCAAAATTATCGTTTAAACGTCCCGAAATGTTTCTTGAAAATGTCCCGAGATGATATCAAAAAAGTCCCAAAAAACCAGAAAACTTGACCCACAACAACCCCGAAATTTTACTGAAATGATCCCGAAATGATATCAAAAAAGCCCAAAAAAAATACGAAATTAGCCTAAAAGGTCCCAAAAAAATTCAATCCAAATATCATTTTCAATCCAAATTTTGCTTTTGAATGGCTGATTGCCTTGAGATCAAGCTAGAGAGTTTGAATGCCACTGGATAAGCACGGCTAATAGCGACAGTTTGAAAAACAGTTATGCAGCCACTGGAAACCAGTTTTGTATCGAACTGAATGAGGTACCTGAACAGATTTCCCTGAGTAGATGTGAATGGAAATTAGAAATACTAATAGTCTAGATAACTATTTTTCGTCATTGAATTGAATATAATAATTTTTCCGAAGCACTGTGGAAACATATAAAAGCCGATTTTTGTTTCCAAGCACTAAGCGACTTATGTATGAATAAAAAAACAGCAATTTTCTTTTAAAATTTAAAACATCCTTGACTGGGTGCTAGTTATTCCCAGCAACGTTTCATGTATGTTATTAATTTTTATTTTTTTTTTCAGACAATTTCCTGGTATTTAAGGCATGTCTGTGTGAATGTATGCATGTAAGTATATATGGTATAAATTCTTCTATAATTGCATGTACATTAATAAAACATATTCATGTTGGTTTGTTTGTATGCCATTTGTTGTTTGTTATTGCTGTTTGTTCGTTTGATTTGTTGCCATCATCGAAACTTGCATGCATATGTGTGTATAAACATTCACTCGTATGTACATTTGTATGTGTACCGTAAGCTTATAGCGCAACATTCATTTTACCGTTATTATCATCGCAAATGCACAACGATTAATCATAGCAATTCATTGCGTATTATAATAGCTTCCAGCACTTTTCAAGCGAATGTCAGTATCAGCTAGTGTGCTTTATATCAAAGTTATGGATGTAGATAGATACATATTAGGGTGGGCAAAAAAAAATATTTGTATTCAAAAATCAAATCTTTTTTTTTTTTTTAATTTTAATAAACCTTTTTATTGATTAAAATTTTTAAGTTAATTAATTAATATACAAAATTCAAAATTTATCTTGTTCAAATCCCCTTTAATTTTAATATGCAAGTAAGTGTATTTAATTTTTAGATTTTTACCGAAAATTTGCACCCCACCATAATATGCAAACATATCTATGTACATACATATATCCTTCACCGTGACTATCTTTTTTTATGCATTTGCATTGTAAAGCTATTTATGTGAAATGACTGGATAAAGACTTGTCTCACGTTTTACTCTGAAAAATATAAATCGTAATTTCTTTAGCAAATTACACCTATTTAAATATTTCTACATATTCATGGAACCAAATTTAAAAAAGTGGTTGAAAAAATTCTCTCTGCTTTGTTTTATTTGTAAAAAGCGCTATCTCGTGCCATGTGAAATCGTCAGGTAGTTGGCATCGAACTCTCACAAATTTAAAAGAATTTTCTTGTGAAGTTCTCTTTCATGATAAAATTAAATTAAAAAAAAAAAAAACATTTTTTTCGAGAGTTGTCCAAATTCAACACTCCACAATTATTTTTCTTTGAAAGTTTGATTTCTTCAATATTTGGGAAACCAGTGCCTGTGGAAAAAAACAAACTTTGACACTTAGTTAAAAAAAAATATTTAGAATAAAATTTGTAGTTTTTAAAAATCAAAAAAATCACAGTTCACCAATCAGTTTTGTATTAATTTCCTTTTTGTAATATACCTTTAATATATCTTAATGTATTTCAAAGTTTGCAGAGCAATGGTTTTTCAAATATTTATTTTTGAAATTTACCTAAAATTCTTTTTAAAAAAAGGAAAAAAAACTCATATATTTGAAAACAAAAAAAAAAAAACACTCTTCTGAAAATTTCAGAATGTCTTTAGATAAAATATTAAAAATATAACTTTTTTTTCTGAAAATAATGCAAATCTAAAATTTCACTTTATTTCAATATTTAAGAAACAACAATAAAAAAAAAAAAAGAAAAAAACAAATTTTTTAAATTTCTATTAGAAAATTGTTGGTTTTTAAAAATAGTTCAAATTCAGTTTCGCACTTAAATGTTAGACTCGATTTTTCAATTTTAAGAAATGTTTTTTTTTTTTAATATTCTCAACATTACATATAT
Organism: Sphenella marginata; assembly: GCA_951509765.1. Lineage (NCBI taxonomy): Eukaryota > Metazoa > Arthropoda > Insecta > Diptera > Tephritidae > Sphenella > Sphenella marginata. Next base: position 5,192,787 of record OX608082.1, read on the forward strand.
TCGATTCTTATTCAATAAATACAAATTTACTCAATTTTATTAACTGTATCAAAAAAAAAAAAAACAAAAAATTTTGATTTGTATTTGAATTCTAGTTAAAATTCAGCTTCGCTCTTAAATTTTTGGCTTTAATCTTTTTTAAATAAAAAAAAAAAGTGTTTTTTTATAAAAAATTAATTTTTTTATTTTTTAACTTCCTCTCCGATTTGAATAGATATATGCAATTTTACTCAATTTTAATAACTGAATTTTTTCCGAAAAAAAACAGTAAAAATTATTTTTAAATTTTTTTTGTTAAAATTTTGTGGTAAATTTTTTTATCACTTTTTTGTTGCTACAATCCACTGGCATGAGGACAATGTGTAAGTTCTCAAAGTTCAAGGATTTTGTCTGACAGTCAGTCTCACCAAGTAATTTAAGTGAAAAAAATGTATTTCGTTATCAGATTTTATTTAAAATTCGAGTAAGAAATCAATATTGATTTAAATCTCTTTTGTAAATCCGGCATTAATTGAAATAGACTAAAAATATAAAAAAAAATAAAGCAATAAAAATTTTTCCCAAAATTTAAAAATTTTATATATGAAAAAAGAAGAAAAAACAAGCTGGAATTTTTATGATGTCTTTAGATACATATATCAGATCAGGTATAACAAAAAAAAAACAAACTTTAATTTTGTCGATTTAGGAAATTTAAAATTTTGTCAGTTTAAAAAAATTAAATTAAGATTTTTGAAACAAAATTTTTTAGTACCCCTAAGTTCCGTTTTTGAATGTAAAATTAACACATCGCTGCCTAGTTGTTTCGAGAGTCATACTAGTTTGCGATTTTATTTTCAACTAGTTCCTTTCACTGCTAGGTATATATGACCATACAAATATACAAATAATGCCCATCTTCAATTTCCCGATATCAATTACTTGCACAATAACCGTGATTGTTTTCTAGGTGTCGCTGTACCACTTGTCTCACACCAATACACACACACACAAACACACACGCGCCCCGGGTGACTGGTCAACGCTGCGTGATTTCCTATCGCAGCAGTGTCAACGAAATTATATCCGCGAGTTGTGCATTTGTTTTCGCTCTCTCACAATGTATTTGTTTGTGTATTTTATTTGCAATTTCAATCAGTTTGCAATTTAATTAAATGTAAACAACAAATATTGTTGCTAGTATTGTTGATGTGACAAGTGGTGGTGCTGCTGCTCGAGGTGGCGGTGATGGTGGAGTTGGTGTTGGTGTTGCTGCAACAATTAATAGCGCATTTGTTGCATTGCTATTTTGCATTTGTATTGGTGGCCAGTCGGTGTGATCTGTCTACGAACCGCAGTGCTTTGCAACCGTCATTTATGGCGACGTTACGTGCGTCCGGCATTGCCATCGATACTTTGGCTGCTGCTACCACAAACGCCTGCGGTTACAGTTACACGTCGATCATAGCTACTACGCTTCCGGTGTTATGTACAGTTGCGGCAACACCAGCATTGCAAGCAAGCGCCAGTGATTTGTGTTCAATGTAAATAGCAAAACTTTTTTGTTCAAAACTTGTTTTTATTGGTTGTTTATAGCAGGAAAAGGAAATTTTATTCATATTTTACAATTCCACGCATTTTAATTATTATTTTGTTATTGTAATGTTGCTGGAATTATGTATTTTATGTTGGGTTATGTAAAATAGATTGCAGCAGTAGCCAGTTCGAAATTGAAAACAGAAATCGGCTCGAACCATCGATTAAGTTCAAGCTTGTTCTGACATATTCAGAAGGATCGTGAAGAGTTGAGTAGAAGTTGAAATTTTTCTTGAAGTATTCATGCCCTTTGATGCAACATAAAATTTGTCTATGGAACTAAATTCAACGTCGAGCTTTATAAGCTTCGTGCAACAAATTCCAGCCCAAACGTCTACCCAAACTGCGCCATGTTCCCTCCTGCCTTCTTCTTTTACCACGCGCCATAAACAACACTGACCACTGCATTTCCACACTAATTTGGTATTCGCATAGAATAATTCCACTACTTACAATAACAAACACGACAATTAATAAGCTATAGACACTTGCAACGCCTACAAAACATGTGGTGCCTGGCTGTGTATTTGTATAGCTCTTAAGTGTATGTGCTTCATGTGAGTTGTGGTTACTGTTGGTTATGGTTAGGGGGTTGTGAAAACTTGCTTGTATTTAGCACTTTTGTAAAATTGGCTGGCCTTACATGAATTGGCAACAAATTGCAGCACGAACACAAAATTATGCACGCGCTCATTAACCGCTCGTGTTGGACTCTGTAAATATACACAGACACAAGTGCACACATAAATATGTACATATGTATGAAAACATGAACAATATCTGTTTATAATAGGCTCATTTAGTACACGCGAATCAATGCTACATATGTATGGATGTATGAATGTACGCACTTCAATGTCTCTTACAAAATAGTTAATGGCGTTGACCATATTTTTTTGACTAGAAAAAATAAGACACATTGTTGTAATTTGTAATTTGTAGCTTGTAATATGTAATTTGTAATTTGTAGTTTATAATTTGTAATTTGTAATTTGTAATTTGTAATTTGTAGCTTGTAATTTTCAATTTTTAATTTGTAGCTTGTAATTTATAATTTGTAGCTTGTAATTTTTAATCTGTAATTTATAGTTTGTAATTTGTAATTTGTAATTTGTAATCTGTAATTTGTATTTTGTAATTTGTAATTTATAATTAATAGCTTGTAATTTTTAATTTCTAATCTGTAATTCGTAGTTTGTAATTTGTAATTTGCAATTTGTAATTCGTAATTTGTAATGTGTGATTTACAATTTATAATTTGTAATTTGTAGCTTGTAATTCGTAATTTGTATTTTGTAAATTGGTATTTTGTAATTTAATTGTTTAATTTTTAATTTATAATTTGTAACTAGTCTTTTTCAATTTATAATTTGAAATTTGTTTTCTGAAGACACATGGTCACCGTATATGTTATCAATAACAATTACGTATACGCACCGGTGTTTGCTTTTTTGAAATCTGCCTTTAAAGATAAGTAAGGTAAAATAATCGGAATCGGAATTCAAGTTTACCCAAACTATGGAATAATCAAAAAGCTGCAAATTATGGCATATATGGACGACATCGATGTTCTGAGATAGCGTCCCATATGTTTGTAAGCATGGAAAGTTATTGCAAAAGCTGTTCAATATTTCCATTTCGCTTACGAATCTGTTGATATTTGAAACTAGTTTGCTGTGTAAGATTACGTTATCGCTGTTGTTGTTGTTGCTGTTGCTTACTCTGATTGCAAATGCTCTTAAGTTATTAATGCACAACGCATCTTGGCTTGGCTTTGCTATGCTTTGAACTTTGCAAAACGCACGTAGTTTGCATTTTAATTACGTTTCCAGGCAATAAATTGAGTTTTTATAGCCAACAGACAAACACAAATACATATACAAGCTGTGTAGACTTGTTAAATTTTGCTGAAAAGCTATATTTTCTCATACCAAAAAAAGAAATGTTTAAACAAAGCTGGCTGCGAATGTTCATAAAACAAAATTATATGTTTTCCAAAGAGAGAGAGAGAGATAGCACTACTGGTCATAATTCGTATTGAATTATTTGTTTTGAGAATTTATGTGTTCAATTAAAAATCTAATAATTTCATATTAATGCGAAAATAATTTTCTGATTGGCTGCATTTTTTGATTGTTTATTTGCCAATCAATTTTTTGGTGTGTTTGTTTTTTTTTTCAGATACCATCATTATGGAATTATTTTTGTGTGGATTCTTAAGCAACTCGGTAGAAGGTATGAATGGTAGCAAAATTCATATTTATGGTATGATTTTGCTCTGCTTCTGCATTTAGTCTCACAAATAATCCCGTATAAGCGATAGCGAAACCAATTCGAAACGCTGAGAGAGTCCTTGTCGTGGTTCAGCTGTTGTAAGAGGTCGATTTTTGTTTATTACAATTGTTCAATCAAATAGGTGGCAAGTTTCATTTTTGTATAAAAAAAAAAAACGAAAGCAAACATCTTAAAAAATTTCTGTCTGTATGTCTGTACATTTGTGCGCGCATCACTCAGAATATGCTGAGCAAAATGGAATATACCTTCTGCTGTTTCATTACTAGAAGTCTAACTTAATATCTACGGGAACTGTCTTTCGCACCACTTTTCCGGTTCAAAATTTATCGGCCAATATGTTTGTCAGCGTGTCCCAAAATGTATCTCTATAATAAGGTTGTCAAACGAAAGGTTCTAACCTCTAACTAGTCGCAAGTTTTGTCTTTTTTTTTTTTTACTTAACAACTGAAGACAGAAATCATTAAATCGTAGAATGCTCTCAGCGAGCAGATGCCAGTGAAAGTAGGCAAAAATGAGCAGCGCCCTATTTCACAAAATATTTACAAACAATAACCCAATTACGAGATCAACCTCAGTTTTAAAAAGGAACAAATTCTCCATGAATACGCTTCCAAATAACTTTTTTTTTATTGCAAGCAATTTTGTAAAACAAAGTGAGCTTAATTTAATCCTGTTTTGCTTTTCTTACTCTCTTCGCCATTTAATTTATGGAACTTTCCCCAAAAAGGCTTAACATCTCCCTACAAAATATTAATAAAGCAATCTTATTTCGTGCGTAACACAATTTTACAATAAAAAAAAAAAAAAAATAAATAAATAGAAATCGACCGCATTAAAATTTAGCATCCCTTCACAGCTTGGACCATCAATAGGCGCAGCGCTTTTGTACGCTGAGACAACGCCCTTTTCCACTTAGGCACTTCATTTTCCAGTTGACATGAATACAAAATCATGAAATGGTGCCATCATACTGAATTTCCTTTTTGCTTACAAAATTATTCAAAGCCAAACAAAACGAATGAATTTACTTATTTCTACAAAACATTCAAATTGACGCACACATTTTATATACAAAAACAAGAAATGGCTGAATTAATGGGCAAACATAAAAGGCGTAAAGCATTAAGCAACAACAACGCTAAGCAAATATTAAGGAAGACAACGAAATATTTCTTGACATTTAATGTCACAGCGCGCGTGTGGGAGGAATGGACGGTAGAGTGAGGCAATTTGATAAATTTTTTGGTGTCATTGAGGGCAAATACTTTTGCTGTAATTCGTCAAATATTTGACATATTTTGTTGCGAACGCCTTAATGGGTCTTTTGTGTATTTAAGTGTGTAGGTGTATATGTGTGTGTAGGAGCGTGTTTGTGCATTTGTGTGTGTGTGTCTCAAACACTATTTAGCATAGTTTGTCACAAAATTTTTGATTAATGTGTGTGAAATGCTTCAGTTGGCCTTTATTATAATATAGAGCAATATATACCTAAATATTTACTGAAATTCATATTTTCGTTAAGGGTTATTCTATATCAAATCTAATATTTTCTAAATTCTTTATAGGAAAACTACAAGAAAAAGTCAATATCTATTTTGGACTATAATTTTTTTTTTGCGAGGCCACCCCAAAGCTTCCAGATCAAAGCGTCAAATGTGAGTCACACATTTCGTGTCACCATATTCGTCTATAACTACAAAACCGGTAAAGCTATCGAAATAAGTGACATGTTAAACTTAAGGCTAGACATCTAGTAATGCAACGTTGACAGTTGTATTCAATTATGTTCAGCGGTTTTTGCGTGATGCGCGAACAAACGCGCAGACAAAATTTCAAAAATTCTAAAAACTGCTGCTAGTGCCTCAAAAATTACTCATCCCACTATTTTTCCTTGAATAGCTGCATTAAAGGCACATCTATCTTTTAAAGTGAATTCTATTGGATTGGACATAGGGCTTCATTGAAACTCATACCGAGTGGTGCCGTTTATCAAAAAAAAAAAAAAAAAAAAATTGGGTTTTTTTTTCGGAATAGGTTGATCTCTTGGCCAGTTGTCGGTGGTTATCTCTATTTGAAAGAAAACCCACAATTAACAAAAAAAAAAATTATGGAAATTTTCAAAGCTTTGAAATTTTTAAACCATGTTTTTGAGCTTTGCCCAGTCTTGGAATAAGTTGAAATTCTCTCTATTTTGAAAGAAACCACAGAATTAACCAAAAAATGTGAAATAAATTTTCAAAGCTTTTAATTTTAAAACCCTAGAAATCTATAGAGCTTTTTTGAGCTTTTGAAAAAAATTGAAATATCGAAATATAAAAAAAATTCTTTGAACTAAAATTTTACAACCCATTAAATCGAAAGAGCTTTTTGAGCTTTTGAAAACAAATTTAAATTAGCGAAATATACAAAAATTCTCAGAATTTCAATTTTAAACTCAAGAAATCTAAAGAGCTTTTTTTGAGCTTTTGAAAAAAATTTTATTTATCAAAATATAAAAAAAAATGCTCAGAATTTTTAAGTTTCAAAACCCCAAAACAAAGTTAACTCATATATTTTTCAAGGCAAATGCACACTTCTTTAAGAAATCTAATATAAGTGATTCCTCCCTTCTAGCGCTATACTACTTATGGAATGCCCCATTTATATTATTAATATTCATCAATTACAAGAGAAAGTGAAAAGTTGCTAGCTGACAACTTTGTGTAACATTAGTTAAAACAAGAACACAAAACACCAGACACAAATTATTTCTAACGGTACTCTAGAGCTTTAGCAATCATGCTTTTACTTCGTTAGATATGTAAGCAAATCAAAAGCATACTTAACGCTGTCTCAATGGCAGCATTTTGCGAGCGCGTGTGGGCGTATTTTGATGAGTCTACGTGCTGGGACTTGCATGAACGCGTACGTATGTATGTGTGTAAAATAATGATTTTTGGTTTTGCGCTCGTTTTATCCCCGAAAAGGGTAGCAACTGTCTCTAAGGAGTTTGTAAGCTTGCCATCATCTCAGAAGAACAAGTGTTGCTATGTGTTTTTTGCATGTGAATATGCCTCATTTGAATTTGTTTCTTCTTCGTGTACGGAATTTGTAAATATTTTCCCATCATATTCTGTACACACAATTTAAGGCGCACAAACTTACGCACTTAGCTGGCTACTGTTTCTACTTGATATATATTAAAAAGTTTTTGTTGGTTTAAGATAACAAAGTGTTTGCTTTATACAAGAGCCTTACTCTCCTTCGCTGCTAGGTACACACTCAACACTAAATATTTAAAGTTCATGAATTTTTAATTAGAATTAATAAATAACTGCTGGATAATGTAAAGTTTTCGTTTTTGAAAGCTGAGACGAATACTTTTGTTTGTCTTTGAAAAAAGAGGGGACATCAATAAAAAAAGCCAGCAGTTATTTAAGCTGAAAGTTGGTAAAAAGGAGCTTAATTTTATCTGTATTAGTTAATAATACAAAGTGGTTTCTTTGTGAAGCTTTCAAAGCTCATACCTAAAGATTTTGTTAAAATTTAAACTGCATACTTTTAGGCGCATATATTATTATCTATCGGTATAATTTGATAGTTTTTCGGTATTGTTCGCGGGTTTATTCTGGAGCTTTTTTGACTTAATTTGGTTTTGGTTTCAGGATTTTTTAGCATAATTTTTGAGTTTATTCATTACAAATTTTTGTATTGAAATGGAAAATTAGATCTAAAAAATATTTTTAAAAACGATTAAAAAATTGCATACTACCAAAAACAAGAAGTTTTATTAAAAATCTGGCCTAAAGCTCAATAAAAAATATCAAAAAAAAATAAAAATTTGTTTAAATTTAAATAGTAATAATAATAAAATAAATATTTGAAGTGGCTAAAGTCAACATTTTAGTATCAAAGTCATTAAAAAAAAACTTTTTTAATACCCCTAAAAATATGTTATGTGAATAGGAACAGCTGATTACCTAGGAAGTATGAGCTCAATGTTGCATACTTTCAGGCGAGAGAAATTTTCATAATGCGTGAGCTTTTCACAATTTCCATGTCATCGCCTTACTACACGCATAATGTCCACCAGCAATTTGTCTATTTATGCTAGTCCCAACTTTAAGCAAACAACACAAAACCTGCCACGACATTGCCGCAGAAAATTCTGTCAATGTCATTTTCATATCAGCCACCCTAAGACCAATAGTAGTTGGTCGGCCGAGTGGCGATGTAAATTGTGGCAAAACTGCTGCTGGCAGCATTTGATATTTGCCATGGGCGCGCTGACATAGCTCCCGTTAAATGATGAGTTCAAAGTGCTAAAGGCAATGTGTAGAAGTGTAAGCGTTGTTGTAGTACGGTTGAAATGTGGAAAATGAGCAAAATACAGTTATTTGCCACACCACAATTGGGTAAGCGGTTGCGGGGTGGCAGCAGCTAAGCGGACATTGAGTGAAGTGAAACGAACATCAAACACTCGAATGTAGTAGGCATGAAGTGCGACTGGCCGCTTGACTGCGTTGAACTTTCGAGCATTTTCAAAATTTGCGGTAGACGTATTTTGCATAATTAATGTGAGTGGAATTTTCATCATTAGCGTTTGGCGCGTCGCATGGCTGCTTTCACAGTTGTCATAAAAATATTTTTTTGTTTTTTGATTTTGTTGCATTTCTTATTCATGGGTTTCATTATGTTTAATCATCGTTTTGTGGGCCAGTTATTGTTGTTGTTAGTTTCAAACAGAGATGCCAAATTTTGTTAATTTCACGGCTGAATAGAATATAATTTTAAGAAGCTTAATATAAAAAAATAAAATAAAATAAAATAAAACAAAACAAAATAAAATTAAATTAAATTAAATTAAATTAAATTAAATTAAATTAAATTAAATTAAATTAAATTAAATTAAATTAAATTAAAGTAAAGTGAATTAAATTAAATTAAATTAAATCAAATAAAATAAAATAAAATAAAATAAAATGAAATAAAATAAAATAAAATAAAATAAAATAAAATAAAATAAAATAAAATAAATATAAAATAAAATAAAATAAAATAAAATAAAATAAAATAAAATAAAATAAAAATAAAATAAAATAAAATAAAATTAAATTAAATTAAATATTGCTGGCAACACTGTCCAGGAGTCATGTCATTTATTTGTTTTCTCATTTTTCAGCCACCGTCGTGTTGCTGTCCTAAAAAGCATTCGCAAAACTTCTTAATTTTGACCTCTCATTCAAATGATGTCGCTGTTGTAAATGCTTTTTTCCATCACAATTTCGTTGTTACTCATAAATTCCTTCACTTTATTTTGTTTATTATGCTTTTTGTTGTTTGTGAATATTTAAATAGCTTTGACAGCACTTTGAGCCTAAACAAACGCTAAACAAATGGCGTTTCTCTTATATCCCCCGCTCCTGCGCTCTCTCTTCGAACCTTTTTTTATGGCACAGCATTGTTTGGTGGCTTTTGTAAAATGTTGTTACTGTCACTTTATTGTTGTTTTTATTAAACGTCACTTAGTAGACATTTTTAAGGCTTTACGGCGTTTATGATAATTAAAACATTCGTTGCCTGTGGTATGAGGTGCTTAAAATTGAATTTAATTAAATTTTCGCTAATGCTGTTTACTTTTGAGATGACTTTTTTTATCTCATGCGGAGGCGCAGCTTTAATCAGAGATTTGAAAAAAAATGTTGTTTACATTCAAAGCAAAAGGGCGAAAAAAGTGTTTTAGAAAGTAAGTATTAAGAGAACGGATTGCGCATCTTTTTGCGTTTAGAACTTGCAACCGTTTTGCTGATTACAGCAAGCTTTTTTATAATAAACCTAAAAAAAAAATATTTTAAAAATTTAAATTTTCAGAATAACTAACTAACTTTGTGAATAATACTGGCGTTATCCGTTTTTGTTCTTAAAAGCTATTCACCCACAGTTTAGATTAAAAAAAAAGTGAGGAAGCAACTTTAGAAACTATCTAACTCGCTGTGAACTTTTATATTCAACTTTTCACATATTTCCCCTCAATCTATCAATTTCACCGTCAACTATGGCAACGCCGCCTTTGTGCGTGAAACTATTACGAAGCGCAGCTAAATTAAAGAATTCCATTCACTTCTATTTTTTGTAGTTGGTCCTATTGATATACGCTCAAAATTCCACTCACAGCTGTTGCCAACAACAATTTCCGTTTTTTTCACTGTCACTCGCAGTCAAGCGCAGACTAGGCCGTAAACACTATCCCTAGCTCACGCTTCAGCCTACAATAAAATCCTGCAAAAAGTGATAGAATGGCATCATACGCTTGGACTCGCTGGAGCATGATGCTGTTAACGCTTGCCCTTCTGTCCTATTGTTAAAGCTTGGTTCCTATGGTGACGTGGTATGCGTTGCCAATCATTTTTATTTTCTCATTTGACTTTGGCAATAATGCGTGGCAGGTAGTTGTTGTTGGTAATTGCAATTTCATCGTACGTCTGCTATTTAGCGAAGCTTGATTTTATTTTGAACGCTATGATTGTTGAAGAGACATAATAACGTAACTCATAGAGCTACTGTTGTAACGGTAAATAAAAGAAATATATATTTTTTTTGTATGCCAAAGATATTGCTATAGGTAATCGCGGAAGGTGAGACTGAAAAAAAATCGTAGGCTTTAACTTCAACGAAAAAGTTGTTTTAAGCTCTTTTAAATATTCAACCTAAGCAATGTTTTCAAGGTAAACTACGCATATACGAATTTATTTGACAAACAAACTGTTGTTCTGAAAGCCTAATGTTTAATAGAACGTGCTCAAATTTCGCTGAAAAAGCAGTCTAGCAGTTTCTGAAAATGTTCTTAAAGAAAAAAAAACTGTCTGAATTTTACTTTTCTTTTAAAATAAAAGCTTTTAATAATTAATAAGAGAATTTAAAAAAATGCATTCAATAATAATAACTGCTAGTCTTTTTACCAAACATAATGTGGGTAATTCCATTTCGCAACAACTTAGCCTAGCTTTAGCTGATCTAAAAAGTAAAACCGAGCTTTCCGACTAACCTACACCAGCGATTTGACAATAACAAACTTTTACGAAATTAAATTAAAACATGCATTCAAATTTATTAAGCAATTCAAAGCAAAAGCACAAATTTACAAAGCAACAATAGCAATAACAAAGTAACCATAGCATTTTATTAAGAGAACCATTAAAGTTAAATTGAATAGAATAAATAACTTGAGTTGTGGTTTTTTTGTTTTAACATAAAAATTAATATATTTATTTAAACTATTTACGAAATTTTGCCACTGAGCGGTATTGTACTAAATAACGAACACACCATGTGGGCGTTGAAACAGGCACACACACGCACACACACATATACACACATGAAGCGCTCTTAGAAAAGTTGATCCGCTTGTCGCAACTTTTACTCGCTACTGTATGTTTGTATGTATATATGTGTGTATATATGTATGTATGCATAGTTATATACAAAAGAGTAATTGCATAATTTTTCAGTAAACCAAATACCGGAAATTCCAATTAAACAAACTCAGCATGTGGACTTTCAAAAAAATAAAAAAGTAAATAAAAAAAATGAAAATATAGCAATAACAACAACGTTATTTGTTCGGCGCCGCTTGAAAACACATGCAAATATGTAAAGTTATATAACAATTTTCAGCATAATATTTTGTAATTTTTCTTTTTTCCTGCCACTTTTGTGGGTAGCCACGTTGTGCGTATGCAATAAAAATGCTCAGAATATATGTACATACAAACATTTGAAAGTCTGTATGTGGATGTTAGCGCTACAGACAAGTTACAACAATAATGCAATACGAAATTGTAGCAATTTGTTAGTAACTTACTTGAGCTTTCTTTTTGTATACCTTTCATGAACACGAAATGGCATTATAACTTCGGTTGGAGGACTAACTAGAGAAAAGGAAAAGTAAAAGTAAAAGGAAGAGATATATACTCGTATATGAGATGAGTCGAGGTACGTCAATGAGTTTGTCTCTCTTTCTAGCTGTTTGTTTGAAGCTAAACTTGTCAGGGAAGCTGTGGCGGGTACAAGGTTTTGGGATGGGGTAGTTAAATTTTTTTTTTAGTAAGTGTAGAGCACATCTTTCATCCACAAATCCTGTAAAGTATGACTTTTTGGTCTCCGAGGGGGGGTTTGGAAATTTGAAAATTACCCCCATAGATCCACCCCTGCTCGGAAGTAGTGAGAGAAATCGAAGAAATTTACTTTTTCACTATGATTTTTTTTTTTACGAATTGCTCCCATACTTTTTGCAAGCTATGAAAGCGAAAACTCATAAAAGATTAACAAATACATCATGCGATAAATTTCTAAAATGTTACTAGGATCGGCAATGTATTTATTAAATGCGAATTCTTCCAAATCATTGGTTATGCTGCATAAAAATAAAAGTAGCATGTGAGATTTTCTAAATATGTCGTGCGATAAATTTCGAAAATTTAATAATATGCTGTCGCAAGCGGAACCTATAGTTTTGCACAAAATACAATTTTTGGCATTACCTTGTGCCGTTAAAAATATATCATGAAAGTTCAAAAATATATATCAAAAGGAATTTTTTTGAAAAATTCAATTCCACTTGAAAATCGTAAAAGACTCCTTCAATCATGAGAGACATCCATTGGCTGTTTAGTTCCCAATGACTCAATAGTTCCTGTAAGGGGCATAAGTCCTTCATCACAGCCGTCGACAGTAATGCCCTTACTTGCTTGCTTTTTTTTTTAAATTCGCTTTGCAAAATTCGTTTTACCATGGCATGAACGGAAGGACAATAACAGGATATACACTTAATTGGACAATACGCATGAAATGTTGCTATCAATGTGAGTTGTGATTTCAGGAAATCGGCATTGCGCAAATAGTCCGCTAGACAAAGTGCCTGTCCGATGGCGGAAAGTCAAATGGACGTGACTGAAACGCCGAAGGAGAATTTGTAGCAGAGTGGAAAATTGTTGTGAAGGAAATTGGTTGGCTGGCGTTTGAGTGTCGGAGTGTGTGACAGTGGATAGCTCAATGCCTAGCCAATCAATTATTTTTAATGTTAAAAGAAACGAATTACATCCGTATCAATACGTAAACACTCACGCACACAAGTGCATATCAGTGTCAACACATACAGCTCATTTGATTTAATTCAACTTACAATGGCAAATTCAAGCTGAAGCATCCTTTCGTATGAAAAAGTTCGGAGTGATTTTATGGCATTTTTCAATAAGGAATTTTCAAGCAATAAAATAAAATCAAATACAATTCAATGAAATAAAATAAAATTAAATTAAATTAAATTAAATTAAATTAAATTAAATTAAATTAAATTAAATTAAATTAAATTAAGTTAAATTAAATTAAATTAAATTAAATTAAATTAAATTAAATTAAATTAAATTAAATAAAATTAAATTAAATTAAATTAAATAAAATCAAATAAAATAAAATAAAATAAAATAAAATAAAATGAAATAAAATAAAATAAAATGAAATAAAATAAAATAAAATAAAACAAAATTAAATTAAAAATTTCGCTGCAGAAAAAATTATTAATAGGTCTATAGCTCGTACCGAACCAGGATACATTAACTTAAATAAAATAAAATAAAATTAAATTAAATTAAAAAAATAAAATAAAATAAAATTAAATTAAATTAAAAAAATAAAATAAAATAAAATAAAAAAAAAAATAAAAAAAAATTAAATAGCATAATCAAACATTTTAGGAACTGCAGATAAAAGATGTCCTCGAAATTTCATTAAAAAAATTGCACCTCCCCCTCCCAAAATCCTGGATCTGCCTCTGCTTCTACCATATCCTAAACCAAAATAATGTTTAGCCAAAAGGCATTTCAATGCAATGAAGTTGTTGCTTTTTTCATATGTAAAGTAACAAGTGACTTGTAAACGGCGAAATTAAGTTGTTACATACATAGTTTTGTTAAAAAAAAAGTTTAAAAATTATTCGCAAACTTTTTCAAAAACTTTACACACATACTCGCATCATCGAGCTTCACTTCTGCCACATCATCAAACAACAATCTTTCAAATTCATACAAGTTTTATTGAATAGAATTTCTTGTGGATAGCTGCAAGTCATGTGAAAAATGTGAAATGCGAGGACCAGCAATACGCCAAGGAATTGGAATGTTTCTTCCATTTTTGTTGTTTTTTTTTTTTTTTTTTGTCAACGAACGGATGTGACTATGCTTTCCGCTCATACAAATAATGCAAACAAATGCACGGGTGTATAGAGCACAAACTATTCAACAAACAATTTGAAATGTTTATTTTTGTTTTTTTTTTTTCTTTTAAATTTATAAATTTTCTTACTCTTGAGCGCGGAAAGAAATGAAGTTCCCAATTCAATTTAACATAAACTTGCAACTTCCGGCTGCTTTCTTTTCCAAACTGACTGCAGCATAGCTAGCCAGCCTTTGGGCTAAATTAACTTGGCAAACGTACTTATTTACCAACCGGCAGTCAAACGGATATAAAATAATACAAATATGAGATAGTGATTGAGGGAAAATAATAAAAAATAACTGCAATGGGAAATCAAATGAACGAGGATGAGTGAGTAACAAAAGTTAAATATTTAATTCCTAGATTTTTGATTTCGAAATGCAGAGGAAATGATTAGTAGCAGTAGAAGTGGTGATTAGTGGTGGTGGTTTGTGAATTTATGTTAGCTGTTTTTTTCGCATGTCCTAAGCGACTTGTGAACAAAACAATTTTTTTTTTTTTTTTTTTTTTTTTTTAATTTAAAACTTGCTTTCTAAATCAAAATTCAACTTAGAACTTCTTATATCACTTATATTTCAATACTTTTAAATATTTTTTTATTACTTCTTCTTCTTTTTGCCTCATCAATATCTTTTATATTAAACTCTCTTCGCCAATAAAATCTCCGCTTTTGTAGTCCCTAACAGCCAATAGAGACGGACTATTAGCATTCACTTATCCACTTTTATTGCCACGTTGCCTAAACTTCAAGTAAAATTTTTTTCTACAGCACCTTAAGGGCTTAAATATTTTGGCTCTTTCAACGATTTTACATACATATTTATATTTTTCCTGCTTTTATTTTTCGTTGCTTGGCATTTCTTCGTTATTTGTTCAATCTCAAATTTTATTTACTCTTTTACATACATACACTTTTAAGCACTTATGTATGCTCTAATTTATGAATCTACTTCAGCGTGCTTTTTTATTTTTTTTGGCATATATCGTCATTATCTTCTAAATATTGAAAGCTTGTAATTTGTATCATATGTATGTATATAAGCAGATTAGTTGTAATATAAAATTTAGCGATTTTTCACGCTTCAAATGGCATTTTGTTAATTTTCAATTTGATCTGAGTTGTAAGGATTTTTTGTAATTTTTTGTTTCATCAGCCTTCTTTTGATCATGACGATTTTAATCACTATATCTCCAAAATCAGTTGAAATATCAAACATAATACCATCACTCATTGTAGCACTCATTACCACCTTTCGTTTGATACCCATATTGTAGTAACATATTTTGGTTCACCCCGATTCATATATTGGTCGTTAACTCTCAAAGCGCTTGAGATATTGAAATAAGTGTTATCTTAAATTTTAAGGTTAACTTTTTATAATGCAATGGTGGTAGTTATATTCAATTCTCTTGAGCAGTTTTTGCGTGATGCGCGAACAAACATACATACATAGCGACAAAAATGTTGCTTTAGCTGCTATTGGCTCTATAACGAAGCATGCTGATCAAATCTTGTTAAAAAAAGACGAAATTAGTCATAGTTACTACCTTATTAGCACTAAATTTTCAGTCACTAATGTCTGATTAACAAATTCATTAAAATTAAGTAATCTATAAAATGTTCATTACCTAATTAATTAATAATTTTGTATGGTTACTAAGTAGGTACAACCAACCATTTAATGAAACCACTTTTTTATTAAACTTTTTTGTGCTCACTTTAATGCCACTCAT
Organism: Sphenella marginata; assembly: GCA_951509765.1. NCBI lineage: Eukaryota > Metazoa > Arthropoda > Insecta > Diptera > Tephritidae > Sphenella > Sphenella marginata. The sequence goes on from OX608082.1 coordinate 5,208,642, forward strand.
AATCGCAACTCACCTTCAAATATAATCTAATACTCGTAATAGCCAAAAAACACGCGCTAAATTAAATTTGTTTACAAAGCAACCAACAACAACTTTGTGTGTACGCTCTCATTGTTAACTCTTTACAACACACAAAACATTTTAATAACAATTAAATCGCATTAGTGCTTCAGTAATTTTATTTTTATTGCCAAAGTTCGAAATGCAAAATTAGACTTAAAGCTCTTACATAAACCCACAACAAAACAAAACAAATTTAAAAAAAAAAAAAAAAAAAAAAGAACTCAACAAAATCAAAATTCATGCGCTGCAAAATCAACCAAACTAAGTGCCAAAGCTAATTAAAATTGTTATTTTGCACGTAATTCACACCTAATTAACTTTTATGATGAGAATAAATAAATTTATTATTTGCATTTAATAAGAGCATATACATACATACTTACAAACATGCACACACACACAAGCATACACACTCACACATACATACCCCAAATTGTAGTAGAGCCATTGATTCATTTAAATGAAATTTTATATTGGTAGCAAAATCAAAGCAACACTGAAAAATGTGTTTTTTTATATGAATTTTGTATATATGTATATGTGTATGTGTGGGTGCATGTGTATATGTGTGTGCTGTACAATTTTATCACCACAACGTCAGGTGCCGCACTCAAAATAAATGTTTCGTTGTTATTTTAATGCCACTCTTGGGGATTTTGATTGTAACTTAAAAGTATGTTTGTATGTAATCTCTACTTTTATACTTTACTTACATATAAATATATGTTTTATGTTTTCCAATAACTCTTGTCTTCTTTGGAAACTGCTTTTTTTTATTGGCGAACCCGCAATATAAAATGATGTTTAAGTATTGGTTGTCCAAGCAACGTGGCAATTCAAGTGAAAATAAAAATTATGATAAAATAGGTTTATAAGTCTACGTTTATATCAACAGGCCACAAAAGAGTAGCTCAAGTTTTAGCACTTATTTTATTTGAAAGTTATTGTTTGGTCCCTTAAGAGTGCAGTTTGAATTTTAGGCTATTATAAAAAAGAAAAAATTTTTTCCTGTTTTGCAATATTATTTTTTCAATATTTTGAAAATTACTAAAATACAAAAAGATAACGCTATAAAAAATATAAAAAAAAAATTTTTTTTATTTAAATTTTGAAAATTTTTAATTTTTAATTAATAAGAATATACATTTTTGAAGTTTTAAAATTTTTTTTTCTTTCTAATCCAGTATATGCTCAATATGCTTAAAATTTTTTAAAAAGAATTTTTTACAGCACCAAAAAAATTTTGAAAATTGAAAAAATTTGTGTCGACTAAAGAAAAAAAAAACTTTGAAATAATTCGAAAATTCATATTTTTCATATTTCTCCTAAAAATTTCTAAATATCTTTAAATATGGTGATATAGAGGTGAAAAAAAATGTTGTCCACAATCATTCACTTTAATTTTCTCGATTTTGAAATATCGAAAATTTTCCAAAAATGTAAAATTAAAATTTAGTTTTTTTTTTTCGAAACATTTTTGTAGGTACTCCTCTATGTGGTTTTTTTTCAAAAGTTGCGTTTTATGATAAAAGGAAGCTCTTGACTAAATTTGGTTCATCAATAGTTCAGCGTGAGCTGATCAGGATTTAACTACAAAACAGGTCTCAAAACTACACCTATCCCACAAATTATCCTACTACCTCGATCCATGTCCCTTCAAGCAGAATTTTTCTTCCGAGGTTTTGGTTTGGAAAGGGTTTCGAACTTCGTTCCAAGCTTCCACAAGTTTTCCAAATATCTCGATTCGTTGGCCATCTAGCGGATTTTTTTTCTGCTTACCCCGCTTTCCTACCGGGTTCTGAACTATGCTGTCAATATTACACACTAAACTCACCGGAAAGCTCCCTAAAAATATATCATCAGATTCCACTGTTTTTTCCATAATTCAAAAGCTTATAGTGGATAGCTGCCCACATTTGAAATTTTTTATCTGCACCGTAAATACACCAACCCTTCAAATCAAAAAATTTATGGCGCTTACGATATGATTTGCTACCAAAAGCTTACAACCAACTAACATATACATACAGACATACACTTAAATATTTTAAATAGGAAAAATTATTTCTGTAAATTTTATTTTTATGAATGCCATAACGACTTAGTAATTTTCGAAAACAGAAAAATTGAGTGCCAATCAAACCTAGCTCTATACATATAATCCCTACTGGGTAGAAAGAGTCCTTCGTTTAACACAAAAAAAAATAAGGTGTAAAACATCAAAAGTAAAAAGTAATAAACAACCTTCCTACTGTCGATTACGAATGAACAACGACATTGGTACTGCGGGCCATTTTATATCAAACAAAAAAAGTAGAACGAAATCACTCATAAGTACCCACTTGAGTATTACACTTTTTATCCCATATTACATACATGCAAATAATCTTCGCTTTGATTTATAAACCATTATTTAGCAATGTTGAAGCTTTAAGCGTCGAAAGCTCCACACGCCAAACAGTTGTCAGGCATACAAATACAATTGTCACGCTTGACCTCGCTGTAGGCAAGGAAAAAATTTGATAAGTCAAAGATCATAAAAACATGTTTCAATGCACAAAGGGATCAAACTGCTGAAAAAGTATTAAATGCAAAAGGCGGTACAGGAAAGGATTGATATGGATTCAATGGAAAATGTACTCCCTTAAAAATTGAAACGTACAAATGAGCAATAAAAAGTGAAAGTGTGAATAAAGACTGATTTTTTGTAAAGATTGCGAGTAACGTGGGTCGTTATAGTGTATGACATGATATGGCTATCAATAGTAGGCAGGCAAATACAATGCTTTAACTTGCTGAAGAATAAAGTTTTACAACAAATTGCAATGTTCTATGGCGGACAAAACTAAAAAACGAATATTTGAGGCTGCAGAATTTTTTCTTTTAAAATAAAATAAAATAACAAAAAATAAAATAAAACAAAAATAAAATGAAATAAAATAAAATGAAATAAAATAAAATAAAATTAAATAAAACTAAATTAAATAACAAAAAATAAAATAAAGTAAAATAAAATAAAATAAAATAAAATAAAATAAAATAAAATGAAATAAAATAAAATTAAATTAAATTAAATTAAATTAAATTAAATTAAATTAAATTAAATTAAATTAAATTAAATTAAATTAAATTAAATTAAATTAAATTAAATTAAATTAAATTAAATTAAATTAAATTAAATTAAATTAAATTAAATTAAATTAAATTAAATTAAGTTAAATTAAATTAAATTAAATTAAATTAAATTAAATTAAATTAAATTAAATTAAATAAAATAAAATAAAATAAAATATAATAAAGTAAAATAGAATAAAATAAAATAAAATAAAATAAAATAAAATACAAAAAAATAAAATAAAATAAAATGAAATAAAATAAAATAAAATAAAATAAAATGAAATAAAATAAAATATAATAAAATCAAATCAAATAAAATAAAATAAAATCAAATCAAATCAAATCAAATGAAATAAAATAAAATAAAATAAAATAAAATAAAATAAAATTAAATAAAATAAAATAAAATAAAATAAAATAAAATAAAATAAAAAAAAAATAAAATAGAATAAAATAAAATAAAATAAAATGAAATAAAATAAAATAAAATAAAATAAAATAAAATAAAATAAAATAAAATAAAATAAAATAAAATAAAATAAAATAAAATAAAATAAAATAAAATAAAATAAAATAAAATAAAATAAAATAAAATAAAATAAAATAAAATAAAATAAAATATAATATAATAAAATAAAATCAATTCAAATCAAATCAAATCAAATCAAATCAAATAAAATAAAATTAAATTAAATTAAATTGAATTAAATTAAATTAAATTAAATTAAATTAAATTAAATTAAATTAAATTAAATAAAATTAAATTAAATTAAATTAAATTAAATAAAATAAAATACAACAAAATGAAACGCGGAAGAAATTGGAAGCAAATTCCGTGGCTATTCGAAAAAATCTGTTTCAGAAAATTTTAAACTTTACTCATCAACGCATTGTTGTTGCCACTTGTCAGTCACTTGAACATGTGGCAAAAGGATTGACCCTTTCACTTGTGTCTAGGTAAAGTTAAGCAACCAGCAATAAACTACTGGCGGATAGATGCTGCGGGGTATGTAGAAGTCCACCAGTTTATCCTAACTTCAACATGTCGGTAGTCAATTTCTCTCTCAGTTCTAATTTCGAGAATCTAAACAAATATTTGCTATTGTGTGTTTGTACAACAACGAATGGACAGACACATATGGCGACTATATTATTTGCCTTTATTGGTAAAAGCATGACCAAATAGCTTTTCTATTTTTAAAGTTAGAATGGCATATCCTGCCAAGCTTTTCCCATATATGAAGCTACACACAGCGGGAAGTTGAAAGTTTGCGAAATGATTTGAATACCGACACACATACATATGTGCACTAAAAGCCACGTTTCAAGCATTTCTACACAAACAACAATAGAAAACCGAAACGAAATAATTTCAGTTTCTAGCAAAGTGAAGATTCAATAATAAAATAGAATAGAAATGGCCCCGCAACAGCGAGAGAGAAAGAGAATTTTAAACACTTTTGCATATAATTACAAAAGTTTTTTAATTAATTTATGCCGCCACTTTAGTTAAATTCCTTTTTTCTTTTTGTGCTTTGTTCAACAACAGGCGGTCGTATGAGGCAAACCGAATTTTATCCTAAAACCATTTAAGTGGGATAAGCGGACGCGTGTTTGGGTTGCTACAGTGACACTTGAACATCAATTGGTTTTATGAGTTTTTATGTTTCTAAGCAGCTGCGTGCGACTGTGTGTAAATTTTAAATTAATCGAATTTTTTTTTTTTTGCATTTTTTGGGAGATAAGAATAAATGCCGCCGATGCACTAAAACCACTTGAAACGAGTTTGAAATAATGAAATTTTTAAAATGTATTTGAGCAATTAAGTTTGTGTAGCGTGTTACCACAGGCAAATTGTTGACTTTTTTTACTTTAAATTACATATTTTATTACGCAAAAAAAATTTGATATGCTTTGAGATAACATACAACGTGATATTCCACGGGTAATTCCATGGAAAATTGGGTTATGTTGGGGAAACAATATTTTCAAAGAAACTGCCGAAATGTATCTATAAGAAAAGCTAAGGCGGTGGTTTTTAAATTTTTCTTTGTTATTCCAAAAAAAAAAAAAAGCTTAAATACATTTACCATACATTACCCAGAGTTGCCACCTAACTTAATATTTTTTTTTTTTTTTTTGTTACAGCTAATATTAAATCGCAAATTTCCATGAAATTTTTTATAAAATAAATAATATAAAATTTCCCTTCATGAAGTGGTTTAACTAAGCATATCTCTCCGGGGTTGCCACTTGCTTGAAATTTAAAGTAAATGTTAACGCACATGAGTATTTTATCTTCGTATTTGCACAAAAATATTTCTTGGTCGGTTTTAATCCCAGTGTTGCCAGCTTGTCTTACTACATTTTAAACTTTCCCACATAAAAGCTGTCACTTACAAGGCGATTCTGTGCTCTTGACAAATTTGTCAATCTTGATAAATATTCAGGAAAAAAAAAATATTTTTATCAAGTGTTTTGAATTCTGCGTCAAAAAAAAATTATTAAAAATTAATTTGAATAAAATAAAATTTGGCTTTGACGCAAAATTCAAAAAGACGTGATAAAAATAATTTTTATTTATTATTTATCAAGATAGACAAATTTATCAAGAACACAGAATTGGGCGGTTAGACTACTTTAACAGAAAAATGTTATTAAAATGTTGAAATTTGAAGTATAGAATTTAAAAAAAAAAAAATTATTTTACTCAATTTTAGGGCGAGGCTTGTGTTGAAAAATTGTTGTAACTCAAAACTTTTGTGATTTTGCTATTTCATCACTTTTGTGTGGAATGCCCCTCAAACAAAACTCAACAAAAATTGTCATTGCAATGAAATAAAAGGCATTTAGCATATTCGTTGATAAAAAGAGCAACAACAATTTTGGTTTTCGCTGCCATTAGCAATGCCATTCTAACGTTTTTGGCGTTCGACAAATTGCCAAATGCGGCAAGCGGCAAGCGGCATGTTGTCTGTGGCATGACGTTGTATAAAAGTCTAGTTTGGTAATGGCGGTTCTTGCAAAATTGGCAGCTCGTGGTAACTTTATTTTCATTATGCGTTTTCTATTTTCCTTCACTTTTTGTTGTCTATTTCATTTTCACTAAAATTGCATACGTTTTTATTGTTCGCCTTTGCGCCTCACAGCAATGCAACGAATTTGTCGATTTTATGTGCAAACTTTTTAGACATTTTCTTCCTTTTATGCTTTTTTGTACCAACAGCAAACTGTCAGCCACTCAAATGGCAACCAGTTACGCCAAGTGCACATAGATAGATACTCTTAGCATATTTATATTTGTATGTATGTATATGGACGGCGTGTAATTTTTGTATGCAAATTCATTTAATTGGCAAACTTTGATAGCCGTAATTGGTGATAGTTTAGCAAAAATATTGTACCATTTGGGCAATGCAAAGAAACCGTAAAAACATACATACAAAGATAACAAAAATAATAAACATCGATTCGCAACGCTATCAAAACTGTTTTTGTTATTTATTTGCAATTTTATTCAGATTTTTCTTTTTTGTGTATTTTAGAGCTCACCGGTCGCTGTTAACAAGAATGCAAATTAAGAATTTTGTTATTAATATATTCCACAGTGTGACCGCATTTTTCATTATAATTTGAAAATTTAAAATTGTTAGTTCATACAAATTGAATATTCCATACAAGTTATGAGATTTCAAAGAATTTTTATGTTTTGTGTAGGCGCTATAAAACTTTCTGTAGAAAACGTATGCAAAGTTAGAATATTAAAATTTTTTTCCTAAAATTTATTGTTAGCTAAAAATGAGAGGGAAAAACCGAAATTTTCAGTTAGTAAAACTTTTCGCTGAAGGTTTTTGGTAGCCATATTACTTTCTTATTTTAAATGTATAAAAATTCTTTTTTTTTTAATTAAATTTTAAATTTTTCGGAACAGTTTTACAATTTATCATGCGTTGGCTCAATTTGGAATAATTCAGTTTCATAAATTAGAACCTTCACAAAGGTGAGTTGCAGCTTTGGTACCGGAATGTAAGAGTTATTATATAAATATTTAATTATAGTTTATTAAAACTATATAAAACTGCTCTACGACTCTTTCCAAACAACTTCTCGACTCCCTATGAATATTGTTTGTGCAAATATAACGGAATACCACTCTCTTAAACCTGTTGAGAAGTTGAATCTTTATTTTATTTTCTTTTTTATTTTATTTGATTTTATTTTCTTTTATTTCATTTCATTTTATTTTAATTTATTTTATTTTATTATATTTTATTTTATTCTATTTTATTTTATTTTTTTATTTTGTTTTGTTTTATTATATTTTTTTATTTTATTTTATTTTATTTTATTTTATTTAATTTTATTTTATTTTAGTTATTTTCTTTTATTTTCTTTTATTTCATTTATTTTATTTTATTTTAGTTATTTTCTTTTATTTTCTTTTATTTTAATTTATTGTATTTTATTTTACTTTTACTTTTACTTTTATTTATTTTATTTTATTTTATTTTATTTTATTTTATTTTATTTTATCTTATTTTATTTTGTTTTGTTTTATTTTATTCTATTTTATTTTATTTTATTTTATTTTATTTTATTTTACACAACTAATTAAAGCGTGGATACATTATTATTGATCCATAAACTCCATTCCTTTGTGCAAATTTATTTAGCGTATAAAATTAATCATACACTTTTTTGCATGGCGCTGAAGTCTCTCTTTTGTAAAACAGCACTGCTTTTTATGTAAATTTCTCTATGTTTACAATGCAATTGTACGTGTCTTCTGTATGTTATTGCAGCAATCATTTTAGCTTATTAAATTATTTTGTTGCTTTTTTCGCGCTTTCACATTTGTGTTGCTGTCAATTATGCGCATATTTGCATATTTGCATTTTTTCTATTTTTTTTTTTCATGCAACAAATATTACCATAATATGAACTCGCACATAGAAATTATTATAATTGTAGATAATCAAATTACAATCATGTTGAGCAATGGAGCGTAATAAAAACATTGTTGCAGCTGTCTGACTGCCAGTGAATAAACAACAAGACAATAGCATAAACAATTTTGTTAGTAAATGTATGTATATATGGATATATGTATGTGTAAATAAAAGCAGATTTAATGAGACCAGTTTTTGATTTTTGATGTAATTGTTGGAATAACCTTTCAGTCAATGTAAAATGTGGTGTTTTCTGAAAGTTGGAGCGCATAAATAGCATATACAATTTAAAAAAAAAAAAAAAAAATTGAACTTTAGTTTTTCAGGGATATTAAGTGAGATAAATGCGAATGGAATATTTGGAAACTGAAATCTATTAAAACGTTTTTGGCAGGGAAATATGTGTGAGTTAACATTTGTGCTAATGCAAACAAACCACCAATCTATATAAATCTGAGTTTTAATGATGATTAAGCTCAATTGGAAATAAATTTGGATTGCCTGCAATGTGAAACTCCATTTAAAGTTAATGGTAAATGTTAATGGAATAATAGTTTTGTTAAAATAAAATTTTGAATGATGCTAAAAAACGGAAAAAATAATTTTTTTTTTAATTTTTAATGGAACATCATCTCATTCAAAACTCAAACTTCAATTTCTCTATGAATATTTCTAGTAGTATAAATAAGCTTATGGCATCTGCAACAGTAATACTCCCTAACAACGATGAGCAGATTTTCAAATGCCTTTGGGAAGTCACTTTATTATCAAGCGCATTGTGACGTTATCCTACCCCACTCTAAATAAGTGCCCAGTCCAGCTAGTAGTGGCAGAAATTCAAAATCCTTTTAATACATTGGCACTCTTGATATTCAAACTTTTTACAGCCGGAAGTAGCAGCATACTTGCTTTTGAATCAGCAACAGTTTCAAGTTGAACTAAAACAACCTTCAATCCTTTTCAAGCAAATAAATAACGGCACACATACATACATAGTACATACATACATAGATAAAAGTACCGGCATTCACTTTCCAACAAATGTATAACATTTCTGTAATTTTTAAAGCATTCTACATAGCTACAAATGCTGACTCCTACACCCGCCATACTCCAAGTTTACCATACACTTACTCGACGAAATAAAAAATTCTCTTTGTGTGCACTTTGATATTTGAAGTTGTTGCTCTGTGATATTTCAAGATTTCTTGGTTTTCCCTGAGCATACCATTTGCATAGTTTAGATTTTGTAATGTGATTCGGTGTGTTCGGAGTGCGAATATACATAGTGTGTTTCATAACAAAAGCACACTCAGATTTGAGATGTTATTTGAGTTTAAACGAACGATCTCAAAACTTTTTTTTTAAATATTTAAATATTTTTCTTAAATTTAAATTTCAAAACTTTATTAAATATTTTTTTTTTAATTTTTTTTATTTTTATTATTTCTTAGTTTAATTTTTTTTATACAATTTTTTTAATTTTTCATAACTAATGTACGGAGTTGAGACGTTGTTTGAATTTACTTTTTTTAATTTTTTAAGTCTTTTCTTATATTATTAAATGTTTAAAATGTTTTTATTTTTATTATTTAAAAAAAATTTTTTTTATTATTTAATTTTTTCTTAAATTTTAGTATTTTTTTATCTAATTTTTTTTTTTAGTATATTTTTAATTTTTTAATTTAGTTTTTTTTTTATAATTTTTTTTTATTTTTTTTTTTGATTGCATAAATTTTTTTTTTAATTAAATTAAAAAATTTTTTAATTTATTTCATTTAATTTTTTAATTTTTTTTTTTTTTTTAATTTTTTTTTTTATTATTTGTTTTATTATATATTTAGCGTTTTTTCTTATTTTCTTTTTATATTTTTTAATTTTTTTTTTATTTTTTAATTTTTACATATTTCTTCTTAAACTTTTTTTTAATTTATTTTAGTACTTTTTATAAAATTTTTTTGATGTAAATATTTTTGAAAATTTTTTTCATAGCAAATGAAAATTTAGCGTTAATTTTAATATTTTTTTTTTCATTTGGCGCCAACCGCAAACCATTAATAAAGTAAAATTTTGTGTGTGCTATAATTATGCAACGCACTTTAATTTCCGAATGCTTTCAAACGCATTTATTTGTGGCCTCATATCTTGTTGGTTGTGTAAGTAAATGTAAATTTGTTTGGAAATGTGTACATTTTTATTTAATTTTTGGCTAATGCGAATTTATGTTTGCATCCAACAACTTTCAGCACACAAATGTTTCATTACAGTTTAATTTAGTTGCTTTGCTTTGCTTTTTCTTGTTACTTTGCTTCGTTGCTTTCATTTCGGTATTGTCTTGCCTCGAGCCACTTAACACTTGGCTGTGCTACCAACTTCCTACTTGCCGCCCTCATTTCATCTTTCTATTTGCCACTTGCTTCTTGCTTTTTGCTACAGTCACATTATATTACACAACAACAACAACTACAATAATAACAACAACAGTCTTATCTATAAATCCTTTCAAGTTTCATTCGTGTTGTAACTATTTCGGTTAGTCGTAATTGTTGATTTTGTTATTTGTTTCTTGTTTCGCATGTTTCGTTGTACCAACAGTTGTAGCTGTCAGACTTAATACAAATTTAAACTATCCACCCTACCATATATTTATTGGTGTGCTTTCAAGTTTATTTTTCAGTGTTAGAGTGAGTGTTTGCAATTTACAACTGTCTTTATACAGATATAGTTTTAAATGAAATGTGTTTGTTAAGTCTTCCACAATGAATAGATATTTTTCAGGGACACTCAACGAAAGGAATCTTCAATAATGATTAGGGTCTAAAACCGCTTGAAAAGCCACTGTGAGAGTACCAAATGTGGGCCTTGATACTCGGAAGTGTAAAAAAGAACTATGTAATGCACTTTCTTCCCAATCCGGTATGGTCCGACTTGTCTTTAAACTCCTGTAAGTATGCTATACAAATTAAAATTAACTTATACTGTATTGTAGCCCTCTGTAGGCTAAAGGGATTAATCACGGATTACACATAAGTTTGTCTATTGTTATTCTTCTGAAAACCTCTCTCAACGAGAATATTTCATTTATGTAATTGTTATGCAAAACAACAAGCGCCTTAAAGTATGCAGCCTTTCGTCTACATTGAAATATAACAAGCGGTTTGAGCTTGGTTCTGAATAGAAAGTCTTTATTTTAGAGCGTAAAAGCCTCCTCGATCCTCTCTTCAAGTTTTTGGGATTTCCTACTTCTATTGTTTGCTACAAATAGGCCGAGTTTAAATATTTTAAACCGATAACAAATTGTTGACGGTCAAGTTCTAAAAAAATGTTTAAGCATTTCGATGTTATTTGTCTGGTGACTCAGAGCTTGTTACCAGGTTGGTGGCAGGCAAGAAAACAAGTATCACGGCAACGACAAATATGTTCTTGTATTCTGTAAAATAAATTTACTTACAGCTTTTTGGTCTATTTCAATATCCATTGACAACCTCATTTGGTTTTGTGATATCTGAAACAGAGAGATTCCTTAGTTTTTCAAGAGGCAAAATTTTATAGCTACATATAAATATATAATATATTCAGTGATAAAAGCCCAACTTGCAGCCTTAAAGTATGCACCATTTTTTTGTGTGCTTGGTATTTATTGATCATACGCATTTTTCAAGCGCTATCAGGTATGCAAACATTGCATACTTCTAGGCACTTTGGTTTTGCTTCAAAATTCCCTAAATAAGCGGCCATATTCGAAAATGACCCCAGAAAAAACAACATCGAAACACTATTTCAACCAAAACCTCTCCCACTCTCACTCTCTCGCAAATTTTGTCTCCATTTCTGTTTACCCTTTTCTTGCTGCGCTTGTTTATTGTTGTGCATACGAAATTTGTTTGCTTTGAGTGCTGCAATAACAAACCAACAAAATTGTGTAAACAAGACTGTTGCAGCAGCTGCACTTTTTGTTGCTGTTCTTATTAAAAAGACCAGCGTCTTAATGGCAGAAGGCATAGAGCTGCCCAAGTTGTTGTCGTCGTCTTGCCAAAGTAAAAGTCAATGCAACAGCTGTCACACCCACACAAAACCCAAACGACGCAGTTAAAATAACAAACTCAGAGGTTACAACTGCATACGAAATGTCCCAGTGAAAGGGGAAGAGAAAAAAAAAAAAAACAAAAAATAAGAAAAGGCGCAAAGAAAGAAATGCAGCTGAAATGTTGAAAGAGTTCTTGGTAAAAGTTGCAGCAGTGCGTTTGTGGGATGCGACTGGGTACTACCAAGAAATCCAAAAACTTGAACACGAAATTAAAAGGCATTGTTTGTAATGCAAGTACTGTTATTTCCTAAGTTTTTTGCTCTCTTTTCTTCTTACCAAAACTTGCTTGTAATTTTGTAAGTTAAATGATTTTTGTTTACTTTTACTCGTACTTGTTGTTGTAAATTGCGTAGGTTGTGGCTTGTAAGTTGGATGCGCGGGCGGGTTTTCGTGCCAACAGTAATTTTCAGAATTAAATTTATGAAATCGTATATTAATGTAAGTCGGAGTAACAGCAGAGATCGAGAGTTAAAGGGAGAGGGAGAGGAGTAGAAAGGCGCAGAAGATATTGAGCGGAAGGCAGAGCGATAATAAGTAGGAGGTGGAGAGGGCGGTGAAGAGTTATAGTGCCACCGTACTGGAAAAGAAAGGAGGAAGGCGATGAGGAGGAAGGAAGGTTGGACCGGGAAGTCGAGGAAGAGGTAGAGGTGGTGGGTGAGTGAGAATAACTTGTACGAAAAATATTACGCATACGCCCTGGAGTACTTCGGCATAAAAATATTTTTCTAACACGATACAAAGTAAAATAAAAAAAAATAAAATAACAAAAATGAAATAAAATACAATAAAATAAAATAAAATAAAATAAAATAAAATAAAATAAAATAAAATAAAATAAAATAAAATAAAATAAAATAAAATAAAATAAAATAAAATAAAATAAAATAAAATAAAATAAAATAAAATAAAATAAAATAAAATAAAATAAAATAAAATAAAATAAAATAAAATAAAATAAAATAAAATAAAATAAAATAAAATAAAATAAAATAAAATAAAATAAAATAAAATAAAATAAAATAAAATAAAATAAAATAAAATAAAATAAAATAAAATAAAATAAAATAAAGTAAAATAAAGTAAAATAAAATAAAATAAAATAAAATAAAATAAAATAAAATAAAATAAAATAAAATAAAATAAAATAAAATAAAACAAAAAAATAAAATAAAATAAAATAGATTAAAATAAAAAAAAACAAAATTAAATAAAATAGAATAAAGTTATTTATAGATCTTGAACTCAATTTGTCCAGAACACTCTTTAAGGCCTACCTTCACTTTCTTTGTTAAAGCGTCGCAATTCATTTTGTAAGAGCTCTTGTTGCTTTTATTTCTCTCACAAGTGAATATAATTTTAATGACAATAATTACAGCCCCATTTGACCTATTAAGTTGCATAATTTAATTAAAACACTTGACTTCTGTATTGTCGTGGTCAGAGGTATTTTGTATGTCATTAATCAGCAGGAGAAAAATGCAAAAAATTCAGCAACAAGAAAAATCATTAAACTCTCGACTTTGCGCTGACTTTGTGCTTGTTTGTGTGTGTGTGCGCTGCGGTGTGACTACAATGAAAACATCAATCAATCAAATGGCATGCAATGCACACGAGTTAAATATGTTAAAATGTTTGTGTGAGTGTGTGTGAGTGTTCAAGTAACAAGTTGTTCGAACAAAACTTTTATTGCAACATTTAAAGGTGTTTAATTAAATTTATGCACTTCATTAATGGCCAGCAAAGCCGACAGAAGTTGGCAAAGAATAGGTATTGCCAGCAATTGTTACTTCAATATATACATACATACATATGTACATATAAAGAGTACATAGGTTTACAAGTGTTTGTATGTGTGTGTGTATACGGGAGTATAAAAGTATATTAAGTGAAAACCGCAAACTCATTTACACCGCAAGCCAAGTCCATACACTTGCCATGACAGCAATCGAATGCAAAACAGGAACACCTCCATACATGTAAACATTCATACATACATACAAACTAACATGAGGATATACATATGTATGTATGTATTCGATAGCAAGCATATGTGTGATATATAGTGTGCTGAAACCCTAATTTGATGTGGTTTTGCCTCTTTTTTTTACTTTGACCTATCCTTCTTGCATTCATTAAGGCGCAATTGCATGCAGCTGAACAGGGCCGTATTTAACACAGCAAGCCAAATGGCCCAAGAACTCACAAGCTTATTCTTTTTATACTTGATTACAAAAGATAATGCACCATCTATGGAAAACTAGGTATTACTATCCATACATTAGGGTGGGTTGATACAAAAAAACTAAAAATTAGAATTTGCAAAAATTCTGTAAAAGAAGTGAAACCATTTTTAATATCGAATCCACTTTATTTTTGATGGAAATGGTAGGAAAAAGCATCAGGAATCATAATTGACAAGTCTGGAAATTTTTTTTTTTAATTTTATATCAACAAACCACTATCCTACATACAATAAAACTGTAAAAAATCGATTTATCAAAATTTGTGACTGTCTGTCTGCATGTTTGTACGTCCATCACTCAAAAACTGCTTAACATAATTGAAAAAAACTTTCTTTATTGTATTACTAGACATCTAGCTTAGCACTTCAGATATCTTTTGCTCCAATAACTCGACTATTTTCGGAGATATAGAACAATATGTGGAACAGAGTGACCCAAAGCGAGTTAGTGTAACGAAGGATATCAAGCGAAAGTACTCAGTCTACTATGAGTTCTGTGGCATTAATAATTTTTTAACAAAGATTTATGCAATTTAAAAAAATCTTGCGCCCCCTAATAACTATTGACACCAGAGCCACACACAACTCCAAATCCGTCCCTGGTGCAAAAAAATGTGCATGTAATGTGTTTGCTTGAATTTGCAACAGTATGCTCACACATACATACATATTAACGTTTGTATGTATGTATGCATGTAAGTAAGATTAATTGCATGACACCTTTGCGAATTATGCAGAGCGTTCAAGTTTATGCAAATGCCGGCGTCATCGTTACCGTCGTTGTTGTGCTTCATGCTCTTGTTGTTCTCGTTGTTGTTGTTACTCTTGTTGTTGCTTTTGTTGACACCATCATTGTAGCTGACAAACATATTGCCACTCTTTCAATTGTTTTTGTTACTCTGTTTTGCCTTGGTTGCTCTTTGGTACTCGCTTGTACGTGTTGTTGCTCTTGGAAGTTTTACCGTTATTTTTACAACAACTTCTTCTTTGGCGTGCTGCTCTTGCACATATTTATTCGTGACAAGCTATGCACCTACTGTTGCATGCCAAATAATAAAATTGCAAAAGGTGGCAAATTCAACACGAAAATTTTCACCAAATTTCTTGCTTGCTTGCCTTTTTTTTAGTTTTTTGTTTTTTGGGAATTTTTTTTTTCTTTAAAATTTTTAATAAGGTGTGTGGGATATTGAATAATTTTTTTTTTCAGAACAATAGATTGTATGGGAGCTATGCGTTTTATTAGCCCGATCTTTTTGGTTTCGATAAATGCTTAATATATTACAAAATGGCCGCCACGTAGCAAATTTCATCGAAAAAAATTGTAAAAAAAAAAATTTTAAAAACATATGACTAAATCGGCTCAGTTTAGCACCCCGCTCATTTCGGTATATATATTTTTGAGCACCTCTCTTCTTCTCATAAAGAAAGAATTTTGAGAACAAATCTTGTTCTCTTGTTGGCCGCTAACAACAACAATTACAAGAAAAGTTCACATAACCTATATTAAATGCAAAAATTTACTATTTCTGTACAGTCCAATAGAACACTTTTTGCAATTAAGCACTTTCTATACCAACTACAAATCTGAACGACTTTCTTAATATGCAAAACAAAAACAATTTAACAACTCTACTTAATTTATTAACGTTATACAAGCCAAGTATGTTTGGTTGTACTTTGTCGTACTCAAATTTAGTAACTGAAAATAATGTGAATTGAAACGCCAATCAACTTTTCTACGTACTCGTATTTTCACATAATGTGAAGTGAATTAATATAAACAGCTGCAAACACTTACAAAGCTGAAAATTGACTTCTTGTAATATGAGAAAACAAATATGTGGAAAAAGTCGCACACGCACACGAACGCCTTGTGGAAGGCGCAAGCAAGAGCTTACAGTACCGAAGAGCCGTAAATACATGAAATTAAAATCCAAGCCAACGATGGGGAAACGAAAAATATGTTTTATAGCGTGTATACAGTATATATGTGTATGCGATAAAATAAATATATATAGTATGTTTGTATGTATGATAGCGAAAATATTTAGTTGTGCTTTCGCCTTAAAGTTTTGCCATAAGCTCACATAAGCAACAATATTAAAATAACAATGAAAATAGTAATAGCTGCCAAAAGTACAATAACCAAAAACAACAATTACTGTACTATTACTATTAATATTGTATGTGTGTAGCAAAAGCGGCAAGGCAACAACATAACTATTTTCAATAGAAAATGTTGGGGAAAAAATTAAATGGAAGTAGATTGTGGTTGATTGGAGGGAGTGAGTGAAAGCAGCTCAATTTCTTCTGTAGGCATGAAATGTGCAGGAAAATATTTCGTTTGTATATACTCGTATCTATATACATACATATGCCCTTAAAAAGATCGTTTGACTATTCCCTAAAGAGAGTGTTCCGCGATTAATCCTAGCAGTCTAAAGTGTGCCAAAATTCATTATCGATAACTATTTTTTTATTTGTGACGCATACTTTTAGGGTTGTAAGTCAAATTTCGTTTCTTGTAGCATACTTATAGGGGTGAAAGTAAATTTTGGTTTTTGCAGCATACATTTAGGAGTTAAAATTACCCGTTTGCATAGCAAGTTTATTAGTATTTTCGTACCCATTCAGGTTAAACGGGTACAACTAGTCTCTCCATAGAACATGCTCAAACAAAATGATCAGAACTGGCATTAGTCGCATCCTGCTTCTCAATTAATTCCGAATGCATCCTAGACTAATCAAGTTTTTGACAGTGTAACTACATTTTTATAACAAACATAAATATAAAAGTTTATGAGCACAACATTTGCTACTATGACTTTCACATATAACCCAGTAAACATTTGATTGCTAAGTTGATACTCAAATCTGAAACGAAAATTCTGAAATAAACATTGATGGCATTCTGAAATTGAAATTGAAGGCAATGCCAGTAGAGTTTCTCTCGCTTCAATTACCATTAAAGAATTCGCTAATACTGAAAAATCAGTTATCCGTTTTTAAAGAATTCTTTCAAGAAAGTGGTTTTATAAGTAAACTTTCTTCTAGCTCCACTTTCGCTTGTTGATACCGAAATCTTTACATAAAAATTAATTGTAATTTCATTGCAGATATTCATGAAAATTTTTTGAAGGAGTCAGTACTAAAACTAAATGATAGAAAGCAACATTTTTTAGAATTTTCGTCTGTATGTCAGCGTGTTTGTTAGCGTATCACTTAAGAACTTGTTATTATCGTTTGTTTCAACTTTCATCCTAACAATACTAGAAGTCAAACTCAAAGTTTATGATAATGACAATTTCGATACCTCTACTGGTTTCAGAGTTATCGACCAATGTGTTAATATAATGTAGGTATCAAAGGAAAGATGATAGTTAGTGCAGAAATTACTGTTTTTGGAGATATGATACACAAACTTCCAAAATAAAACATGTTTGATATAATTATTCTTTCAATACCATGCCATTGTTTGAGACCAGACCAGACCAGAACAACACAAATTGTTTCTAATAGCATACCACTCAGCACAACCATACAATTTTTTGGTCTATCTAGGAACAAATTTTTATCGAACTCCTTGGTTGATATTACATTTTTCTAGTTTTATAATCTATTTAGTATTAAATTTTACTATTTCTAGATTTCCCTACATGGTCTACACAATTCTCCGAGCTCCTTGTCTTCTCACATTCGTATGCTCGTCTATATGTTTATATGTATGTGTATTTGTTGTAGCATTTTTAGTATACTTTAGCTGGCTCATCGTTAGATTATTGTTATGGTAATATGCGTTAAGCTAATATTTGCAATATTCGTGGAAAATTGGCTGAAACGCCACTTAGTATGCAGAGCAACAGGAAGAGGAAGAGTACAAAATATAATAGCTACGAATTTTCGTAAATATGTTGATGATTTTTTGCAATTCTTTTTTTGTTAGCAACGAGATTTCTTGTTGTTGTTTTCTTTTGTCTGCTTGCAAGCTCGTTTTCTAGTTGAAATCCTTGCCGTAGTTTAAAAATCTATTTTTCATGATGAGATTTTAATTTTGTTTTCTTTTTTTTACTTATTTTTGCTTCTCTATGCTTCCTGTTTTGTTAAAGATATCTGTGCTCAGTTAATAGAAACTAATTTTTATATTAAAGATTTAATATCAAATTTGATACAAGTCTCACTTTTTCGAAATAAAGATCAACAAAATTGCCAAAATTAAACTGCTCAATCGAGTGTTCTTCCCGTGAACAAAATTTTCAAAGGCGTCCTGTAAATCTAGTGCAGCTCATATTTATATCTCATGGCTGGTGGCTTCACAAAAAAAAAAAAATTAAATAGAGAACGTCTATGAAACTTTTCTTTTGCATTCAAGGGCTCAAGATTCATCCTCTTCTATGCGTTCCTATTGAAACTCTCGAACAATTTTCTATTGAAAACCCCAACAGCTGCATTCCCAATCACAACCTCCTACTCCATCGAAATTTACTCATGCGATATCCATTGTTGTTACACATTTAATTGAATGTCTCACGATAAAGTCAAAAAATACCTCGAATGAATAAAAATCAATTTGAAAACGAAAAAAACAACGATGGAAGCTAAGCAGACACATACAAATTAACCATGAACAAACAACGTTTTGGTGTGGGGTGCAGGAGCAGCAGGCGCTTAGATAAACATAATCGACTATTGTCTATCTATTTCGTTGAGCATTCAATTTGGCATTTGAAAACAATACGAAGTAGAAGACTGTTTGTACTAAATGTTCATTGTCTTGCAATCGAATTTGCCATTCTATTTATCTGCACGTTTTATTTATGGAAATTTTGTAGACACTTGAATTTAGTTGTTTGTAAGTAATGGTAAACAATCGATGAAATCGATAAAATAAATACGGTAGAGAATTATTTTTGTTTTTTTTTAGTGATGGGGAAGTACTTAAATATGTGTTGAGTGTGGGATTTTGCTTGCATGACACCTATTCACAGGAAAGTATATTTGTAAACACTTAAAAAAAATTATATTATTCTGTACTAAATATTTAGAGATACTGCTCAAAATAATAACAACAATCGGAATGTTGTTTGCCAACTAGATATAACAATATCTAAGATCGAAAATTTAAAAATAATTTTTTTTTTTTTTTTTTTGTGTTTAAAGACAGTCCATAATGGAATAACAACCTAACAACGAAAGATAAACAAAATTTAACAAACAACCATAAAGTCAATAAATTTCAAGTTGGGGTGGTGCGTTTTTGGGTCATATATTGAGATAGTGTTAAGAAAACTAACTCTGACATAAGGCGCTTAAGAAAAAAATTCTTAGATTTGGCATTCTTGGAAAATTTTCGAAAAAAAACATGAGCTAGACTCGGCTGTTGATTACAAAGAGGTCGAAAAATATGTTTGTAGTTGAAATAACATGTTTGTCGAAAAATATGTTTGTAGTTGAAATAACATAGCAAAATATCAAATCTTAACGCTAAGCTGTTTCTAAGGACACGTATAAGGAGTTTGTAACTAAGTGCTGAGCAGTTTATTTGTCATACATGAGGTATTTCGCTCTCAACACTAAGAAGTATGTAAGGGAATATATCAGACCTGTTAAATCTGGATTAAAATTAAAAATCATCAATGCTCTGTTAGTTAATTAATTATGATTATCGAACATTCGATTAATGAGGATTTATTTCGTTTTCAAATTTAATCCTAGGATTAATCGCAATTAAAATTTTAATCAAATTGAAAGTTGGATTAATCCTAGCATTAAATTTGAAAACGAAATAAATACTCATTAATCGAAAACAAAATTTAATCCTAATCGATTAATTATTCTGAAAATGTTCGCATATCACAATTAATCAATTATTACAAAAACAAAATCAATCAAAATAATTCAATTGGATTATCAATGATTAATCATAAATTATTAAATTAAAATCCATAAGTCACTTATCAAGCTAGGGAAAATGATGAGTCCTAGTACATACTTACATTACAAGCAATAGATGGAATATCGGTAAGGAACTTACGACTACAACAACAGCTGCAAATAACAATATCCCTATTAAGAAACAACTAAACATTCAAACATATAAAAATGCGCTATTCTTCAAATTTCCATACATTTCTATAACATCTCCAAAAAGCCCAGCATCTCAAGATTTAAAAATAAAAATAATTTTTTTTTTTTTTTTTTTTTTTTTTTTGCTGCATCAACAGACTCTTTGCACCAAGGGGCGCATTTTAAATTCGTCTGCCGTGCGCAATGGTTCGCAAATTGCTGTCAATATGAGTGTCACGTTTACTAAATATACGTGAAAATGAAAAAGTTCTTCCCCAATTGTATTTGCTTTATTCGTATGTCTTTAGGGTATTTTCATACATTTTCTTTTTGCTGAACTTTACAAACTCTTAAGGCAGTTTATGTGTTGTGAGTTGATTTGTCTTTGATGACAATAAGTTAAGGAGCGTTGCAATGGGACACGTATTTCTATTAAATTTAATTTAATAATTTAAAAGTGCTAAATATCTAAGAAAGACTCCAGAAAACTCGCGTACACTTGAAAAACTAATAATGGAACATTGAAGTAAATTAAATAGCATCGGAAAAATAGTAAATATTTGTTATTGAGCACTTGATCAAATTGAATTTAGATCTCTAAGTATGTGTGAGTATGTGAAAGCACGACATTTCAATTGCCCTCCCAGGGAGTTTCGTTTCGTTCTTCATACTCAGTTTCCATTCAGTCTCGGTTCTCGAAATGATTTTATGTTTTGTTTAGTTCTTAGAATTTGTTTTCCGTTTCGTTTCGTTGTTCAAAATCAATTTCCCTTTTGCTTCGTTCTTAGATTTAAATTCCCGTTTCGTTCTTCAAAATCATTTTCCATTCATTTTCGTTCCTTGTAATTATTTTATATTTTGTTTCGGTGTTCGAATTATTCTTCAGGTTCAGCTTCAAAATCAATTTATGTTTCGTTTCGTTCTTCATAATCAATTTCCTTCAGTTTCGTTCCTTGAAATCATTTTATGTTTTGTTTCGTTCTAAGAATTATTTTTCCGTTTCGTTTCGTTTTTCAAAATCAATTCCTGTTCCGCGTCGTTCTTAGAATTAAATTTTCATTCCTCAAAATCATTTTTGTTTAATTTTCGGACTTCGAAAAATGTTCTTTTCAACTTCGTTCTTTTTTTTCTTTTTAGTTTGGTTCTTTGAAATCATTTTCTGCTTCGTTTCGTTCTTAGAATAAATATTATGTTTCGTTCCTCAAAATTATTTTCGGTCGTTCCAGGTTTGCAAGGAACTTAAACTTCGGTTCTAGTTACATTTTTCAGCATCGATCTAGGTTTCATTTTTGTTCCCTTCATCGAAGCTTCTTTTTCGGCTTCGTTCCAGTTTAATCTGGCTAAGGTTTCGTTCCTTTTTCATTCTCAATATCAGTTCAACTTTCTGTTTCGGCAGAGTATTTTGTTTTGCTGTTCGTCTTATTATTCAAAACCACATTCGGTTCCGGTTTTCTTTTAATCTCGGTTTCGCTTCTGTTCCTCAAAATCAGTTTTGATGGTAAAAATGTATTTCGGCATTTCGGCTTTGTTCCTTGTCTCGTTTCTGCCAACGTTTACGGTTCGGCTTCATTCCAGTTCCAGTTCCGTTTCCTTCCCGTTTCTTCCTAGATTCGCGCCTTACATCACTGTTCTCCGTTTTCGTATTCGCTTCTATTTCACCTTAAGTTTGATTTCGTTGAAAAATCATTGTTGCGCACATTGACAGCCGAAATTATTTAAAGATTCAAAGTAGAGAACATAATTAAATTAATAAAATTTTTTTTTAATTCCTATTTTCAGTTTAAATGCCCTCAGGTTCGGTCCATGTCTATCAATAAATATTATTAATTTAAACTTCACACTCATTCCACGCTCAACCTACCATTTAGTGCAACCAAACCGGTTCATTCAAACACTTTAATCTACGTGCAAGCATAGTCTACAACAACACATGCTCAGACCACTGATTGCCGCCTCTTCTATTTGTAGCAAAGAAAGTCGTTTCACTTCATTGCAATCGACACAATCGGCACTGCAATGCAGTTGTGAGCAATCAAAAGTCAAACAGCCGCTGTGCAATCCTGAGCAAGAGCTATGTGCAAGTGTCTAAGAGTGCGGTCGGAGGACTCGTAGCGCAGTAGCGCAGACAGCAATAATAATTTTGCCATTGAACAATTCTCAATTTTGCTGCTACGGCGATTTCAATTGAAGGTATGAGTGTGTGTGTGTGACAGCATAAATGTTATGTTGTGTAGTTAAAGGATTCGATTTTGAGCAATCTGCAGTTTACACCCGTATTAATGCGTGTGTATGCATGTGTGTGTGTGTGTGAATGTAATAGATAGCACTACAACGCATACAAAATGCCACATTTGTGAATGACATGCGAACGTCAGCAATCACAAGTTTGCATGTTAGTATTGTTGTTGGCGTACAATAACAACTGCAAACAATTGCAACAACAACAACAATGACTTGCTTGAATTTAAAACGTTATTTTTTTTTTTTGATTTTTCTATATTGTTTCTAAGGTCTGTTGTTGGACAAATTGCTTGTTGTTGTACCTATGTGATTACCAACACCAAACTGTCATTGTGGTCACACTCGAATTATCTACAAATTGAAAAATGACAAATTGAAATGCATAATAAATAAGAAAATTAATATAATCAAATTATTAAATTTAAATATTAATCACAATTATTGTTGTTTGTGTCATGTGGCACAAACAGAAAATGAATAAGATTATGCTGAACGACATAAATTTATGCAAGATTTAATTTGATTTCGGAATTGAGCGTTTCTTGTGAGCAACGATTTTGAACAACAAATACAAATTTGTTTATAAATCCTTAATGAATATATTTAATGATAAACAATGCAATTTTAATTAACCGTATTAATTTTTGGTCTCTCTGTTTCTAAAAAATATTTATCACGAGATGCGCAATAAAATTTAATTTTTGAACCGGTCTAGTATTTATTCGAATTATTTATTCGTTTATTCGAATACTATTATTCGAATAGTACTATAAATAAATACTATTCGAATTTTTTGTGTCCGTCGAATAAAAATTGTGTTTAGTCGAATAATTTTTAGCTAGCTGTATAGCTATTGAAAAATGTCTACGAAATTCTCGAAATGTCGCAGGGAGCATTAAGCTATTGTGATAATTTGCGCCACCTAGCGGATTTCTTTCTTTGTGTTGAGCTTAGCCAAGTTCTGAACCATTTACCATGGGTCAAGTTTCTAATTAAATGGAAAATTGCTTAAAAATTGGTTTGAAGTCCCTAATTTTTGTATTATAAAGCGGCGGACAAACAAGGAAGCGAACAGTTTGAAAGCTAATGAAAAAGATTAAATTTCTGGTTAGTACAGGTTGAGAGCCACTTAAAGCCCATAATGTAATACATAAGAAATCTGAAATAAAATAAATGCGGATTTAATTAGCTGTCAAGAACAAAGCAATGCGCGAAAAAAATTTAAATAAAAATTTTTACAAATAAATATTATGGCATCTGTGACACAACCTTGTTCCACCATGTCATAAAATAAAACAACAGTTGTAAAAATGAAAGCAAAAAAGTAAACTTCTACTGAAATGTGTAAAGTAATAACTTTTTTGCCAAAAATTTGCGCAGCCAACTGTTGGCCTCATAACAAGTTGTAGTCGCCGGGTGCAGGAAACGTCTGCAGATGGCACAGCCATGAAGTTGAACTGTGCTGTCTGTCACACTAAAGTCAAATTCTTTTTTTTTTCATTTTGTTTATTTTTGTGGATTTTTTTTTTTGTGAATTTTTTTATATTTTTTTTATATTTTTTATTTTTTTCATCACATCATTGTGCATGAACAACCAAACAAAGTTTGATGAAAATGTGGAAAACATTTCATGCGGCTGAACTGTGGCTAACAAAAACAGCCGACGGGCAAATCTAAACAATAAAAACGGTGACAATAGCAATAACAATAACAACAAAACAATAATCGTAACAAAAATATAGAGAGCAACAATAAGGCGTTAAATGTAATAAACAATAAATGACTGGAAGCAAAGGCCATTAGATTTGGGGCTATAAAAGAAGACTGCACGAGCGTAAAGTAGACAACAAGCGTGGAAGAGAGAAAGAGGGCAGTGGAGAAGGGGAGAGTAGAAAAGTTTTAGTATGAGTAAGCCGTTAAAGCGCCTTGCTTTTTGATGAGTTTGACGATACTTTCGAGGCTGTCGTCTAAACGCTACTAAACTTTGAAAATGGCGTGAGCAGCGTGAGGGTGGAGCGACCACAAAATGTGTGCCACATTAACCGGAAATATGAAATATATGCTTTGTAACTGCCATGGCATGTCATGACCTTTAACGGTAACAGTAAAAGTATTCACTACTGGGCGTAACAAGCAGGCAGGCAATAAGCAAAAGTTTGTAAATGCCGCCTTGGCTTGACAGACAGCTGCTGCTCGCTAATATTTGTAGACCAAGTAATAACACAAAGAACATTTTTGATGGCACATTTACGTTAACTTGTTTATAATATACAACAACAACAAAAAGAAAATAAGCACGAAAACAAGCGTATAAAATTTTGAAGTGTAAAAAGTTATGCTTCACAAGCTGACACGTACTTAGTTAGATGGGCATAAATGTTTATGAGGGTTGGGGCTTAGAATATGCCCGCGGTAGGCATACCGGTCGTAAGAGGCGACCAATATGCACAAAGGTAATGATGTGCAACTCGATGGTTGATCTACGGATATGATGCCTCCCACCTCTCATTACCCATCTTCTCTTTCCTTTCGGAAGGAGGGATGCCATGACCTAGAAGGTTGCACTGGTCATACCAAATCGCTCCCACTACAGTCGGGCAGTACCGCAAGGGAGTACCGGAGCGTACCGGATTCATATCCGGCCAAGGACTGTTATTTCGACAACACTCCCCAAAACCTTCGGGGAGTGATTTTGTTGTTAAAACAACAACAACAACAGGTTACTTAGAGTAAATGGCGTGCGAGGGGGGGCCTTAACTACTCAATAGTTATATTTATGGTTCTAGTCTTAAACGAAAAAAATACCAAACGAAATAGCCAAAGAAAAATTTCAAAAATCAACCCACTTTTTAAGAGCTTTAAGACATGCATATTGAGTGACTAGAATTTCGAAATTCTTGGCAAAAACTTTTCATCCAAATTTTTTTTTTAATTTAATTTTAATTTTCTAAGAATTTTTGAAACTTTTTTTAATCAATCCGAGTAGCAAACTAGTTACGCTAGACTTTCACCCCAGTCGCGAGTGAGTCTTGCAACTATTTGGTTTGTCTGCAGGGTTTTTAGTGTGTGTCAGCTAATGAAAAAAGTTTATATTCGAACGAAAACATTTTTGCTTTGTGGTCGCTTTTGTATGCTGCTTGAAACTTTTTTGGTCATTATAATTTCTTCGTTTTTTGTATTGATGAATACACTACAGTCGACCCGCACCCAAATAGAAAACTGTCTTTCTCTACACTTAAACTTTCTCACTATTTTACAGGCTTTTATCGGACACTTAGATAAATAAAAAACAATTAGCTCAAAAATAAGCTTTTTTGAAACTATTCTTAATCCATAAAAAGCGTTCTCAAGACCAACCGCTATTTTCAATAGACCCATTTCAAGCTCACCTAAATAACTAGGAGAGACTTTCATTTGGGGTAGCGCCAAACTACCTCCCTTGTTTCTTCTACATCGCTTTGTTTTGAGTTGATCGCTTTTTAGATCCCATAAGTGAGCCGCTTTTTATGTTTACTTGTATGTATGTATGTATGTATTTTTTTAATTTTTTTTTTATTTCCATTTTATTCTCTGTCTAATGGACAGTCATTTTCCACAGCCGCCACACATAAAAGTTTCTCATATTTGATTTAACAATTTGACTTTGACTCATACTTGACGAGGCATAACGTGAGCTTTTGTGGTTTGCGTGAAAAGTTTAGGAAAAAAGTTCTAAGTTTATTGCTAATAGATTTTAGGTGAGGGAAAAATTGCTGGAAATTTGTATTTAATAAAAAAAAACTCGTTTTCTTTCTTTTTTCATATTTAATTTTATTTTGTTTATTTTATTTTATTTTATTTTAGTTTATTTTATATTATTTATTTTATTTTATTTTATTTTATTTTATTTTAATTTATTTTAATTTTATTTTATTTGATTTTATTTTATTTGATTTTATTTTATTTTATTTTATTTTATTTTATTTTATTTTATTTTATTTTATTTTTATTTTTATTTTGTTTTATTTTGTTTTTTTTTATTTCATTTAATTTTTTTTTATTAATTTTAATTTATTTTTATTTTATTTTATTTTGTTTTATTTTATTTTATTTTATGTTATTTAATTTAATTTAATTTTATTTTATTTTATTTTATTTTATTTTATTTTGTTTTATTTTATTTTATTTTATTTTATTTTATTTTATTTTATTTTATTTTATTTTATTTTATTTTATTTTATTTTATTTTATTTTATGTTATTTAATTTAGTTTTATTTTATTTTATTTTATTTTACTTTATTTACAAATACTTTAAACGAAAACATACAAATTTATTCGAAGAAAGTTTCACACAAAACTTAAAAATAACGTTTTACAACCACCGCACCATCGTCAAAAAAAAATAAGCGCGACGTAGCACTTTAAGTTTGTTAAGTTTTTGAAATGCAGACAGCATACTTTTATTTACATGCATCCCCATGGCAATGACAGCTGCTGCATAGCAAATAGGCCTTTTGCAATTCTTCTAGTGACAACAACAATTTTATGTTAAATACTGCCTGCCAACGACATTTCAACTTTGTAATGCGACAAAATAAGTACAAAGCAAATGTTGTGAAAATTTTTAAGTTTTGTGGTCTTAAAATTTCAAATAAATATGCACTTAAATATGCGCGAATGCCTTTGTGCCCAAACACATACAGCGCGACCCACATATACAAACACCCAACCCTCCACCCACTCATTCATTCGGAGAGACATAGAATAGAAGTGGCATAAAAGTTAAATAACTGCACTTTGGCATAAAAACAGCTGCGCGAGTAAACACAAATACATATATAGAGAAAGCCTTACATAAGTACTTATATAAATTTTTTATGCAACTAAAAGAGATGTTTACTGTGTGGTGTTTGTGCGATATTTTAGGGTGATCTGGAAAATTAAATAGTTTTGTGTCAACTTTTTTATTAATTAAAAAAAAAAAAAAAATTTTTTTAATTTTTTTTATTTATTCTATAGGAAATGTAAAAAAAGGTTAGAATAAATATTTTTCAAATAAACTTTCTAGAAAATTTCGGTACCTTTTTTTAATCGCTTTCGGGACCAATTCGGGATTGTTGTCCTAATACTTTCGGGATTTACTCGGGATTGTTGTCCCGTTATTTTCGGGACTGATTGGGCATGGTTGTCCTGATATTTACGAAACTAGTAACACTTCTCTTTACGTTTTTACAGCTCAGCACAGCTCAACTTTTGTTGACAGTTGTTATTATGATTGTAGCTTTTTTTTTCTTATAGTTTTTTTTCTTTTACACTAACAGTTGCAACCAACAACACCGTCCACGCTACTGAACTGAATTTTAAAACGTAGAAATTGCTGACGTGACCATAGTATTAGCAGTCGTCACCTAAGGGCGAGAAGTTGAATGTGAAAATAAAAAAAAAATTTAATCCAAAGGTGATAACACAAATCCAAGAATTTAGCTGCAAAAGTATTTAACACGTCTTTATTACTTTTTTCGTATTTAGTGTAGGAAGTTGGTGAGCTTTTGAAAAGCATTGGAATTCACAATTTTTTTAGAATATTCCTTTGAAAATAAAGCTCAGGACATAAATATTATAAAGAAAATACACTTCTGCACTCATACACATTTATTATCTATGGGGAGACCGCTTCTAAAGGCAACTTTTTTTTTCTTGTTATTTTTTTAACAAAAACGTGGAATTTTTAGAGCTTTGAAGTTTTTCTTAAAAGCTCATTTTGAAAATTTTTTACAAACATCTATCATTCTCAAAGTTGTAGAAAACATAATTCTTAGATAAACTTTAAAAGCTTTTAAAAAACCTGCTAAAAGCTTTAACAAAAACGTGAAATTTTTAGAGCTTTGAAGTTTTTCTTAAAAGCTCTTTTTGAGCTTGAGAATGAGTTGAAAAAAATTTTAAAAAATTAATGACAAATATCTACAGACCTAAAAGTTGAATAAATCATAATTCTTAGGTAAACTTTGAAAGCTTTTAAAAAAAACCTGCTAAAAGCTTTAACAAAAGCGTGGAATTTTTAGAGCTTTGAAGTTTTTTTTAAAAGCTCTTTTTGAGCTTGAGAATGAGTTGAGAAAAATTTTAAAAAATTAATGACAAATATCTACAGACCTAAAAATTGAATAAATCATATTTCTTAGGTAATGTTTTAAAACTTGTATAGTTCTAAAGCCAACTTATTGTCAGCTCTGTTTGCAAATTTTTAAAAATTTCAAAATGTTCTTCAAATTTCACCAAATGTTTACTTGGTTGTCTGCTGAGGGCATAGTTAAGTTTTTTCTTTAAAAAAAAAAAATCCCAAAAAATTCCTTGCTTCCTTTCACCAAGAAGATAATACGGTGCAGTGAAATAACGCCCAAGGAAATAACGCCCATGGACGTTATTTCCCATTCAAAAAGGAAATAACGCCCATGGGCCTTATTTCCTTTTTAAATGGAAATATCGCCCATCTGCAAAAAGAAATAAAGCCCATGGCTCTTATTTCCTTTTTAAAAGAGAAATAACGCCCATAGGATTTTACGCGAGCAACACGAACTGTTGATTAGCATTTTTTTCACAAATTACCCTGTGAGAAAAGAGTGGGAAACGTGGCACACGGAAGGACATCACCGTGGCGGTAGCCACGGCTATGGCACACACCCGGAGTTGGAATGGCGTAGCCCAGGGTTATTTTTTAAAGCGCAGCCGAAGGCCGCCAACGCGGAAAGGTGTCCTGCACATAAAAAACGTGGATGGGGCCCCGAATTGGGGATCTGACCCGGGTCAATTTTCGGTTTTTCACTAATAGCTTTTCACAGAAACAAAATATTGCTTTTCCCCCTTCGGATTATAGTTACGGAGGCCCGATCCACGATTTTTAAGTGCAAAACACCTTTCCGCGGAGGCGGCCTTCGGCCGCGCTTCAAAAAATAACCCTGGGCTACGCCATTCCAACTCCGGGTGTGTGCCATAGCCGTGGCTACCGCCACGGTGATGCCCTTCCGCGTGCCACGTTTCCCACTTTGGTTAACGTGAAATTTGTGTGTAACTATTCAATAAAATACAAAAAGAATTAGAATATTATTGTTTAATTAAAAAAAATTAAAGAGCAATAAGGCCTTTAAGACTTTATTTCTCTTTCGAAGTGTAATAAAGTATTTTTTTAAAATAAAAAGGCCTTATTTCACTTTCAATAGTGTAATAAGACCTTAAAGGGCTTATTTCACAAGGCGCTATTGCACCCCGCCTTATAAAAACATAACAAATATGTTAAAATTTATTGAAATAAAAAAACCATATACTTGATTCTTGAATCAGCTTGTTTTAATTCGTTTTTAACGTCCGTGGGCTATATTTCTCTTCGAAAAAGGAAATAACACCCATCAGCAAAAGGTGATAACACCCATGGGCTTTATTTCCTTTTTAAAAAGGAAATAAGGCCCATGGGCGTAATTTCCTTTTTGAGTGGGAAATAACGCCCATGGGCGTTATTTCCTTGGGCGTTATTTCACTGCACCAGATAATACCACCAAATGTGCATTTACCATCGAATGAGCGCTACCGAATGTGCTTCCTTTATATCCAACACAAAAATTTAGACTCTGCATATTTTACGTTATTTATTTCGATTACCTTTCTTATCACGTTTGATCGAAATTTTAAGTTTTGCAATAATTTGATTTGGCACACTACCAACAACTCACTCAACTCAAATACGAACGAACGAACTGCGAGTAACTTCACAGCCATTGAATGTGTAAGAACTTTCCGTTCTGTGTGCTTTTCACTTTAGCCGCTCGTGCACATCAATTTCTATGCCTCGCTACAAGTTTTTTCTGTTTTTTTTTTTTTGTTTTTATTGTAAAGTGTATTGCAGTGCTATGAACTGTACGAGTGTGAGCTGTCTCAAGAAAATCAGCAAAAGGAAAATCAAATCGAAAAAAGTGCAGTTACAAGCAGACAGTTAGACGTGATGAAGGCTACTTACTCAGTCTAAATAAGTTGTACGTGCAAAATTGCCGGTTGTTAATGCGAGTATTGTAGTTGCTTTTGTTGTTATTTTTTTTTCTTTTTGTTGTAAATCGTTGTTATTACGAAGCAATTTCTCTTCTATTCTAGTAAATAAGTTCCTACTACTTAGACTTTTATTTTTATTTCTTGTGTCTTTTTTTTTCTCCTTAATTTTTTTTTTTTGTGGCGTCTTAGACGCCTATCGACCTGCCAAGTGGCAGACAGTTGGCGCACATTCATTTCAACAAGCGCCGTACTCCTCATCACCACTTTAGACTCGCATGTTTGTACCACAAACTGATGTGCACCTTCAGCTGTCTATTCGTTTGTCTGCCAAAGGTTGTTACTTTTGAAAATGTTCGATTTTCCTGTTTGAGTCTAACTAGGCTGCATTTTTCCTTTTTTTTTTTTTTTTTTTTTTGTCATTTCTTCCTTCATTGTATTTTGCTCTTTGGCTGTAAATATATGTTTGTTTTCAAATTGTGCTGAACTTTCGTAATACTTCCGGTATTTCGAATGTTTACTGATTTGTTATATATGTATAAGAGATTAAGGTCATAAGAGATTAAGACAATATCAACGAGCTTTCAAAATTTTTAACTAGAGTTGTAGGCATTATTCTGAAAATTAGTATCGTTAGATCACACACTTTCAAAACTCACTAAAAACAGAATATGCGCCTAAAAGTATGCAACATTTATGTTTTTTTTTTTATTTTTTTATCTCAATTTCAAAAATCTCACTTTTTCAAGGCTCATGTACATATTGACCACAGAAAAATGAGTTCACACACTTTCAAAAATCACTAAAAACAGCATGAGCGCCTAAAAGTATGCATCATTTTTTTTTTTTTTTAAATTAAAGTTTTGTTATGTTTTTTTTTTTATATTGAATATCGTTCCTTTTTTTCTCTGATTACTTACACAATCGCATGTGCTCTTTACTCACAAAAACAACAACATGCAACTCCATCAGAAACTATGAAAGCCACTAACTGCTTATGGCATGTTCCAAACAAATGCCATGCATGAATGACACTGACAGTTGCCACGAAACAAAACAAAAAGGAAAGCAAATTTTTCAAACCAAAAAAACAAGAGAAAAAGGAATCAAAAAAAAAATTTACTTCAAAACAATACTGGTAAGCTTTTGTTTGGTTAATAGGCAACAACAACAGTGCATATTTGTAACCATAACAGTTGTCAATCACAACATTTCAACTGCAAGCTAAACACGTTTGTTGTGACAGCTGACAGCGGGGTGCTGGGCAACAATGACACATAACTAATATAGACACTGCAGATGATTTGGTTGAAACAAAATCAAACGCCGAACATTGTTCGGGATATTTGCAAGTGCATTGAAGCTTGAAGGAAAATGTTGTTAACAATTTAGCAAATGGGACGCTTTTTTTGGTGATAATAGAGAAAGGACATTTTTTTGGGCAATTGAGAGTTTATATGTGTATGTAATACAAATGAAAGTGTACAACGTTTGACTGATCTTTTACGAACACATTGGGTGAATTTTTTAATTTTATTTTACATTAAAAAATAATTGGATGTACAATAAAATTTGTTAGCTACACAAAGGCACTTCCTTTAATAACAAAATAAAATAAATAAATAAATTAATTATTTTTTTTAATTTGTTTTTTTTTTTTTTTAGCCAATAGTTGGATTCCTTCTCAAAGATCTTTTTATGCTTTAAGTGGCACAGTAAAATTTAAAATTTATTAAAGATAAAAAAAAAATTTCAAAAATTTGTATTCCATTAAAAACTTTTACATAATTTGAGTAAATTATTAAAAAAAAAAAATTTTAATAATAATTTTCATTACAAAAAAATATTTTTCGTGGCCCCGAACTTAATCATAGTCGTGGATATTTTTCAAAAAATCTTTAAATCTAACTTGGGAAACTGATTTCAATGCGCGTGCCAAAGCCTCACACAACCGCTTTCATTTAGTTTTTATATACATATACACTAATCTAGCATCTATTATATCGCCTCAAGAAAACTTGTTAGTTTAATACATTCAAATAATTTTTTTGCTAGGTGTTACCATTGAGAATATTTTTACAAAGTTGCCATCTATAAAACTTTTTTTTTTAAATTATATATATATATAATATAACGTAATGCGTACGACTAGCCAAGAATTGTCACTTAGGTTGTTGTTGTTGTTGTAGCAAAAATTTGTTCCATCTCATGAGATTTGTTTACCAAAAAAAAAAATTATGGGCATCACTGATCTAGATAGATTCTACGGCTGCGTGGAAGATCATCGATTTTCCAAATGTTTGATTCAATAATGCTCTTTCACAAATATATTGAGCTTTCGTTTATATATGATCTTTTTGAAATTTATTCGAGACAGGATGTCTTTCAAATATATTTTAAAACAGGGCGACATTCCACTTAGACGTCGGCAGTCCAACTGGAGCAAGTTTTCAATATATTTTTTTTTTTCATATTAAAAAAGTTTAGCTTTCAATTTTTCTACCCAAAAACGATTATTCATAATCGTACCACATTCCCACAAACAAGCAGACATACATCGACCATAGAAACATATGTAGCTATCAATTACCCGCTGCATAATTTATTACCAATTAGCTGACATGACTGGCTATAAGCCGATATATTCAATTATTGTTTCCATTTCTAAATTTGCTTCTCAAATCACTTAAATCGACGTTTTCATTGTTGGTGCGGCGACAAAGCTTTCAAACTGCCAATCATTTTTTTATTGAACTTTTGCAGGTGGCTCAATATACAAATTCGTCTCTCTAGGCAAGACTTAACTATAGCATTTCTCAATGGGTGGTATTAAAAAATGCATAACTATATTCCTAAGTAAGTTCATAGGTAGTGTGTAGACGTGAAGGATTGTTAATGGCCTGTAATGTGATTTCCCTAACTGAATCCAATAACAAAAGTGATATCCAACAGGCTTACACTCGACTAGCAACAATTCATTAAATTGCTTGATAAAACGATTAAATTTTGAAACCATGCACGAAACAAACTCAAACTAAAATAACCAACAAAAAATTGTAATTCCTCATTTACCATGTGAAAGTGCTGATTGTTGAAGGGCAATACAATTTAATAGGCCCGTCTATGTGAAGGTATTGATCAAATGCTTAAATGCAAATTGCATATTTAATTGTACAAGCCTTCTTTCCTATACATTTACACACACATAGCTCTCTTTTCGCTCTTCCTGACGCACTACAAAAACCATTCGCTGTGTGTGTAGTGTTGTTGGCATATGAGCTCACCTAAAGCTGCAACGATAATTGCCATTTTAAACGAGTATTTAAGTGCGTTGTTCGAGCCGCATTTTGTACACCGCACAGCTACGCCACTTCACCAACAAATCACCACCACACACGCATATGCCCATGTAAACCATAAATTTGTATAAGTGTGTGTGTGTGTGTGTGTTTGTGCTATGAACGTACGGCAAAGCCCACTCATACGCCATGGCGTACCTTCGTTGTAAAATAGGTGCTTGTATGTGTGTGTACGTGTCTGTAAAATTGCTGTCTACTCAACATGCCTCATTCATTTGAACCAACAACAACAACAGCATGAACGCATTAATTTGCAACGCCAAAGTTTTCCGCTTGCTCCACAATTTTGTTGCAGTGTTGTTAAAAGTTTATTTATTTTTTTTGTATTGTTGTAACTATCAGCATTTTGTGTGGGTAGTGCTTGGCTGCTTTGGCTGATGTCTGGTTGATATGTATATGTGGGGCTTAATAAAAGTTCGCTTAGTTGGCCAGCACTAAAAAGAGTTGGTTCTATGATTCTTTTTAATATTCTTTTTTTTATTTTATTTACTTGTTGTTGTAGCAGTATTTTGAACTGTCCGATATCCAATAGCTGTCGGCATCTAAAAAGCAACTAAGCTATATTGAATCGAAACCATTAAAGTTTATTTCGGAAGGTCAAATCAAATAAAAATGCAGAAAAGTTATACCAAAGCTTTTTTTTTTTTGGTAAACCTCACTGACTCAACGAACTTTTTTCAATCCCCCGATAGGCTACTTTACTTTACTGCTTTGGCCCTTGTTATGAAGGCTAGTGTTGCGGGTGTCCTTAAAAAAAGTTTTTAAACGCTATTGCTACTGTAGCTTGTAGTTGTTTTATAGTTGGCAAGAAAAATTGCAGTTTATTATTTTAAGGGCGGCTCATATTCCAGGCATTACGAACTTACTACTTCCTGTTTGATGGATACTCCTTTCGTAATATAAATTTAAACAGTGTTATCTGAAGCCGTTTTTTCAGTTCGTACTAAGTTTGTGGCTTTGATAAAGCTGCGTATCATATTTTGAAGATACTTGAGTGGAGATTTTTGGAGTGAGCTTTCATTTTATTTTATTTTAATTTTATTTTATTTTATATTTGATTCTTTTATTTTATATGATTTTCTTTTCTTTTACTTTATTTTATTTTATTTTATTTTATTTTATTTTATTTTATTTTATTTTATTTTATTTTATTTTATTTTATTTTATTTTATTTTATTTTATTTTATTTTATTTTATTTTATTTTATTTTATTTTATTTTATTTTATTTTATTTTATTTTATTTTATTTTATTTTACTTTATTATTTTATTTTATTTCAATCATGCCTGGCACTTATTTCCAAAAGGCTCTAATATTTCCAATTGGTATGCACCTCTTATTATTACCAACTATAATTAGGTCATTGGATTTGTTGTTGTACATATAATAACGGTATCGTTTCTAATTACATGACAGTCATTGTAACTAATACACTAACAATTACTTCACTACAAATATAAGAATATAAAGTACAAATCATTCGTCTACTCGCCCTGGTGTTATTTGTTGGACAAACCATTGTTGTTATTGTTGTGTGTTTGTGTGTAGCACATAAATGTTTGGCTTTTGCCACAAAATCGTTCCGTAGCTTATCGAAATGGGAAATCGATTAAATTGCAACGACTGATTGCGCAGCAAAAACCAGGCGAACAGACGTGACCAATGCCAATGCAGCTTTGTGAATACTCAACTTGTACTCATACTCGTACAACAATAACAAAAATAATGTGTCAGTAACAACAATAAGTAAATCGATGAAAATGTTTAGATGAAAATATGCTGGCGAGTTGTTGTAGGTGAGCGGCATTGCTGCATTCTGGTATATTTGTGTGAGTGTGCATGTGTAGGGAATGTGTGTGTTTGTTTGTTGTGCTTTGGTATTGTGGGTGGTTTGTGGTTGACTTTCTTTACGGTAGTTTACAACACGCTTGGCGCTCATAAATTCACTTGAACTACCGCAACATTGGCTAGATTTTATGTCCATACAGCTACGGATACATTACTAGCACGTTCATGAGAACAAATACAAATCGATAAAAGTGGCCAAAAACAAGTAAATAAACAAAGAGGCAAATTACTAGTTGGGTTACGTGTTCATACTACTTTGGAACTAGTAGGTAACTAGTTGGTTTGATTGCAGTGTAGCTTTCGAAATTTTGCAATTTAAAACGCTACTAACTTGCAACCTAAATTCTTTAAACTGTCCCAAAAAATATTGTGCAATATTTAGTATTTCTTTGGATGTAATTGTGCAATATTCAAACTTATATTACTTTATTGTGCAATATTTCATAATTCTTTTTTATTGTGCAATATTTCAAACTTCTTTGAATTTAATTGTGCAATATTTCATACTTCCGTTATTTTATTCCGCAATATTTCAAATTTCTGTGGATTTAATTTTGCTTTAATTTATGCTTCTTTATCAAACTTTGCTGCTTTTAGACAGTAAATTGATTAACTACGCCACACACAAATTTTCCAATTTTAAATTTTTAAGTTAAGAAACAAAAAACAAAATAAAAAAACAACAACAAAAGCTAACAATATTGTACACAATATCAGCGCGCCACGATTTGCGCCGTAATTCACATTTTTAAGGCGATAATAATTGAATTTCAAACTCACCACAAAAACCATGAACTGCTGCTTGTTCTTCTTTTTTATCAACTTTTAATGCGCAAAAAAAATGTAATAAATATAAGCATATGAGTGGTTTTAAGAAACTTTTTCTGAAGTAAAAAAGTGAAGCCGATTTTTTTAAGGAAGTCATGTTGGTTTCACATAAACTTGACGCAGATAATCCAACCAAGAAAATCCAAGCGTAATAAGATGCTTGTGAAACAATAGAAAGAAATACCAAAAAATGTGGAGCTTGTAAACTTTTTCTTCCATTTTCTGCTTAAAAATGGAAAACTTAGCAAAATCGCGCAATCGGAAAAAAAGAGAAAAAAATTGATAAGAAAAAAAACTAAACAAAAAACATGAAATATATTTTAAATAGCTTTAGTTTGCCAAAGCATTGTACGTGCGTGAATTTATGAATTTCTTCAGATACCGCTGTATTGGTACGTGTATGTGTAATGACGGGAGGATGTTGAGAGCATATTTTTTTTTTATTTAAATCTCCAACAAACAAGCAAGAAACTTGTGCTATGCGACAAAACACAACAACAGTAGAAGAAGAAGCAACTGCATAAATAAAATGCGAAATGGCTGAGAAGTCGAAAAAACTCAACTGAAATAAATGTTGTTGCTCCTATTGTTGTTGGCTCTTTTGCCTTGCGTCGATTTCGTCGTACACAGAGCAGCATTTTGCGGCCACTTATGCTATGCGCGTAAGCCACAAATGGCACTAAGGGGCCGCAATCACTTATGAATACACGCAACAACAAAAACAAAAAACACAGAAAAAATATAACAGATATGCCATATGAAGAAGGCTTAAGAAAAGTGTGTACGAAGTTTAAGAAAAATACTTTGGCACACATGAGTTATGATAGGAGTATGTTTGTATAATGGGTTATTCCATGCTGAATTGATTTAAATGCGAGAAAAGTTGAAAGTAAATTTCTTTGCATGATGCGCCCTTTTTGGCTAAGACAATGCCGTTCTGACTTCATCATGATTGACTGATGAACGCACTTTTTCGCTTCAGAGATTACGTAGGGTTGTGTACAAATTATCGATTTTTACTTTGATGGATTTATTCAATGGATTTGTTTACGGTTTTTTTATTGTGAAAAAATACTTTAAGTATTAAAAATTTATTTGGGAATAAATCGAATCTGAATTAATAATAATCAATTTTTTACCATCGATTTTTTAACAGTAAAAGGGTTTTTGTATTTTTTTTAATGTAATAAAATATTAAAGAGTATTTGAATCCGAATTCATAATAATCGATTTTTATTACAATCGTTTTTCACTGATATCAATTTTTTGCTATCGCTTATTTATGGTTTATTTATTTTTTTATTGTAGTTAATAAAATATTTAAAGGATTGAAAATTTTTACACGAATAAATCGAATCTGAATTCATAATAATCGATTTTTACTTCAATCGATTTTAACTTTAATCGACTTATTTCTGTAGATTTTTTTAAGGGTACGAGGGTTTTTGGGTTTTGGGTTTGGGTTTGTTTACTGTAAAAAAAATATTTAAAAGTATTGCCAATGTATATTGAAATACCTCGAATCTGAATTAATAATAATCGATTTTCGCTGATATCGATTTTTTTGCCATCGATTTTTTTTGAAACGTAATAGGATTTTTGTGTTATTTTTATTGCAATAAAAATATTTAAAAGTATTTAAAAAAGGAACCACTTCGGCTGTTTTGAAAAAATCAAAATAAAAATGTTCTCTTAACCCTCTGAACATAAGCTTTGAATTTAGAGGCGTACTTGCCCAATTAATTTTTTTTTACCTTTTTCTCTGTATCGTATCAAAATCCATTGAACATTGAGCTAGAGAAAAATGAAACAAAAAAATGTCAGCTTTAATATCAACGGTCCTCAAAACTTGCAGCTGTCTCCTGAACTAACAGCACTTTTATAATAGTTTCCACTCAATGACACTTTTTGTGAAATGTCACATGTTCTACTCTTCATGCACATATGGCCTCTGTCACTCACGAAATAAATATTGAAATAAAAAGTTGTCTCATAAAAGCGTTGAAAAATTGTTTGCTGCTGAGTGCAGAGCGCAAAAAATAAAAGAAAATTTAAGTTTTTTGTTGAACATTTTTGCAGCACGTCAAAGTAGAGTTACGTGTTGCATGACGCATTGACGTTTTGTCGACGTTAGTTTGCATGTCAATTTAATATTTTTATGTAAATTTTCCGTAAAATATGCAAATGTTTTATGAAAAATATCAACTTTGACGTAGTATCCTTACTATTTCTACAGACTAAACATTTTTGAATTAAACTTATTTTATTTTTATTCTGGGTAGTAGAGAGAGAAATTTATAGATGCCTGAGAAACTTAGGTTATGTTATTGAAAAACTCAGCCTATAATGAGTGTTCCCTTTCTCTCGGTGAGTATTTCACTGATCGCTTGATATCTCAATTTGTTTATTTTTCCGCTTTTCTATACCTTCTTCCTCTTATTTTCCGCATGCTGTATCCCTTTCCTACTTTTCGCTCACGTATTGTCATCTCTAGACATTGGACTCTGCTGGATCAGCCTTGAAGGGTTCACTTAATTTAAGGCAAAAAAGCTCCGCTAGGTGGCATACGTACCGAGATATTTAGAACACTCCTTTAAAAAAAGCTATTTTCTTGATCGATTTTTAAACAAATTTTCCATAAATCCAGAAATTTTTTAAAATTTTGAAAACACTTCACACTTAAACGATTATGAAATATTCGCGCAAAAATTCCATTAACGAAAGCTTCAGATAGGTGTCGCATGTATCGCTATATTTGGAAAATTGTTATATATTGGGGAAATCTAGACATCGTTTTTTAAAAAATTCGCGGTACGCTTGAGGCTTGAGATTTCGAAACAAATTAACACTTTTACTGTTGAATTAAGCTAGGAAAGAAATTCCGTCAGATGGCGCACGCATCGTGGCATTAAAAGTAAATCAAAAAATCATTAAAAAAATATGAACTTTTGTGGTTGATTTTTAGGTAGCGTCACGTTTAGGCAGCGACTTGAAACTTGCCGAAAAGTTCAAAACCCGGCGAGAAAGAAATTTCAAGAAAAAAGTCCGCTAGTTGGCGCTCCAATCGATATATTTAGAAATCCCCTATAAATGAAGGTAAACTCTAAAACAAAAAAAATTCCCATTGAGCTAGAGGCTTGAAGCATTAAACAAAATTCGCATACAAATGACAATGAAATATCCTTGTAGAAGGATTCGGTTAGTTGGACAGCTGATCAAGATATTTAAAAAATAAAAAACCAACAAAAAATTTTAGAATTTGTAATAGTAAAATTTATGTAAATTTCAATTTGTTTATAAGTAAAGAGTTGGTGTGGGTGAATTTTGATTTTTAAATTTAAGGCACAGTGATTCTTTTACATTTTTGAGCTTTGAAAATATTAGGGTGGAGTAAATATTTTAGGAAGAGTAAATATTTAAAAAAAATTGATTTTTGTAACGCATTAGTCTTCAAAAATTTTTTATAATCCTTTCATTCTCACCTAAATTGTTGGTGAATAAAAAATATTCAAATTCCATGACCAACCCCAAAAATTCCAAACTTATAAAAATTCAAAAAAAAAAAAGTTATCATCCCCTACCACACCGCATGGCTTATGTGATACATCAACGTCACACTTTGCCAAGAAAGCGCATTCATATTCACTAAAAATAACTGAGCATCACCTACCTTCACATACTACAATAACAAATCACGCACTTCAACACCATTAAAAGTCACTTCAAACGATACTACAGAGTGCAACTAACTAAAAATTAGTAACAACTTGACATACAGACTCAGCGCAAAACTTCGACTACCCACAACTTTAGGAAAAACTTAAGCTCACTTACTTACCTTTTAATGGTTGCACTACAACGGCAACAGGAGCCCCAACAACAACAACGGCGGCAGCATTTTGTATGACTTGGCGTTTTGGTGATCCGTAGCTGGAACGCAATGCAATGAACGACGGTGTGGAGGACGACGCTGTGGACGAGGTGTTACTGATAGCCACTTGTATGGTATTTGCAACACAACAGTTACAGTGGCAGTAGCAGCAACACTAGACAACAACAACAACAACAAACAAAATGAATTATGCGCGCATAACTCAAAATGAATTAGTGTTGTCGACAAGATATGCATCGTCACGTTACGAGCGCAGCACCGACCAAAAGCAACAAACAACAGCAATGGAACGGACCAACATTTTTGTGTTGGCAAACAACAACAATTACAACTTTATGCTGGAAAATGACTCAGAACAGCAACAGCGGCAATGGACAATGAAATCTAGCAGAAGTTAGCCCTGGAGAGCGGCGTCAGTAGGAGCGAGAAGAGCGAAGAACGCTGTAAGTAAACAAGACAAAAAAAGTAAAATTTAAGTTAGGTAAACGCATAGTCAAGCTTATTTGGTATGTGTGTGTGTGAGTGTGTGGCAAAGTGAAAAAGGTAAGCGCATTAAAAGTTATTATAAAGTTAATTATACATTTAAGTTTGTTACGGTAAGAGCACACAAAAATAGCTGAGTATAAAAATATTTTGAGAGCGAATTTTACAAAAAAAAAAAAAAAATTTTTTTTTGTTTATTTTAGTTGCACAACAAAAGCTTGTATTACATTAAGTGCACGGCGCAATGGCGGGTTAAGGGAAGAAAATTTCGTGTCGCGAAGTGTTTTAAGAAAATTCTTGCAGGCTAGCGATTTGATACTCCTCGCAAAAGGAAACAGGAAGTTGCTGATTATTAAATTACTTTTAATGTAAAAAACATTAAATACCAACAGACAGTAAAGTAACGCGATTATGCAACTTTTGGTTGATGCTGAGGCAGGTGGTGTGAATTGTTAACTTTTGCTAGACGAAGTGGGAAGATGGATTGCAAGGCCTATTAGTGTGACCATCCACAAAACAGGGAACAGTGGCAAATTATGAAGTGTCGAAGGAATTTAGAGATGGCACAACACATTTCAACCACTTTTACCCTGGCAGCAAAAGCGTCCATACAAAAAAAATAAATTTCTTTAATTATTTTCTATGTAATCATAAATTTCTAGGTCAACCCCC
This sequence comes from Sphenella marginata, assembly GCA_951509765.1. Lineage (NCBI taxonomy): Eukaryota > Metazoa > Arthropoda > Insecta > Diptera > Tephritidae > Sphenella > Sphenella marginata. The sequence continues at coordinate 5,250,497 of OX608082.1, forward strand.
ATGTTTTCAAAAATTTTTGTACGTATAATGAAAATTATTTTAACATTTTAGTGCGTTTAAAACTATTTTAAATAAAGCACTTCTTCAATTTTCTGTTTTCATATTTTATGCTAGCGATATGTGTTCCAAATAACATTCAAATCGGTCCATAAATACATTTTTCTCAATAACTCGAAACTAGCGCCACCTAGTGAGTAAATTTTTTTGAGAAAAAATAATTTAACAGACAGTAATATTTGTTTTAAATACAATCATGAATCTGATTTCAAGTTACTCGATCACAGCACCACCTAGCGGAATTTAAAAAAAAATATTCTAACAAAATTGTCAAATTTGCTAGTAGAGTGTCCTATGCGCCACCTATCGGAAGCATTTTTCTCGCATCGGTTATTAAAATTTCAAATTCTTTAAAACTTTTTAACATTGAAAAGAAATTTCAGCCGAATAGGGCCATAAATACGAGTTCAATTTTGCATCATACCGATCTCAGCGCCCCCTAACGGATTTTTTTTCCTTTAGATGAAAGTCTATGTATAGCGAAAGGCTCTCACTATTAGACTTAGAAATTCATATAAAAAATTGAAAATTGTTTAAGCCTATTAAAGTTCTATAAATGGGCCATCAATACGATTTCAAGGTTGCATCATGTCGATCTCAGCGCCCTCTGACCGTTTTTTTTTTTTTTTTTAAATAAAAGTAAGATATAAGAAATTGAAAAATATCTAAGCATACTGAAGTCCTGAAAAAAATGCTCAGCTTTACTTGCTATAATTCGAGTTTCATGAGCTATTAGAAAAGCTTTATTAAATTTTTTACATTTCTAACTAAAATGAAGATAAACATTTTAAAGTTAATACCATTGGCAAAACATAACAACGAGCTGGCACTAAGATAAAACAATCAAATAAGTTGAAACTATGAACATTCAACCTTTGCTAACATCAAACCGACACGCACATACAACCCTACCGAGGAAATTGGCACAACGCACCTTAAGTGCACTCAAGTCACTGATTTAACTCATAACGAAGCTGAGCGGAAATCAAGTGGCAGTTAAACGTTTTAAAAGTGATGAATTTTCTTGCAACTTTACTCACAGTTTCAAACGGAAGCATAAAACATAATTTGATGTTGAGCAATAAAAGTAAACTAGAATTTAGTAATAACTCAATGGAGAGCAGAGGAAGAGCTTTGACAAATATTTGTGGAAGTGAAAAAAGTGATAGAAATGATAGAAATGATAAACGGCAAGTTGGTAGCGAAAGTAATTTGAATTAATAAAATTTGTTTTATAAGGAGTCTCGTCTCGGACTCACTTCGATTTTGGTTTGAGTAACACCTTTACAATTTTGTTTGACCCTTTAAAAATTACAAAACCATCTGGAAATGATTTGCTATTTTAATAGTCCTTTTTAATACAAAAACTAATTCAAAGAGCATAATTCAAAAATATTTTTATAATAAAAAATTTTGTCAAAATAACACAAAAAAACATGTGCTGTCCTCTTCTAGCATAAATAATAATAACATAGCGTGAATAATAATAAAATCTATATTTATTGAAACAACATCTTGACCTGCATTTTAATCAGTTTTCAGTTTAATTATAGGCAGAGATGATTCATTTACCATTTTCTGATTATTATTTGTATGAATAAATGTAGCGAAATTTGCATAATTTACATTGTTGTTGTAATGTGGAAATTTATTTGTTTTAACAGTGGCGTCGTGGTGATTGTTGTGTACAAAAGTTGAGGGGCTGTTTTTTGTCGCTATGTCTTGCTTAAAAAAGTGTGTAATTCAGTGAATAAATAAGATATTATATTTTTTGGACCCATGTTCCAGTAGTGCATATATTCATAGATACATAACTTGAATACTTTGCTATGAATATTGCGTTTCAGGAAAACCCGTATTCAAATTTAAATTACAGAATTCAAAGCTCCAGATTGGTTGTTTTGCTCTTACAAAAATTTGTGGTTTTTAATTTTTTTTTTTTTAAATAGAATAACAGTATAGGTAGGGAAGTTTCTTTAAATATTACTATAACCATTTACCCCTAGCATCCCCTACGCTGCGCCCTTGTTTAAGCACACAAACTCATACCATTTCTGAACCATAATTTCAGTGAAAACTGTCACTGCTTTCAACCCAACTACAAGATAAGACAAAGTAAATGGAAACGCAATGAAGCTCGAGCCTACACCACAAACGCCAACAGAGAAGAAGTAGGGAGACAGGAGAGAAGAAGCATCTGCTGCTAGGCGACTTCATGAAGCAGCCGGATGTGCTCGTTTACTTTACGACTTAAATGAGACTAAATGCCACATAAAATGCATAAATTACGTAAATAAATGTGAGTAGGATAAGGAAAAAAAAAAAACTGTGAAATGCGAAGGTAAAAAGAACAATAAAATAAGCAAAAGTAAGACAAAAGAAAAGACACAAATGTCGACTGTGAGTAAAACAAAAAAAACAAAACGGAAGACAATGTAAATTTAAATTTGATTTACCTGACAGGTTGACAATCTTAGCACGCAGTTCAGCTGTTTACAACCAACATAACCTAATGAAGCTTTCCAAAAACAAATAACATGATTTGTGTGCTCGGACTTGTTTACCAACGCTCATACAAAATACAAAAATCTCAGCGTGAAAAGACATTTGAATGCGTCGTGGAGCACAACAACACCCTGGGGCATGCTTAGTCTAACGCAACAGTGGGCAGCGTTGAGCTTGCGCTTAGGCAATGAGATTATTTGTGTCAAGACAATTACTTTCGCTGTCGTCAAATCAGCTAACAGCGCGTAACAAAAGGATGTTTAGGCATTGATTTTAGCCTGCAAATGGACTTCATTTCATTTCCACGAATTTGGTTTGGCTGCCTGCTGATTTGACTTGACTTAAACGAGGAAATTTTAGCAATTTTTAGAGTATGCACGTTTGTCACTTTGTCACGTATAAGGCACCCTGTAGGAAATGGATAGGATTTGTAAATAAATTTAAAATAAAAACTGAGGTCAGTAAAAAGTTACTTAAACACTTACTACTAACTAACTACATGTAGTCAAATAATAGTGGCTTGGTATTCAGAGCAAAATTGTCCATTTCGGAAAACAGAGAAGGTGAAAATAGTACGAAAAGTGAGAGTAAGGAAACAGTGCGCTAGGTGAGAGAAAAAATGTGGATATCCCTGGATATGGAGAGTGCGATTTATATGGATATAGAAATGGAGAGTGAGATGGATATGGATATGGATATGAACATGGATATGGATATGGATATGAACACGGATATGGATACGGATATGAACACGGATATGGATATGGATATGGATATGAACACGGATATGGATATGGACATGGATACGAACACGGATATGGATACGGATATGAACGGATATGGATATGGATATGGAGAGTGAGAGGAAAATAGAGAGAGAGATTCAGATTGGAATCGATTTTGAGATTGACACCTAGGTTGAGACTGAGATTCACAACGAGATTGAGGTTGAGATTGGGACTGATACCTAGATTGAGACTAAGATTTATCTGAGATACAAACATCGATTAAAATTGAGTTGGAATCAAAGGTTCAGATATAGAGAGAGATTAAAATTTTGATCGATATTGACACTGACACTGAGATTGAAACTAAAACTGAGCTTGAGATCGATAATCAAATTGAAAAGTTCATGAGTCCCAGAGGAGCACTTTGTCCGTCGAATACGCTCAATTAGGAGCCTTTTCGGAGCCTCTTTAGGAGGTTGAGCGCCCCACTAAAGGAGTCCTAATGAAGCACCGTGCGTACTCCTATGGTTGGCTGCGAAATTTTCCACTGGGCGTGTACTCCTCAATATGTATCTACGTTTGCAATATGTAAGAGTCTACCTTTCTGCTTTTGCACCCAACATTCCAACTGGCATTCCATTGTGGTAAACATGCTGGAATTAATTGCGATTATTGTCGCATTGCGTGTTGGGTTAATTGGAATTTACTTGGATTGCGCCACGAAAATAACAACTCGAACGTGCGTAAATTTTGATTGAAGACGACACTTTGGTGGCAAGATGGCATATCGCCTAAGAGCATATGGCTGATGGCTGATAACTGCTGAAACCGTTTGGGGCCGTTTTGTATTTGTCTGTCTGTGGCTGCTTGGTGTCCATTCTTGGTGGATTGTGGAAATGAATTCAAGCTGATTGAGTGTTTGCTGCCATCACAAAATGTTTGACGAAATTAAATCCTTAAATACATAATTATCTTGGGCATAAATCGGCATCACAAGTGTTTTAATTTAGGATTATTTATTTTGTAGGAAATTAAAAGTGATTATATATCGCAAAAATACACTTGAGTAACGATAAGCGATTTAATTTTTTTTTTTTGGCGAATTGGGAATAAGCAAAAAGTCGCAAAATTGTTGTTCTTTAATTGCTTGACTTGGGATTAAGTATGAAATATTATGCAAATGATTCCAAAGCGCTTGGATTGGATATGTAATTTTCTTTGAGTTGCTGAGAATAAGGACTTTTAACGGATCCAAACGTGAACTTCGTGTGCCTTTTTTCTGAAGTCTTTTCTGGGGCTTTTATCAAAAGTTTAAACAAGCAGAAGGGGGATATGGGTGCAAGAGGTTTGGCTTCAATATTTCAACTTGTTGATGTTAGCTTTTTAGGCGACCATGCGGTTTTGCTAGGGATAGTTTTCTGGTTTTTTGGAGATCATTTCAGAGTAGTTCCAGGATCATTTATTGTTGGTTTTTGGGACTATATCGAATCCTTTCGAGACTACTTTGGAACTCTTTTCGGATTGTTTTCTATACTTTTCTATACCATTTCTGGATCTTTCCAAGATCATTTCGATATGTTTTCCAGAACCTCTAAGGGATCATTTTGGGAGCATTTCGGTGTTGTTTTTTGGTCTCTTTTCGGAAATTTTTGGTAACATTTTCAAGACCTTTTTGACATCATTTGTAGATAGATAGTATTCGTGGCCATATCTGGATTTTTTAGGGACCCTTTCACAAAAATTTCAGAATAATCCCGAAATGGTCCGGAATAAAATCCCGACTTGAACCCAAAAAATATTTCCTATATGATTAAAAAGACAACACTAAAATTGTAGTGAACCGGTGAACGTTTAAAAATCACATTCATAAGCGCTTTTAAATGTTTTTTAAACAAAAAATCAAGCTTACAACTTAATACTTAAGAAAAATTTATAAAAAAAATTACTTCAACTTTATTATGCTTATTGGTAAGCTTCTAACAAAAGATGCCAACTGCCAGTTATGAGAAATGTGAGTAAAATAGAAAATTTTAAACAATGTTGCATATGCTAAGGCGTTGGTAATGAACACACAGTCATGTCACCCACCCACACACATATATACACACAAAACTAAATTATAAGTAAACACAAACTAAATAACTATCAAGTTAAGTTTTTACGTTTGCTAACTTTATATGGTTGCCAGTAGTTTATTTAAGTTTCTACTTTAACAACGCTCATACCACATCAATAAAGTTCTATTCATTTACAAGTACAAAACTGGATATGAGTGTAGGTATGTTTATTCATATCATAAATACTCTTAGATATGCCACACTGTATAACCTTTACTTCACGCCTGCCCACGTACAAGTTTACAACAACTTAGATAAACAAGAAAGAGAGGGCGCGCGAGCACTTGAAAGGCACAACATTTATTTGTTGTATTTTCCTTATTTAATAACTAACTGCAGGTTATGTTTTGTGTGTGTTATCGTTGCATATGTTTTTGTTTTTGTTGCTACACTTCGCACTATTGACAATGAGTAAACAAATTTTAAACGTATTTAGAACTCATACATAAAGTTCGAGGGCTTTTGGTTACACGGTGTGTTGCTACAGTGAGACCACGATAAAAAGAATTATCGGTTAACGCGAGACTTACATTGCCACTCGGGGTACTGCAGATCTAGAGCATAATTGACAGACTGAAATATACAAAATAAAAAAACAGCATGAAGCACAACACAAGTGATACAAATTTCTTTCTTTCTTTTTTCGGGATTATTTTGAAAATGTTTTCGGGACTTTTCGTAACCATTTCGGGATGGTTTGCGAAACTTGTCACGATTATTTCAGCGTTGTTTTTTGGAATCATTTTGAAAATTTTGTAAGATCATTTCGGGATTTGGAACTATTTTGGGAACATTTCGGGATTTGGAAATTTTTTAAAATCATTTCGGCATTTTATTCGGGACCATTTCGCGATCATCCCAAAAAAGTCCTGAAATGGGTCCAAAAACGTCACTGAACGCAATCCCGAAAAAATTTCGAAAACAAAATTAACCCAAAATGGTCACGAAATATTCTCGAAGAAATTCATAAATGATTACGAACACTACTCAGAAATGACGCCGAGAGGGTTTTGAAATAGTCACCAAAAATTTCTTGAATGATTCTGGAAACCATCGTTCAATAATCCTGAAATCATGGAGAGCAACTTCAAAGAAGAGACCAGAAATATTCCCAAAATTATGTTGTAAAGATTCCGCAATATTACCGAAAAAGTATGGTATCTAATTATCAAAAAAAAAAAAAACCTTAAAATAATAAAAATAATTCCTCAAAAACTTCTAAAATGGTCCTGAGGAACTAAAGAAAACAAGGCCGAGAAATTAGCGAGATAGTCCATTGAAAAAATCCGACATTATTTTGACAGCGTCCCAAAATTATAACGAAACTATCTCCAAACAATTTCATTGTTCCAACACTTTTCAAAAACTCAATCCCTGCTGCTTGTCCATTTAAACATTAGCTTACAGTTGTGCCATGAATCAGCTCTTCGTTAAGTTGCCTGTTGTATGGAATATTCCATCACACACACCTATTACCGTACTAAAACAAATACCGAAACTCATACCTGTGGCAAACTTATCTATATTTCGCATTACTTTACCTTGCCAGCTAGTGGATTAATATATTGGTTGTTCAGTTGGTTGGATGTAAAACTTATTTATTTACTAAATACAAAAACGAGTAAAACAAATATTAACAAAGCGGTTAGCTTTTGGGTTAGTTTTAGCTTGTTTCTTGTTTTTGCTGTTTTTGTATTTATTGTTGTTTAGTTTTTGTTTTTTTTTTTTACTTTAGCACTTGTATTGCTGTTGTTTTTGTTTCTGTAATTATTGTTTCACGTAACTCTGTTTATATTTTATTTTTTTGTTTTTAGCTTCTAACTTTTGTAATATTTCATATAACAAACACTTTGAAGGTTGCTCTTAAATTGTTTAACTTCACCTCAACTCAACTCAACTCAGTTTGTTTGTTGTTTTATAGTGAAAAGGTAATGATCAAGTTATTTTAAGTGATGGTAGTGTTATTACTGACGTCGTAAGGAAGTGTTCAATTTATGAACTTTTGATGTTGACTTCATTAGAGTAATCGATGTTGTATGTATTTTCGTTACAACAATAGAACCAAGCAGAGTGGTGCTGTAATTCGACATTTATCAGAACCAAAAATTATATTTCAAAAAAATAAGAATAAACATTGATTCCAAAATACTTCAAGAGTACTTTAGAAATCGTAAAATAATTTTCAGAAACTGTGAATTGTATATACTTCAGAATATTCAATTTTACTTCAGAGGCCACAAAATCTGAACTTCAATTGATTATTCTGTAATATAATTTATACATTATAAAGTACAATTTGTAGCTTCTGAAATGCAATTGACTATTCTGAAATTAATTTTACGATTTCTGAAGTACATCTGCTTATGCTGAAGTACATTTGATGAGTTCTAAACTTGAAGTTCTCAGTGAAAATGTTTCCAACAGTTTTAGTGAACTTAAAAAATTTACTCCTTCTTTGAACAACTGCAGAATTACAAAATATTAGTTCTAAGACTTATTGAAATGTTAAACATCGAGAGATTTTGAAATATATTTCAGCACCAAAGACATTGTGGGCTTGCTTCATATAAAAATCGAAAATGTTACTCATACGCCATGGTGCCCATATCTTCATACAATAAAATTGTAACTAGTCGTTGTCTGAACATTGCAATATTCCAGAAAAATCGATGGGAGTTATGATTTTTGAGCCAATGGAACAAAAGTACTAGTCTTTAGAATTTTTTGTATGTCTGTCTGCATGTTTGTACGCATATCACTCCTAAACTGCTGAATAGAACTGGAAGCAACTTTTACTGTTGCATTACTAGATATCTAACTTAAAGCTTGGCACAGGGTGACCCAAAATGTGTTAGTGCAATATGGGTATCAAATGAAAGGTGTTGAGAAGAACTGGAAAAGGGGATATGATAAAGTTCCATATCTCCACTGGTTATAGAGATAAAATAATTAAACCGATTTTAATGAGTACGTTGTTCAGTGTATTATGAGTTTTGAGACGCAGAGCAGCGAGGTCGGGTTTTTTAGTTCATTATAAAACCAATATACCAAATTTATGCAGCTTTTCTGCTTTAGCTGCAAGCATTTATATGAAATTTTTTATTTGAATGCTGTGCAATTTATTAAAATGATCACAGCCAATATGTTGTGAAACAAGCTAATTTTATTTTTTTTAAATTAATAATAATAAATTAATAAAAAAGTTGAAAAAAACAATTTTTAATTACATACTACATCAGAAAAATGATTGACATATACAACATAAATGCATTGATTTTATCTGAAATGAGAAAAAAAAATCCTCAACTCCAATTAGTAAAATATTTAATTTTGGCGCATTGCTTTTCAAAAATTTGTTAGCTTATCTTTGCGGATATTTTTTATTTGCATTTTACTAAATCACAAATTCCCATAAAACTAAAATTTGATGCATAACAATTTGGCTAAAACGTAAGATGGTTATTGCCATTTATTTTCGATTTGACTAAAATGAATATGAAAGGCGAATATTGCATAAAATTCCATTTCCCGTGCATGTCACATCAATAACTGTTATACAAATGTGCACATAAATAAATAAAAATGCTACAAAAGCAAACATACATACATACTCACATACATATACACGAGTATAAAAAGAGCTGGTTTTTGCACAAATATTTGCTTTTAAAATAAGCAATTTCGGGCCAATTCGTTACGCACTCAAAATGAAAGTAATCAAAATTAATGTGCTAAGTTTTTGTTGTTGCACACGTTTTAGTTTGTTATGGGCTTGCTAGAGATTTTGTAGTTTTTGTGTTTTCTGGTTTTTTTTTTTTGTTTTGTTTCGTTTTATAATAACACAAATGCACAATTTAGTTAACAAACAATATCGAACGTGTTGCGAATGAAGGAAACCACAAAAATTTGCACCGAAAAATATGACAATAAAAGCAACAATGCGTACACTGTACTAAAAACAACAAACACACAATACAATGAATACTATGGCAACAGCAATAACAACAACCACAATACCTATAACAATAATAATGCAACAAATACAAAAACAAAAAAAGTTGGTCAATAACAATTTTGCAATTATAAGCATTCGAGCGTAAAAGCAATTCAAATTGCAAACACTTGCATTAATGCATGTGTGTGTGTGTGTGCATCGCCATGTATGTATGTATGTGTGAGCAGTATAATGCAGCTTATTTCATACGACAAAGTTCTGTATGCACAAAAACAAAAAGCACGAATGTTCATACTTTCATTGTAGTGCATTGCAACCACACAAACAATTCGGTTATGAATAAGTGATTTCACGTATTGGAAAGAGTTTTGCTATAACTAAGGAAACACACAAACATATTATCATTTTCCGAAGTTTGTTCATCATTTACACGAATCAGCATTACATAGCGATAGAAGCATATGTATGTGCTAGAAACTTATGCCAAAAACATAATAGGATCATGTCCAAATCACAGGAGGTACCTTTTAAGTGAACAGTACTTGAGAGTGTCAGAGGTACCTAACAAGTGGTCGGTACCCAATAATTGATTGGAAACTTTAGGAGTTACCGATTTATCATGAGTGTTCCATAATTATCAAGTGATCTTAACTAAACAGTGATTAGGACCTACTAAAGTGGTCGTTTAGAAAAAAAATTGATCGATTAGTTGAGAGTGATAAGTTAGTTGTAACTGATCGGCTAGTGTAAAATAACTGGTTAGCAAAAAGTGAGCAGTATAAAGTGACTGGTTAGTTAAGAGTGATCGGTTCGTAAAACATTAAAAATCTAGTTTATCGTTTCTTTTTATTAAATTACAGCTTCATTAAATGAGATTGGGCTTTAAAGTAGACAATAATGAAAAGTACTGAAAAGCTGAACTTTACTGGAAAAGTAACAACCACTACAGTACTTTGAAAGTATTGAATAATGGAAAAGCTACCGGTTCTATAAAAGTAACTGGTATTAGGAAAGTAACCGGTACTGAAAATGGAACCAATACTGGAAAAGTTACCGGTACTAAAAATAAAGCTGTACTGAAAAAATAAACGGTTCTGAAAATGGAACGAGTACTAAAAAAGTAACCGGTAATGAACCAGTATTGGAAAGGTAGTCGGTACTGAAAATTTAACCAGTACTGGAAAAGGATCCGGTAATGAAAATCTAACCTGTATTTGAAAAGTAACCGGTACGCGAAAGGCAACAGGAACATATAATGGAATCAATACTGGACCAGTATTCGGTACTAGAAAATTAAGTGGCGCTGAAAAGTAACGGCACTGAAAAGCAACTGCTCAAAAAAAGCAATTCTTAACGGTTTCTAAAAATTATCGAGAGCCACCAGTACAGAAATATTCAACGCTTTAAAAGAAGTGGACTCATTGGTGTAGGCAAATTATCGATAGCTTCAATTCAAAGACACTCGAACACTGGCTGGTACCTATAAGTTGTCCGGCGCTGAAAAGCACTCGCTTCCGAAGTAGTTATCGTTATCGATAAATTAGTTGAGGTCTCTTCTTGAACTGTCTAACCTACAAGTGAGTAAAGGTCAAGCGAAAAATACTATAAAACCAAAACAAACCAATATTTCACTATTTAAATTTAAAAAAATTCACATTACCATAGAGAAAATTTTCCAATTTTTACAGAAGCAATTAACACAAATATCATAGACAAAATTAACCTACCTGTTTGAGTAAACAAATATCCATACCATCAACCGAAAGGAAAGCGAAGGGGGCGGGGCACATAGCAACCTCGCAATAGCATAAAAGGCTAATCAAGTGATAAGAAAGATGTGTCAGGTAAATTATGTAACGAAGCTCATGAAATAAACACAATTACCATGCACACAAATTAGTTGTCTCTATACATTATGAATTTTAATACCTACCATTATAGCCACACACACACACATATACGCACACACTCAAGCAAATATATGAGCATATGGCAAGCACTCGTAGTCAAGTAAGCAGCCAACTAACGAATTACTTACGAGTATGGATGTTTGTGTGGTTGTTTGTGGGGCTGCATGTGCTCAGTAACCACAGCTAGTTACCTTGACAGCCGAGCCAACGTTGGCTTTCTGCATGACATATTACGCACACACATACTCGGCTGCAGGATAATTCAATGTAAACATAGGGCAGTGATGCACCGAGTTGGCAGCAAGCCTCATATTTTTTATCTGTGAAAGAGACAAGCACCACAAATCTCCTCAGTGCATCACTGCTACAATTGCATGTATGAAAGTCTGCCTGGTTTACTGGTAGATATTTCTTTTGATGGAGCTTATGAATTTTGTTAAAACGTGTACCAAAATGAGCAACGATTACCAATGCAAAAAAAAAAAACGTCCCACACACAACGTCTGCTTGGGGGCAAAAAATGGGCGGGACGTTGTTGTCACGTGTTAGTAGCATGTGAATAAAAATGTGACAGATGACAGTAAACACGTGATAATTGTTATTGTGCGTATGAAGTTGAATGTATTTACCTGCGGGTTAGTAAAAATAATGCAACAAAATAAATACTAAATAGGATTAAATTTATTTTTTGTTTTATTTTATTTGAGTTTATTGGTTGTATAACCTAATTGAAGTGAAATCGAAATATTAACTTACATAAGGCATCACATGGCAAATCGAAAAAAATTGTTAGTCAAATACTTTCGGGGTTAGAATAAGCTGAAAAGAGGCGCACTGAGAACAATCTAGCCTTTCTTTTGCCATGCCTAGTTAGTTCATCTCCAGCAGCTTTAGACAATTCAGCGCTAGTCCCCAATTCGGTAGTGATTAGTAGTCAAGATTTTCACTATTATTTCTGCCCACTACCAAAATATTTAGATAAAAATTTATTTAGCAAGAAAAATCAAATTTGCGCAAAAATATTAATTTCCGCATCCGCACGTGTTTTGATTTCGGTTAAACGTGCGTCCCATTGGCGCCACAAATAATGAATCTCGGAAAGTCACCACACCTATCAGCATGAATCAGCAGTTTATGTATTTAATTTTATTCAGTGCGCATTCCTCATTCGCTGCAGGCAACTCTCAACAGCTAAACTGATGATTATGAAACCAAAATTGATAGTAAATTAACCGTAGTTATCATGACAGTCACGTGGGAAATGAGAGCGTTATTTTACCGTGTTAGGTGTGGAGAAATATTAAGCAATATTTGCCGTTTTTTTTTCAAAAATAATAAGAAATTTTTTTCTTAAATTTTAACAGTCCGTAAAGTAAAGCTTAGTAAACTATATATTTTTTTTTTTTGAAAATATTATTTTTGTTTTATTTTAGTTATAAAAATAAAATGAAATTTCTCTCTAATTTCATTTTTATTTACCTCGTTTCAAAATTTGTATTTTGGTTTCTGCCTTTATAAAATAAATTTAAATTTGCACCCTTTTTAAAATTTTTTTTTTTTTTACTTTCTTCCCCGGAACCTATCTATCTTATCGAAAAACAATTAAACACAAAAATTAGGATCCGGAAAAAATTTTAAACAATAGAAATGAAAAAAAAAAATAAAAATTTTAAGAATAAAAGATTTTGACGCATTTTTAACAAAAAAAATTTAAACACATTTGACAAGTGATATCTTAAAAATTGTAAAAATAATTTTATTTTTTCCAGAAATGTTTTTAAATTTTTTTTGGTTCTTGTTTGACCCAAAAAAATTGTTTTTCTTAAAATTTTTTTGCTAAAAATTTTTTATTGTTAAATTTTTTTTTCGGATTCTAGTTTTTGTTTTTGTATCCGGCTTAAATATAAAATTGAACTGAAATTTTACTTTCAATATTTGTTTTTATTATTTTTTTAACATAATTTTTCGTATTTTGTTTCAATTAATTTTTTTTTTAAATTTGAAAAAATTGGGTAATTTTTTTAAATCATAGATTTTGCTCGGATTTCATTTTTTTAACTCATTGTTTTTTATTTATACATATTATGGTAAAAAAAATTTGATCTGGAATTCCATAATTTTTTTTCTCAACTTTTCAACGGTATGGAAATTTGATTTTAGTTTTTATTTATTTCTTTTCTTTCATAAAAAAAAATTTCCTTGAAGTTGACTTTTTATTTATTTTTTTCATACATTGAAAAGGAGAACCGCACTTAACCAAATACACAAAAGTTTGTTTGTATATGAACATGGTAAGACTGTCCCTCACTCCAACACCAAACCTACAAAAACAAACAAATAATTTAATTGAAGATTGTTTACCAATTATTGAAGTAATCTTTAAACTTTCGCAATTTCGCTACACAAACACGGAGCCCTAAGTACCTACTTTTGCCATTAAACTATCGCTGCAAAACACTTTTTGGCCAACAACACAAACACAAAATACACGAACATATGTTAAAAGTTCTTTCATTAGTTAAATTAGCTACATAGGCCAAAAGGACAAAATGAGCAAGCTGGGAGGGCATTAAGAGTTGCTGCAAAAAGGCGTGGCATGGCGCCAGCGAAAAAGAGTTAAAAGCTGCTGAGCGAAGAAAAACAGCAAAACAATTCATTAAACTCGTTAAATCCATTAGCTCTAATGCAGCCAACAACAGCAGCAACAAGCAACAAGCAGCAGGCGGCAACAGCCATCGGACGGTAGGCGGCTGGCGGCTGGCGGCTGGCGGCATGCAACAACGAAGGCCACAAAAGGCGAACTGAGGACTAATGCGCATATTTTGAAAACAAATTACTTTAAAATTTTGCTACCTCCACGTTAGGCACTTACAATAACTTGGAAATAAGAGCGCGGCTACAACAACAACATAGTGGTAACATCCGCATTAGAACACCCATAGAGATGTGCTGAGGTTGGTAAACAATGATATTGGCGGCTGGTGGGCTCTGCAAACCTAAAAATGGTTGAGAGACTACAATAACAAGAGTGAGGTAGCATGGGAGCTGCAAAAGCTTGTCTGCCGGTAGTAATACCAACAACAACAAAAATTATGGTTGACTATCGTAATGGATAAACAGTTACAGCGCTAGTCACTTGCTACGTGCAACAGTGGCTGCGGCACCGCACTGTGGGTTGCTTTGAAAAAATTTCTGCTCAAACTCAAAAACCGTTAAATTTTTTTTTTTAATTTTTACAATCTGCAAAAACTTTTTTTTAGCTTTTTAAAATATTTGAAACAAGTTTGGATAATTTCCTTTATGATTTTGTGTAATTTTTTAAATATTCAAATTTTCATCGAAATTTTGAAATTTTTTGCTGCTTTAAAATTCAAAAATTTATTTCAAAAAAAAAAAAAAAAATTGGAATTAAAAAAATGTTTTCCAAAATATAAGAAGATACAGTATTTCTAACAACAAAATTTTGTAAACGACGATTAAATTTAAATTCTGAGATTTTGAAAAAAAAATTCAAAAACTTAAAAAAATTTTGATTCTGTGCAAGTCAACCAAAATTGACGATTTTTGGCAAAGAATTTCTAAAAAGCTTTTCGAAAACTATTTTTAAGGACTTTTTCTTAAAGTTTTTCAAACTTTTTTTTATAATTTTTTTTCCACAAACACTCCACAGTGCTTTGGCAGTCACGTTGGCGGTCGCATCAACTGTGCCGAGGTGGAAGCTCAGCAGCAGACGAAATCGGAAAAAGTGAATTTAATTTATGAGAATCTCCATAATTCCATAAGCATAATTAGTTTTCAAACTTCAGAATGCCACCACAACAAAAACTACAACAAGCGGCCCATCATGGCAAACGAGAAAAATTTTTGTATGATAAATAAGTTTTTGAAAGAAAAATGAAGAAAGATATGGAGTGATAAAAAATTAGCTTTGCGATTAACGAGCAGCTGCAGTAAGGCGTTTTGAAATAGGAAAAAAATTAAATGGAAAAACAAAAAGAAGAAGAAAAAGAAAAAGATTACCGTATAAAAGGTTGGGGTTAGAAGGCAATTTTTGAAACAATATTTAATGCAGTGAAGAAGCTTTTTAAGTTGTTTTGCAGGAAATAATAAAACAACGGCCGTAAGGATTACTTTAATGTTTTTTAACTTATTTTATTTTGGAAGATTCGAGAATATGGAATTAGAAAAAAAGAAGACAAAAGGTCCTCCAAGGCTTTGACGAGCAACACGAGGATTGATCTTATAATCAGTGGCTCTAGGTTTAAATGGTAGCTACTAGTTAATACAGATCGGCGAAATAAGAAAGAAGCGAAACTTGGACAAACCAAAATCTCAACGAAAGCACCAGCCTTAGTCGTAACCGTAACCGTAGCCATAACCGTACACGTAACCTTATCCATAACCGTGACCGTGGTTATAACCGTATTCGAACCTTATCCATAACCGTAACTGTGGCCACAACCGTAGCCGTAACCTTATCCACAACCGTACCCGTAGCCGTAACCTTAACAGTAATTATAATAATAACCGTAATCGATTTCTTTAAACCCGGAAGCACTTATTGTAACTATTTGTCCATAGCCACAGACGTAACATTAAACGTAACCATAAATTGTGCAGACTCCCGATGCGTACGAAAAGGAAGCGTAGTTACCAAAAGAAAACCAAAAAATCTAGCCATATTAATTTACCAGAATTTGCTCTGTTAAGCTATTTATATGAACTATTATTAATCCTGTATCCGGCTGCTCACTTTATCGTAAATCTCTCATAAGTAATTTTTCTCAATATCCTTGTTAATTCATAATCTCTGTGGTCTACGCCTAAACAATAAACTAACAATTTGTAATAAATATTTTCAAATCCGACAAGTGCAGAGCTTCTCATAAATACAAATTAGCACTCGCATAAACAACAACAACAAGTAAATGTAAATGAACACCCACACCAACATGCCTCATGTAAGTCTCACTAAGTGTGGAGTTGCCATTTTGAAAATTGTTGCCACAACATAAATTCTATTACTAAGCACAACAAATCGTCGCAAATAAACTCTTTTACCATAAATTTCAACTCCATTAGTTGTGTGTCATTTTATGACTGTATGAAATATTTACTAACACAAAAATACTACACGCATACGTGAAAAATATACCCTGTAGGGAACATGTGTGGTTCTGAAATGTGACTACTTTTAGTAACTCCCTCACGTGCTTTTTAGAGTTTTCCTTATTCCTTTTCGTCATCCTACAAATTCTTTTCACCATTTCCCTCATGTTTTTTTTTCACCAAAACTTTCATAAATTCAAAAAAAAAATAAAAATTTATCAAAAGTAATTATAAAAAATTTAAAGTAATCATTACTTTTAAAAATCTTAGTAATTAGATAATTTTTTTTTTGTTTATCACACCAAATTGGTTATAAAAACATAATAAAGTTACGTTTTTACTATCAAAAAATTCCAAAAATTAAAATTTATCAAAAGTAATTATAAAAAATTAAAATAATCATTCCTTTTAATAGTCCAAATTTTGTATAAGTTCTCTTCTTTTACATATACCTCACACCAAAAATGTTATAAAAATATTATATAATTATGTTTTCACTTCTAAAATGGCAAAAAAAATATTACTTAGAGTAATTATAAAATATTTTAATAATCATTACTTTTGACAATCAAAATTTTGAATTAGCTTTTTGTTTTTTTCAAAAATTCCAAGAAAAAAATTTAACAAAGTAATTATAAAAAATCTAAAGTAATCATTACTTTTGATAATCAGAGTTTTTAATTATTTTTTTTTTTTGGTTTTTTTTTCATACCAAAACTGTTATAGAAACATGTTATGTTTTTACTATTATAAACACCAAACCAAAAAGAAAAAATAATCAAGAGTACTTAAAAAATATCAAATAATCAATTACTTTTAAAAATTAGAATTTTGAGTTAGTTAATTTAACTTTTTTGTGTATAATAATGTTTTTTTTTTCATCAAAGTTCCTGGTAATCGTTACTAAACTGACAGTTTTGAACCAGTAAAAATATAGTTACTATCGAACTAGTTCCCATTTGGCACTTAAGACACACTAACTGAACCCAAAATTGGTCGTACTTTTTACAAAGCGCCCTTCAGGCTATTTTCAAATCACAGCACAGTTTGTCTAGCACAAGTTGTTGCTTTTGTATGTTTTAGCCCTGCCGAATGCATTTTCTTTGTCGCCGTGTCGCCATTACTATCATCATCATCATTGTTGTACTTGTTGTTGTCATTGTTGTAAATGCAATGTAATGCTGCTACTGCTGCCTGCGTCATATATCGATGCCGTTATAATAGCATCCGTAACGGTAAAATGACGCTAAAAAGTGAGATTTAAAAGGCAAACCGTAAGCTGATCAGAATTTAGATAAAATTGCTCAGTAGGAGGATGGCTTGCTTTGAGCGAAAAAGCTGTGTGTGTGTGTGTGTGAGAGAGAGTGAGAGCGAAGGGTTAAGTTGCGGCAGCGAGGTTGAGTTTTGAGTGAAGCTCGTTGTGTAACGTAGGTGGTTATGCCCTGTTGGTTGCCTGCGGATGTTTTAGTCCATTATTTATCTAACTAACAAAGGGCTGAGTCAGCGTTTGCCATTTTTTTTTTTGCCGGCTAACTACGCTCGCTTTATGAGGTTATTAAGTAAGACTTATGGTTGGTGCTTTTTGGCAAACGACTACCCACATGCCGTGCAATGCAATGCAGTTATTATTGCAACACTACTCTCAGATAAATATAGAGATATTTATTATGAACTTATTTAGCTTTTGGGGGAATGATATGAATATTGCTACTAGCTTTAGATCTTAAGATTTTCATGGACTAGGAACAACGAAGTCTGCGGGAGTTGTAGCCTTTGCTACCCTGGCCCTGGATTCACTGACAAATTCTAACCTCCAGTCCCAGATCGAGCTGCAGCATGGCCCAAAATAGAAAATATATTTACCATCCCAGTATGGTCGTCATCTTCAACCAAACTAAACTGTACCGCCATCATTAAGCTCCCTAAATAAACATAAATTACAAATTGTGCTGAGTGCAGATGGCTGCATGCTGGGCGCTTTGATTGACAGACTGCCTGAAATTGTTTGAAAGCGAACAGCAGGCTATCATAATTTTCGATTATTTCAAGTACCGTGCTGTGTGGCACGTTGCAGCTCTGCCAAAGTTAGTGCAAGTAGCAAAAGAACTTGTGTGGGCTTGTTCATCTTGACCAAGAATGTCAATACAAAAATATTTCTAATTTAACTTGGTAGTCAATGAAGAGAAGAGCAGGGTAAGCAAGTGGTGGTATTCCATTGCTGCTGGTAGATGATATGGCATTCCAGAGAAGAAGTTTGTGTAGATACAACATGTTGGAAGCAGCATGGCGTATGCGTAATATTTGCAAGGAATGTCGAATGCAGGCAGTGAGTAAAAACCAGGGATCGAGGATAAGAATCAATAGAAAATAAGAGAGAGATATAGATTTTTTTTCTTTTTTTTCATAACTCCTTTGCCTTCGGTATTTATATCGTAAGGGCTGCTTAGCCAGTTTGTTAAATTTTTTTTTTTTAAACCACATTTTTCTACTCACTCTCTTTTTAAAATAAGGGTTGCCAATTTAATATCTCGAGGAAGTGTTGGCCTTTTAATTTTCTTTTTTTTTATTCTACAGCTTTTTTTATAAAACACTCTTTTTTTGCTGGGTTGCCAACTAGGCAAAAATGTTCGCCTTTTGAAATAAAAAAGGGTTGCCAACTGTTCAAAATTTTAATTTCCTGATTTGAGGTGTCATTATTTTTAAAATAAGGGTTGCCATTTTCTTATCTTGAAAACTGGTTGGCTTTTTAATTTTTTTTTTTGTATTCTAGAATTTTCTTTACAAATCTTTTTTTTTTGCTTTTTTAAATAAAAAAGGGTTGCCAACTTTTCAAGATTTTCGTTTTTTGATTTTATGTATCACTATGTAAAAAAAAACTGTTACATTTTATCATCTTAAGTACGAGTTGGCTTTTTAAAATTTTTTGATTTCATATTATCTTACTTTTTGAATAATAAGAGTTGCCAACTGTTCCAAATTTTGCTTTCTTGATTTTAAGTGGCAAAATTTTTATAATAAAGTTTGCCACTCTATTAACTCGAGTTGGCATTTTAAATTTTACTATTTTGTTGGCAGTTTAAGTAATAATCACGTGGCATTCGCAGAAAAGGTTGCCACTTCGTTAAAATTTTATTTCCATCCAATTTTTTTTTATTTAGAAATGTATTAAGTCATGAAGCTAGGCTATTAAGTTGACTACAATTTTTGATGGAAAATTAGCAAATAAATGTAGATACTATATAAATTTTATAAAAAGTGTTGCCACCTGTTGAGAAATAATTTTTTAAATCAATGCTTATTTATTGCTTTCACTTACCTTTTCAAGCATAAGTTCAAATAAAACGTTGCGCTGTAAAAAAATAAAAAAGAGTTGTTAGTTCAAGGTGATTTTGTTTTTTTTTTCTAAACTATATCTAGATTTACAAAGCTACATTAACTGTATAAAAATTCCAGAGCTTTTTACTACCGACTTTTTCATGGAAATTAGGCACTTCCGCGTTTGAGTGATTTATCCTATTTTATATTATTGACGTATAAAGTTGAAACATTCAACTTCAAACTGGGATTTCTTTATTTCTTTTAAACTTGTTCTCTCTTGGATTTCACTGCGACTGAAGTCACCTAAGTCAAAGCTTAATTTAAAGTCATTTTAGCTCAGCACCTAAGAAGCTGTAATTAGTTCAAAGCGTTTTTTATTTGATTTTTTTGTTGTAATTTTATCATTTCGTGTGATTTCCTTGTTCACTTTCATTAAACCAGTATACCCATTATCAGTTCCATCATCATCATCATCATCACTATAACTAGCAATGAGTACAAAGCTCATCATCAAATTCAAATAGCAAAAGGCAGCCAAAAAAAAATTTCAAAATGCGGTAAACAAGACCCTAATTCATGCTGAAGGCAAAAACGCAAAAAATTCTATGAAGGAAACAAACATCGTGTGGCATCGAATAAATCAAAAGCGAGCACGAAATAAGTGCAATATTTGTAACATTCGCTTCTGTTTCGTTTTTTTTTTTTTGTTTTTGAGCGCATTAAATATGAAAAAGGACCAAAGTGAAAATGCAGGAAGAGCAAAAAAAGAATAAATCGAAAAAACTGCGAAAAAACGGAAACCGAGCTCAAATGAAACTTTACAAACTGCTGACAAGAATTTTAAATGAAAAGGGCCAACACTCCTTCTCGCCCGTAAACTGTGGCACTCATTTAGTTGCTTGCGAGTATGCTACTCGAGGGCTTTTTACTACTCAACTCGCAACTCGTTGCTGCTGCTTTCAGCGTTGTTGTTGTTGCGTGCGTCGCTGCTGAGTCTGAAGAGTCTTATGTCGCCGCTATGCAGTTTTATCGTTTGAAATATTGTATCTTTTGCTGCTGTTTTTTTTTTTTTTTTTTTTTTCTTTTTGTATTTTATTTGTTCATAAATATGTCCTGAGCAAAATGCACACACAGAAATGCATAAACATAAATAGCAACAACACAACACTTATTATATTAGCACGTTATCTGCTTCAATGTGGCGTTATATGCATACTGCTGCACAACAACAACAACAACACTCGCACTCCTCCTACTCCACAGCTAAAAGAGCATACTCAGCGCAAATGCGCTTACCACTTTGTGTGCGTATTTTTTCCCTGTGGGCTTTTTTAATGTGACCCACAACTCAGCCTGAGTGTTTTATTACTCGTAATTTTGTGTTTTCTTTATTTCCGTTGCCGGTTGGAAAAGCAAAATTTTCTTGTTTTTCTGTAGTATACCCAGTTGTTGTTATCCGTACATAAGTTTTTGGTTTGATTTTAAAATGCGTGAAAATAAAAATATTTTTTTTTCACTTCTTTCATTTTTGCTTAAATTACAAAAAATATTGTATAAACATATTTTTAAATATTTAAAAATTTTACTTTTTAATTTTAAAGTGAGCGTCCACAAAATAAAAAAAAAATTATTTTAATATTTTTTTATAAATTACATACTTTGATCTTTTAATCCGTAAAAATAATAACTCGAAAAACATTGGCATTCAAATATTTTTATTTTTTTGCTCTTGCTCTTGCCTTTCTCAAATTAGAAAAACAATTTATACCCATTTTTTTCAAAATTAAAACTTTTAATTCTTTAATTTTTTTTTTTTTTTTGCATGGAATCAGTATATGAAATCAGTTATTTATTTCAAGTGATCGGCCCAAAAATTAAAAAAAAAATTAAATTTTTTATTGTTTTTTTTTAAATATTTCTTTTATAAATTACAAATGATAAACTTTTCTTTCATTTTTTAGTGCATAAAAATAATAACTAGAACGGTATTTTTTTTTTTTTTAAAAATATTTCAATACCTTTTTTTGCCTCTTGCCGTTTTTATATTAGAAAAATAATTTTTAACATTAAAATTTTTAATTTTTTTATGCTTTGAACCAACATAATTAATAAGTTATCTTTTTAAAGTGAGCAAAAAAAAAAATAATTAGAACGGAAAATTTTCAAAATTTCAACATTTTTTTGCTTGGAAACAACAATGAATTATTTACTAAAAAATCAGGTGAGTTGCTACAAAATTTTTTAATTTTTTTTAAATTTATAAATTTTTTATTTAATTTTTTAAATTTTTTTTATTTTTTATTTTTTTTTAAATATTTTTGATTATAAAATACAAATGCTAGCCTTTTTCTAAGAAAAAGTAAAATTATACCTGCGAACCCTACAAAGCATAACTTCCTCAGCATTACATTAGGCAGTAATTGGTTATAGAATGTTTAATGCCTGCGCTAACTTCTTTTTAATTTCTTTATTTTTTACTTTTTTTTTGCTGCCTTCTTACATTTTATAATTTCCACTGCCTTGCGAATGTTACTCATACGCCATGGCGGCTAGGCAAACAAGCAAGCAAACTATGCAAGTGTATTACTATGTATGTATTGCGCTGTAGTTGAAAACTTGACAAGCGAATGCCTTAGCTTTCACACACATTCAAGCCACTACAACTACAACTCATTCTAAGCCTTTTCCGCTTTTCACTCGGCTTGTTTGCGCGCGTTAAATTTGATTTTTGATTTACGAGCTTAACTTTATAGGCCATCACAGAAGTGGCTCTGGCGCATTTTGAGAAGCATAGCAGATTGCTATACATTTTGCACACAACCAAACACACACACACATACACAGATACATATGTACGCAAGTATGTATGTACGGGTGTGTGTTAGTTAGGGCAAGCTCATGTGTATGCTGTCATTGATATTTTGTTGGCTGGTGTGATAAATTGCCTTGTCAGGACCCTTAACAAACGCGACACTACATTTCGCTACAACCCCCAGGCATCACACACACACATGCACACGCACACTTAAGCAAGTTTACAATACAAGCATATATGCCTATGATCTTTCATACTACAAAGTTTCAAAATGTAACATAAACATATTGAGTTTGCATATGGCAGTTACTTGTGACAGCATCACTCCACCGTGCACCCACCGTGCACCTACTGCCCCCTACATACATACAA
Source organism: Sphenella marginata (assembly GCA_951509765.1). NCBI lineage: Eukaryota > Metazoa > Arthropoda > Insecta > Diptera > Tephritidae > Sphenella > Sphenella marginata. Next base: position 5,273,383 of record OX608082.1, read on the forward strand.
CATCAACGCACAACGCATATTCCACTCACACTACCACACAACTCGCCGCTGTGTGCATGTACATCGATACGCCCAGTTAATGGGTGTTGACAGATTTGTCAGGGGCACTCTTTTTTCATATCGAAATTTTGTTGCTGAACAGCAAACATTTTTTTTTTATTTTTTTTTTGTGTGCGATTTTTCGTTACACAAAGTGTCAACTCGTCTTGCTCAAAGCTTGTCAAGTGAATTTTGTATGCTCACCACATACACTCACACAGCCAGTGCAACTCACACTTTTTCGTTGCTATTGTTGTTCCCAGTTAAATACACAAATGTTTGGTGTCAGAGCAAAAAAAAAATGTAGCTAAGTAAACAGGTTTTTTGCCCTCGTCAATCTCTCTCTCTCTCCGTATATGCCACATGTGCCACTGATGCGTGATGTCGGTCGCCCGCGCGCGTACTGCTTGTCGTAGTTAAGCTATTTAGATCAGTGCGTATGAAATTGTGAGTGTGCATTTGTCACACTTTTTATGTGCGCGGCTTAAGTGGGCTCGTAAATTTTTAAAGTGATTTATTTTGTGCTAAATTCTCAACTTAACTTTACATAGAGTTGCTTTTTAGAAAATTTGTGGTTTCACAACTTTTAAGTGACCTAAATGAATATATAGGCAAATTTTCTGGTGAATAAGTATAAAAAAAGGTTTTTTTTTTTGTTAGAGCAAAGAGCATGTGTATGACGTTTTATTTTTGAAAAGCAGACACCCGGCGCGCTGCGGTTCGCTTCTCTGGGCTGGGAAAGTTAGCAGCAGTGGGAAGGGGAATCGAATTTTCTTTCTTAAACTATATTCATTATGTAAATATGTGTTAAGAGTTTGATGAATGTGCTACTGTATACTACGAGGTATGTATGTATAGAACAGCAACAAAGCTGGCTTTGACCAAGGCACATCGTTTAGCTGTTCTGAATTTTTTGCGATTTTTTTTTTATTGTTATTTAATTTTTTCTTATTTTATTTAATTTAACTTTATTTTGTTTTATTTTTTTATTCCTATTTTTTTCTTATTTTCTTTTACTTTTTTTTATTTCATTTTATTTTATTTTTCTTATGTTGTTTTATTTTATTTTATTTTGTTTTATGCTATTTTATTTTATTTTATTTTATTTTTTTATTTCATTTAATTTAATTTAATTTTATTTTGTTTTATCTTATTTAAATTAATTTATTTTAATTTTATTTCATTTTATTTTATTTTATTTTATTTTATTTTGTTTTATTTTATTTTATTTTATTTTATTTTATTTTATTTTATTTTATTTTATTTTATTTTATTTTATTTTATTTTATTTTATTTTATTTTATTTATTTTATTTCATTTTATTTTATTTTATTTTATTTTATTTTACTTTATTTTACTTTATTTTACTGTATTTTATTTTATTTTATTTTATTTTATTTTATTTTATTTTATTTTATTTTATTTTATTTTATTTTATTTTATTTTATTTTATTTTATTTTATTTTATTTTATTTTATTTTATTTTATTTTATTTTATTTTATTTTATTTTATTTTATTTTATTTTATTTTATTTTATTTTATTTTATTTTATTTTATTTTATTTTATTTTATTTTATGTTATTTTATTTTATTTTATTTTATTTTATTTTATTTTGTTTTATTTTATTTTATTTTATTTTATTTTATTTTATTTTATTTTATTTTATTTTATTTTATTTTATTTTATTTTATTTTATTTATTTTATTTTATTTTATTTTATTTTATTTTATTTTATTTTACTTTATTTTATTTTATTTTGTTTTATTTTATTTTATTTTATTTTATTTCATTTTATTTTATTTTATTTTATTTTATTTTATTTTATTTTACTTTATTTTACTGTATTTTATTTTATTTTATTTTATTTTACTTTATTTTACTGTATTTTATTTTATTTTATTTTATTTTATTTTGTTTTATTTTATTTTATTTTATTTTATTTTATTTTATTTTATTTATTTTATTTTATTTCATTTTATTTTATTTTATTTTATTTTATTTTATTTTATTTTATTTTATTTTATTTTATTTTACTTTATTTTACTGTATTTTATTTTATTTTATTTTATTTTATTTTGTTTTATTTTATTTTATTTTATTTTATTTTATTTTATTTTATTTTATTTTATTTTATTTTATTTTATTTTATTTTATTTATTTTATTTCATTTTATTTTATTTTATTTTATTTTATGTTATTTTATTTTATTTTACTTTATTTTACTGTATTTTATTTTATTTTATTTTATTTTATTTTATTTTCTTTTATTTTCTTTTATTTTATTTAATTTTAGTTTATAATCTCGCCACCCACTTCATATATAAAAATCAACTTGTAAGCGTAATTTAAAAAAAAAAAAAAATTTCAATTTTTGATTCAACCAAAACAGCAACAAATTTTGCTATTACAGCTGTACAGTTAGCCATGCCAATGTCATAGTAATATTTTATAAGTTTCGACAAATTTTTGCATACCAAATATTTTATTGATGCTTTTATACATACATACATACACAAGTTTCCCCTTGTTAGCGCCAATTTTATGATATTCCTTTTTGTTGTTATTGTAATCAAATTGTTTATTGCATTTTTTACGATGCCTATAAATTTTTAAACAACAACGTAAACACATTTCAATAGCACGAATGCAGCAAATCACGATGTGATTAATGTTAGTTTAGCACACACACATACATACATACTCGTACATAGTGGTCTATGGACATAGCAAATTGCTCGAAATTTACATATAAATTCCTATTGTTATTTATTAATGCACAAAAAGGCGTTTCAATTTAGCAATATTTGAGCAAATTTATGGACATAGAAAAAATGTGCTTGAAATATCGATTGATTGTTATGACTTCACTTGAAACACGCCATTTTCTATACAATGCCATCTTCAGTGTGCTTTTATGGTTTATTTCTTTTCTCTTATTCGTTAAAGTAAGAGAAATGAAATAAATTACTTTTCTCTCATCTATCCTCGCTCTCACCCCATCACGCTTTCTGCAATGCAATCTGAGAATTATATTAAAATCTAGCTTTGCAAAATAATAATCAAGCGAGCAAAGAATTTCACTAATTACTTGATTATGCGAATAGCTTACAAAAGCTTAAACGTTTGTTGCATTAAATACTTGAAAGCCAAGGCGAGTCTGAGCCCTTTTGCATTTGCTATTAAATTTCCACACAAAGCGAGAATGTAGTAAAAAGTTTAAAACGTAAAATCCAGCACCAAGGCAACTGAAATGAACACCAGCTTAATCTAGTTAGAACTCCACAACCATAGCTAAGCTGGAAGAGATATGATACACACACCCACACACACCTACACACATGCAGAAGCAAGAAGTTACTCGTATTTAATTGAATGTATGTAGATTGTATGAATCAAAACAACAAAAAAGTGACTGCATGCATGCGATAGTATTTGAGGTGAAAGCTCAACTTACCAACACACACACACATGCACAATTTAAACGTATTAAGTCATCCACCTATGCACCCGCACACACACACACACAGACGCAGCCACACATGCAAAACCAACTTTTTTATGTGTATTTGTTGTTGGCAACGAAGTTATTACCAATTAAATTGGAATTGCTGGCATTTAAAAGTGCATAAAACAACAAAAAAAGTTATTATTTTGCAAAGAAAAAAAGCGCATGAAAGGGACGATTAGAGATAAGATTGAATAACTGCAACACAAAAAAAAGACAAAAAAGGTAGAGATAAATGTGGCAAAAATATTCGTTTTTCATTTTGCCAATGAATGCGCTAAAAAAAAAATTGCAACTTTTCCACAGCTTAAATTCATAACTTGCTGAGCTGATAATGTACGTTTGTTTTCAGCTATGTGTATGTGTGTATGTGCATGTATGTATATGTATGTGTATATGTTTGTATACTTATGCATGCTTTTAGTAAAAACAAAAGCCACTAAAAGAGCGAAGAACAACAGGCTGAAAAGGGATAATACCACAAAGTAGCGCTAAGCTTTAGCCGTTAAAAGTCAATGCACGACGATAAAGCACACAAACAAGTTATGCTGCACACATTTTTGTAGTTGGCGAACTATGTTTTTTTTTTTTTTGTGTCATTTGGGCATGGGAGAAGTTTTTGTTATACAAAGAAATAAAACAAAAAAAATTGTGGTTTGTTGTGTGAGCTAATATTAGTACGATTGAGCGTATTTAATTTCGAGTTTAACATTTTATAAAATTTGTTAGATTTATAGTTTGATCTCGTTTATAATTTGTAATATTATTTATTTATTAACACCTGAAAATATGTTAAAGATTGTTGATTTTTTTTAGATTAGACTGTGCTCATGATTGTTAGCAGCGGAAATTGAATAGAGACACCCAGCAACAAGTACTCTAAAATCGGCAAGACGATGAGCTGTTATGTTTTGTTATGTTGTGGTATGTTATGTTATGTTATTTTATGTTATGTTATGTTATGTTATGTTGTTATGTTATGTTATGTTTTGTTATGTTGTTATGTTATGTTATGTTATATTATGTTATGTTATGTTATGTTGTATTATGTTATGTTGTGCTATGCAATGTTATGTTATGCTATGCTCTGTTATGTTGAGTTATGTTATGTTATGTCATGTTATGTTATGTCATGTGATGCTATGTTATGTTATGGTATAGTTGTATTATGTTATGTTATGTTATTTTATGTTATGTTATGTCACGTCATGTCATGTTATGTTACGTGGGGTAAGGTTATGGTTTGTTATGTTATGGTGTGTTATGTTATGTTATGTTGCGTTATGTTATGTTATGGTTATATTATCTCTAGTTATAAATTTAAAAAAATCTAAAATCGAGCTTTTCTTGAAAAAAGCTCTTTAAAAATATGCTCAAATAGATTGGCCTTCTTGACTCAATCGTCGCCACACCCCATCCTTTCAAAAACCTCCTCCGTAGATTGCATCCCCTGAGACAAGAAAAATTCGCAAATTTTCAATGTGTTTCATAAATAAATTAATTTACACACACAAACACATACACATATGTATATTCATACAAACATGGTCATGTGTGCTTCAGTTGGCAATGCAAAACAATTGCCACAGCAACACCACAATACTGTTACCGCAATTGTGGCAAATGAATGCGGTCGCTGCCATTGTTTACAACTGTCTCTACTTTCTACAGCCTAAGAATTGTTTGCACTACGATTTTCTATTTAAATTCTTTTTCTCTCTTTTTTTTTTTGTTATTACTTTTAATATCTAACATCTCGCATTGTTTTGTTATTGTTTGTGGTGGTCTGTCTGTGTTCGTGTATGCTGCGTGTCTGGAGCGTCGTTTGCTTCTTCAGTTGGAAACATTTTATTTCTGCACTGACTGTCAGGCAAATCTATGAGCAAGCAAAACATACTCCTGCCTACTTTATAGCGGCATTTTGTCTCTATTGTTTTTGGCTGAAACTTTTGTCTTTTTCCCTTATTCTTTCTCACTTGCAGACATACGATTTTCAGTCTTTGTTTTAAACACACTGAAACTGATTTTTTTACTTTTCTTTTCATTTCGAAAAAAAACGATTGTTTTTGCTGTTCATGTTTATGACACACTCTGAAGCCACAATGAATTTATAAAATAAAGAAATAAGCTTAAATGCACAACAACACAACTACAAACGAGACCAACAAATGTTAGGTGGCACTTGGTTTGTGCAGTTGCCACGACAACTGCCTGCAACAAAAATATTAGCCATTTCTTGCATTTGCACTGAGCTCTCTTTTGCTGGCTAAAGCTGATTGTCTGCCTTTTGGCAGCTACGAGCGTAAGGCTATAACTTAGATACGATTCAGCGATTCTCAACAAATTCTCATTTATGTGAGGTATGTATGTAATAATTGTAATTGTAATTTATTCATTGCAAATTTTTCCGGCCTTCTGATTAGTTCGTCAACGTTTTGAAAAATAAAATTATTTTATTTCATTTTGTTTTATTATTTTTTTTTTATTTTTTTTTTTTTTGTTTTATTTTATTTCATTTTTATTTTATTTTATTTTATTTTATTTTATTTTATTTTATTTTATTTTATTTTATTTATTTTATTTTATTTTATTTTATTTTTTTCATTTTATTTTATTTTATTTTATTTCATTTTATTCTATTTTATTTCAATTTATTTTATTTTATTTTAGATTAGTTTAGTTTATTTTTTATTGAAATAAAAAAAATGTATCTGAGTTTTTATAACATCAAAGTTTTTTTCAATTCAGTTTGCGGTTTGATTAATTTAATTATGCATTAAGCTTATTCATTTTCAGTTAAATTTTTTTTTTTTTTGTGGAATTTATTTATTGTTATCCAGCTAATTTTGTATTTGGCTTAGTTTTTTTTTGTTTTTTTTTTTTTATTAAATTTAAATTTGATTTACTTTAGTGTGAATTTGACCTAATCCAAACTGAAATAAAATGCCTGATTCGCCTTCGAATTATTGCGTTTGAATTTTTTTAACTTGCTTTCGGTTCAAATTAATATTCGAATTGTGTTGAAAGAAATATTTTCCTATTTCATCAGCGCTCCACTTTTAAATTATGCTTCTATCAATAGCTTTAACATTCTAATTAATTAAATTAATAGATACGGATAAATGAAAGGTCAAATTTAATTTGAATGAGAATATATTTTAATTGTAAAAACATTTACTTGACTATAAAAAAAAAGTAATTTATTAAATGTGACAACACTTTTTCTCTCTTTACGGCAAACGCATAAGCAAAAACGCCTCCATTTCAATTTAAATCAATTATATTTGCGCTGCTTGAAAAAACACGTTTGAATGACTGAAATCGTGCAAAACGTATTTAGCGTCGATAATTAACACATTTCTTGTTTACTTTTTACAGCAAAAGCACAAAAACTTGGTAAACATATTGCAAATCCTCCCAAAGGGTTGTTTAAAGTACATAGTTAGAGTGGAATAGTATATTTGTGTGCGTTTGTTTGTGTGTGTGTGTATGCATGCGTGTGTGTGTGTAAATGGAATTGCCACTTTACAGTTCACACCTGTACAAAGTTAAAGTTTGATAAATTGAATGAAAATGATGAATTGCTAAACGACATATCGGCTGCAGCAACAAAAAAAAAGGTGAAAACAAAAGCCAAAGAAAAAATATTATTTTGTGCAACAACAAAAAAAACCAATGCAATCACACAAAAGCAAAAAAAAAAAATGTTATTTGCTGCATGTGTGTATGTGTTCGCTCCTCTCAGCTGAAAGGACACGCGTCGCCCGTACCTACCGGATAACCAGTGCTTCCAAATCCATTAAACTTTTTTAATGCGATACGAGTTTTTCAATGCTAAATCGAAAAAAAAAAAACAAACAACAAAAAACAGTGAAACAACGGAAAATACAATTCTCAACTTGACAAATACGTAAACGAATGAAAAAATCTCTATGAAGAAGTATAAACAATGCTGCCAATCAATGAACACATCAAGCACAGGTAGCCATGGAATGAGATGCGCTTCAAAGGCGTGAGCAGAGAAGTGCAAAAAGCGTGCAAAAGAGAGAGAGAGACAGAGGTAGAGCTGAAAAAGCTTGACGACATAAAGGTTGCATTTGATTTCGTAAACAAGTTGCAGTAAAAGTAACATTTATAAAAACAAAAACAACAAAGTATAGACAGCTTTATCTGTGCAATATTTCAGGGACTACGGTGTGTTGCATAGCTATAGCACATTTTTAAGTTCAAACAGATGGCAACACTGGCAATAAAATTCAAAGTAGCAACACTTAATATGCTTTGTTTTATACCTATATTAGGATATCTCTTTTTATTGAAAAAATTTCTGACAGATGGCAACGCTGTAAAATTTTCTAAGTGGCAATACTTTTTTAGATTATTTTTAAATGTAGAAAAAAGTTCATACAAAATTTTTTAGGCGGTTTCGAGACAATAGTTGATATATGTAAAAGAGAATAAGTGTAATACGATTAGGTGGCAACTCCGGTTGGTAAAACTGCATAGAAATATTGTCGTTGCCTGTTCCGAGACAATAGTTCATATAAAAGAGCATAATTGTAATAAGACTTTGTGTTAACACTATTTAGAAATTTTCTGCTAAAATGTAAATGTTATAAAATAGGTGGCAACCCCGAAATACAAACAATTATGTAAGCAGAATAACTTAAAAGCTTCTAAAATTTTAGTAGCTATCTCGCAAATGACCACTTCATAAATACATTTCAAAATAAATTCTTCATTTGAGAAAAAAATTGTTTTTTATTCACAAGTCGCTTAATGCTGACGAAAAAAAAATCTGCTATAATATCATTTTCAATATTAATCTTAAATTTTCTAAAAACTTAATTTCTGAGCATACTTTTACTATGCAACACACTTTAGTAGTACAACAACAAAAAACGCAGCATCTTTTCATTACGCTTTTATAACGTTATGTTACAAAAAAATCAACAAATGGCTAAGAGGTAACCAGGATACGTCTGACTCACTAATGGGTGTGGTGTTTGTATTAAATTGCGTAACTGCTGCCAATCTGATTACAATATCTACGTACGAAAGGGAGTATCATCACAAAAATACAAAAAATAAAAAAAAATTATGAAAACATAAAAACAACATCAATATGCGAATGCCGTAAAAGTAAACAAGAAAATTCTTATGCAATGATATGATAAGAAAAAAAGTTTGTTTTGTTTTTTCCAACTACATTTGCAATGCGAATATGTATATCCAGACGGTAGCCTGGTCGTAGAGTAACAAAACTAACGATAGTTCAGAGCTTCGATTGCGGGCGATAATTTCTTTAGCCGACATCGATTAGTTTTGTTAGTGTAGCTACTCTGTTTTCTGCTATCGATTACAGCGTAAGCGCTAGACTATCGATCGTTTGTGTACCCTACCCAAGAGCTTTTTTACACACATCCATACATACGAGTATATGTAAATGACGTTCACTACTCTCACAAACATAAATAAAAAAATCTATACACTACAAAAGCTGTACTGAAACATTATTGGTTTGACATCTCTTCGATGTGAGTAAAAAAAGCGCTTTTTAAAGAGAAAGCTGAATTTGTAAATTTCAAATGATTTCAAAGTGTCAATGCAATAATACTTAGAGGAGGACTCTGAGATTTTTGAAACCATTAAATTTACGTTATTAATTTCTCTTAGTTTAAACTTTTTATCTTTATTTTATTTCATTTCACTTCATTTCATTCCATTCCATTTTATTTTATTAAATTTTTTTTTTTTATTTTTTTTTTTATGTAATTTTATTTTATTTTATTTTGACTTGTTTTGTTTCATTTTATTTTATTTTATTTTATTGTATTTTATTTTATTTTAATTTTTTTTATTTTATTTTATTTTGTTTTATTTGATTTTATAAAATAAGATTTTATTTTATTTTGTTTATTCTATATTTTTTTATTTTATTTATTTTTTTATTTTATTTTATTTTATTATTATAATTTTTTTATTTTTATTCTTTTTGTATTGTATATTATTTTATTCAATTTTATTTTATTTCATTTCATTTTATTTTGTTTCATTTTATTTAATTTTATTAATTTTTTATTTTTTTTTTACTTTATTTTTTTTTTACTTTACTTTATTTTATTTTATTACATTTTTTTTTTTATTTATTTTGTTTCATATTATTTATTATTTAATTTTATTTCGTTTTATTTCATTTTATTTTATTTCATTTTATTTTATTTTATTTTCTTTTATTTTATTATCTTCTAAAGAGTATCTAGTTCAACGTAAGCTTTCGCTTCGAACAAATCCCAAACTAGTTTAACGTACATAAGTCGCTTATTTTAAGTGCTTCCCCCTGACATATTCTTTAATCGCTTTAGCAAAATTTTTGTCTACAAATATCGTAAAATACTCTTACCTACCCACCTACCTAAATGCAGCTGCATACTTTATTGAGATTTATTAATATGTTTGTGCATGTGTTAGCTTTTATCTCTCCGCCTGCGCCTGACATTTGATGTAATTGAAATTTGTCAAATTGCCGTTGCTTTGCTAAATAGAGCTTAACCATTTTGGCTAAATGAACATACCAGAACGTCACTTCTCTGTCACAGCGCTTTTGGTTTGGTTTACTTGCATTGGGTATATGGAGCTTGCTGGCGCCGTCGCTTGTAGTGGGGTGTGTTGTGTTTGCACGACTGTATGTCACCGATAAATTTAATGAATAGTTAGTTACACAGCAATAAGATAGCTCTCACATAACGGTAGTCATATTAAAATTGCATTTTAATGAGTTTCGGTGAAAAGTGCGCTTGGCGTGTTAATAGCTGTTTGTGAATAATTTGAAGCATATTAACAGGCGGAGCAGCAGTGCACACACACAAAGCATGCAAAGGGGGGGGCTGACGGATGGGGCACGCATTTATTCCAACATTTATATTGAGTGCGTCGTAGTGCACGTTGTACACAAATTGACAATCTGTTGATTTATTGTCAGCGCAAATGACTGACAGTGGCTCTGGGATTGTGGCACGAAATGCTTTGTCTGACGTTGGTGAATCAACATTTCCGGCTCCAACTAAGCTCTTGGCTTTGTAATTTTCATTGTTTTACGCTACTAAATTGCTTGTATATTTAAAATTCCACTTAATTTAATCGCTTTTCATATATTTTAGCAAGCCAAAAGTGGATTTTTGTGGTGATTTTGGAGTATTTCAAACTCTCACCACCATCGCGGATATTTTCTGATAAACGAGCGGCGATTGGTCAATGGTCACTTAGGGGAAAGAACCGGACGTATATTGGAGAATCGTTTGAATCGCAGAAGGTTTTTTCCTCAACAAAAGGAACATATTAAAAAAAAATAAAAATTTTAGTTTTGAAGTTATTTTTTCAATATTTCGTTCAGTGGAAAAAAAAATATTTTGAAAAAAATTTTTAATTTCTCATTTTTGAAATTTTTAAATTTTTCAACATTAATAAAATTAAAGTTTTCCATCAAATTCGGTCTCTAATATTTTTGTATTACATCTCTTACTTGCCTACAGATATTCTGAAACTTTTGGAGGTGCTCTTTATGCTTATTCAAACAAATGAATTTTTGAATTTCGTCCAAAAAATTTTGTTTATTTTTTTTTTTTTAATTTCTGGGCGAGTTCAATTATTATAACTCAATTTACTCAATTTTGATAAGTAAAATTTAGTAGAAGAGTTTTGTGTTTAACTTGTTAAACTCTCCCTAGTCGAATAAAAAATTTTTTTTTAATTTTTTTACCCACAATTCAAGAATTTATATTTCCGAAATTTAAAACAAAGAAATCTCAGAGAAAACTTTAAATTGTCCATTAATTTTTTCCAATTTTCAAAAATGTTAAATTTTCTAAAATTAGAAATTGATTTTAATTTTTTTTTTTTGAAAGTTGTTTTTTACAAAAAACCAAACCAAACCAAATTTCTCTCTTCCGATATTACATTAATATAATACAAAGAAATCGCAGACTAAAATTTAATCGTCCATTAATTTTTTCGATTTTCAAAAATTTTAAATTTTCAAAAATTAGAAATTTAGTTTTTTTAAACTTTTTTTTTACATTTCTAAAAATGCCAAAGTTCACTTCCTTAAAGTTAAGTTTCTGAAATATTGGAACAACAAATTTAAAAAAAAGGAAAACAATTTTTATTTATTTTCGAAAAAACATTTTTTTTTCTTTGCTTAACTTTCAATTTTAAATTTTTTTGTTTTAATTTTTTTTTAACATTTCTACATAAAAAGTGCCAAAGTTAAGTTTTTTAAATATAGAAGTTTTCGAGATATTAAAACAACAAACTTAATAAAAAATAATAACAGAGAAACTAAGAAACAAAATTTCATTTGCACTACTTTTGAAAAAAATTAATTTTTTTTCTTTGCTTAACCTTGGAAGTTCTCATTATTCGATGCTACGAGGGATTTACATAGCGATATGTGCCCAAGAATAAATTTTTATTTTTTATTTTTTTAGATTTCCTTCTCTTTCCTCAATCTCTACTCTCAATGCGTTCAACTCAACCGATACAATTTTCCTTCAACAAAAATCCCTTTATATTTAACGTGAAATGTTTGTGGTTGAACTCACCACAGCTGCTCAATCAACATTTCTCTGTATTATAAATCGAAACCAATTTGAATTGTTGGCGCTGTGGCTATTCTCCAATTTAACTGCATTTAAGGTGCTTTCTGTAACATATTTACAACTATTTAACTCAGCGCGGCAGTCCTAACTACACAAAGATTTCTCTGACTTGTTGAAAACTTTGCAGCGCTTCTAAGGATTGCACATTAAACAGGAACATCAAGTATCTAACCTTTCAATAGAACTTTATAAAGCGCAAGGAAGAAGAAGAAACAACTGGTACGATGATGAAGAGTGCCGAGCTGCAACGAAAAGAAAGAACGAAGCCTACAAGGCAACGCTAAGATCGAGTGCAACAAGGAGTGTGTGTGAACACTACCGCGAGTTGAAAAGGGAAGCGAGGCGACTTTTCCGGGCAAAAAAAAGAGAGGCAGAAAAGCGTGAAATCAATGAGCTTGAGATGCTAGCCAATGGGAATAATGCCCGCAAATTCTATCAAAAAATTCGACGAATGACGGAAGGTTTCAAGCCCGGGGCAAATTCCTGTAAGAACGAGAACGGCGACCTGGTGACTGATGTTCAGAGAATACTAGAGATATGGAGGGATCACTTCTCTGCCCTTTTAAATGGAGAAATTGAGCAAGAAACCAGAGAAGAGCTCGAACCCGAACCCACAATCGAAGACGACGAAATTGACGTCCCAGAACCCGACTATAATGAGGTGCGAATAGCAATATCCCGGTTAAAAAACAATAAAGCAGCTGGCGCTGATGGTTTGCCTGCTGAGCTATTCAAGCATGGCGGCGAGGAGCTGGTAAGGCGTATGCACCAGCTTCTGTGCAGAATATGGTCGGATGAATGCATGCCCGAAGATTGGAATCTAAGTGTTCTTTGCCCAATCCACAAAAAAGGTGATCCTGCAAACTGCACCAACTACCGCGGAATCAGCCTTTTGAATATCGCATATAAGGTCTTGTCAAGCGTATTGTGCGAACGATTGAAGCCTGACGTGAACAGACTGATTGGACCTTATCAGTGTGGCTTCAGACCTGGAAAATCTACCATCGACCAGATTTTTACAATACGTCAAATCCTGGAGAAAACCCGTGAGAAAAGAATCGACACACACCACCTCTTTGTTGATTTTAAAGCCGCTTTCGATAGCACGAAAAGGAGCTGCCTATATGCCGCTATGTCTGAATTTGGTTTCCCCGCAAAACTTATACGGCTTTGCAAAATGACATTGAGCAACACCACCAGCTCAGTCAGAATTGGGAAGGACCTCTCCGAGCCGTTTGAAACTAAACGAGGTTTCAGACAAGGTGACCCCCTATCGTGCGATTTCTTTAATTTGATGTTGGAGAAAATAATACAATCTGCAGAACTCAACCGCGCTGGAACAATATTCTATAAAAGCGTGCAACTGTTAGCATATGCTGACGACATTGACATTATCGGCCTTAACAACCGTGCCGTAACCTCTGCGTACTCCAAACTAGAAAAAGAAGCGGAAAAAATGGGTTTGGTGGTGAACGAAGGCAAAACGAAGTACATGCTGTCATCAAGCAAAGAGTCAGCGCATTCGCGCCTTGGCACCCACGCCACTGCTGGCACCAAAAAGTTCGAAATAGTGAAGGACTTCGTTTACCTTGGATCCAGCATAAACTCCAACAATAATGCCAGCCTAGAAATCCAACGAAGAATTGCTCTTGCAAATAAATGCTACTTTGGACTGAGTAGGCAATTGAAAAGTAAAGTCCTCTCTCGACGCACGAAAATCACACTCTACAAGTCACTCATCGCTCCCGTCCTGCTATATGGTGCAGAGGCGTGGACACTAACAACATCTGACGAGGCTGCATTGGGAGTATTCGAGAGAAAAGTTCTGCGAAAGATTTATGGGCCTCTACGCGTTGGCGACGGCGAGTACCGAAGAAGATTTAATGATGAGTTGTATGAGCTTTACGCAGACGTCGACATAGTACAGCGCATTCAAACACAGCGGCTTCGCTGGCTAGGCCACGTCGTGCGAATGAACGAAGACGCTCCAGCCCAGAAGGTATACTTATCGGCACCCGCCGGTGGAAGCAGAGGAAGAGGAAGACCACCACTCCGATGGAAGGACCAAGTGGAGACCGACCTGCGATCTCGTGGGGTCTCCAATTGGCGCCAGTTGGCGCAAAGAAGAAATGACTGGCGAGCTATGTTGGACGGTCAAAATCGCTCAGGCGGTTAGATGGCCATTTAAAGAAGAAGAAGAAAGCGCAAGGATGCACTAATACAAGTACACACTCACACACACACACACACACATACATGCATCTATAAAATATACAAACAGTAATGAATGCTCAAATTGCTTCTAATGAAATTGAGTAATACTTAGTGGAGACTCATGGCGTAGTTAAGAAGACAAAAGCTTTCGCGAATACTAAATAGCATCTAGGCGCGCTAAGAGCTTTGCAGTCTGCGCTTGTATGTATGTGTGTAAGTGCGCGATATGCTTATAGAAATTTATTATAAACAAGCAGTAGCAGTAATATATGATGGGATGATGTGCAATTTAGCGAATTTCTTGTGCTCATCTTCTGAGTTAGGTTGTAATGCTTTAACTTGCGCACATTTACAATTGTATATACTTACTACTTGTATATTATTTTACGCTTTTAAATTGTTATGTTGTAGTTTTAAAAGTTTTCTTATTGCTTACAAGCAACATTTCTGCTCCAGAGAATATGTATTTTAACTATGAAGCGCTTATAATCATGATTTCTGCTAAAGAATAATAATAGCCAAAGTAGAGTTAGCTTAAATTTGAGTTACGGCCAATATGTCATTTTTCGTATACAATAAGCATAGTTTTTCGCCCGAAGTGAGTATTTTAAAAGCTTAAAATCAAATAGCCAAAGTCCACTTTCAGCATGCTTTAATTTGTAATAACAACCTAACTCAAAATTGTTGGTTAAAAAAGGCAAATTCATGTACTAAAAATTTAGGTTTAGTCATAAAAAATTATGAATTTGTTGAGAAAGATTTACATTGACTGCACAAATTTAAAGTTTCTAAATTTTATGTTCCGATTTGTAATTAAAAAATTTGATCATAGAAAACTTACAAAATTTACATTGGCGGTTTTTCCTTCTTGCCACTATAAAACTGCACGCAGCTTGCTTTGTAGTTGGTACAAAATATTTATAAAATTTATGAGCCAAAGCAAAGTTGAAAGGTAACTGATTCTGCCCACCAAAGTTGGACTAATAAGAGTTAGATAAGCATGTTTCTCTTAGGCAGCGACTATATACTCCTACTCGTAGTTTACTGTTTGTTATTCATTAGAGAATTATGTACTTACTAATTGAAAGTGGTTGCTGTTATTGCACCTTTTAAGTTAAATAACTTTTTGTACAACTTTTTTGTTGTACCTACTCATAATAAGTTATACCTTTAATTTTTTGCAGCAGGGAAATGTAAACTAGTAGAGGCTGGTATTTGTTGGATTTAATCAGAGAACTTTTGGAACTAATCGAACTTTTTCGGGATCATTTTGGAACTTTTTTTCATAATTTTGGATATTATTCAGTGTATTTTATAGACCTTTTCGGAATTATTTCAGGATTATTTTGAAACTTTTTTTGGATCATTTTGGTTTTTTTCAATGTATTTTATAAACCTTTTCGATGTTTTTTCGGGATCATTTGGAACCTTTTTTTTTGGTCCGTTTTGGTACTTCATTCGGATTCTTTTTGTAAATTTTTGGATCATTTTGGAACTCTTTTTGTGTATTCTATAGACCTTTGCTGTATTATTTTCGGGATCATTTTGCATTTTTTTCGGTGTATTTTACATACCCTTCCAGTATTATTTTCGGGCTCATTTTGGAACTTTTTTTGGATCATTCTGGAACTTTTTCGAGACCATTTTGGCACTTTTTTTTGCAAAATTTTAGGTTTTTTTCGAAGTATTTTACAGAACTTTTCTGTATTATTTCAGTAATTGTTCCCGAAATGATCTTGTAATCCTATTTTTGACTATAATCTATTCGATATTTGATCTTCTTTATCGATTTATCACACTTATCGATTTCTATGCTATCAATATTCATTTAAACTTTATTCTTCTTCTTTTTCTGAAAAAGGTTAAAGCTCTTACCACAAATATTGATATTTTCCAACAACTTTTTGATTTTTTTTCGCTTTGTTTAGCCTTTAAATTAGCGATATTTTAATAATTTTTACCATTTTGTACATAAGATCTCTGTTTTCTCCTTTATTGTTTTCAATTTCTGTCTCATTTTATGTTGGGTAACCTTCAGGTTGAGCACGAAAAACGTGATTTTACTATGAGTGTGCTGTTTGTATCAATTCTTATCGACTTTCAAAAATCGATTAATTATTTTCAGCAAATATTTTCAAGACAATTTTTTTTTTTTTTACAGCAGTTCACTATCATTTTCTCAGAACGAATAAGGGTGTGCCGACTTAACCAGAATTTCGAAGACCCCCCAGACAAGTTCGCTAGAACACAAAAAAATTGTTCGAAAGCTTGGAAGCCATTGAAATTCAAGCATCTTTCATACACTTTTCTTCATTTTATACAACAAATTATTTTTAATTTTACATTTTCTTAATTTGAAGTCATTATTACAGCCTTACAATGAAACCCAAAGGCAGCTCTCTCTCCGCCCCGTAAGCTCATTAACAAATTAAAGATGCCTTAGAACTTGCCAACTATACCAAATTACATAACTTTACAATACAGCCAGCTTAAAGCGAAAATTTCCATTTAAATTCGAACAAAAAACTTTTACAATGAAGAAGCAATAGCCATCCCCTTCAACAACCCCCCGCACATTTACCTGTTGAGTACGATTGTAGGCAAATGCATTTGTAAGCTCTAACGCGTTTGCTGCTCAAATCTATTGAGCTCATTTGCTATACAAAGCATGCATGTGTGTGTGTGTGTATTCAAATTACGTTAGGTATGTAGGTAGTGCCTTATGCAATGAAGTACCAAAGTACTAAAGTACCAAAGTGTTTCGCCGACTTGACTCGATTATGTGCGCCTTTTGAGTTGAGACGTGGACTCAAACAAATTTACAAACAGCTTAACACTTCAACGCTTCCAACTACAGCGGCGGCCAGCTTGTGTCTGACATTTCTACAGCATTCCAGTCAGTGTTGGGTATTCGCTGTTTTCTGTTTTTTTTTTTTTTTTGTGTTCACCTAAATGACCTTTGAGTAGTTAATGGTAGTGGCGTATGCAAAGCACTAAAGGCTGAAATTGCTTAAAGTTGAGAGGAAATCAGTTGATGGCGAAGGAACTCAATTAAAAGCAAGCTAAGGAAGTACAGATTTAAGGCAGCTAGGATGGAGTAAGAAAATTCAGTATTAAAGTGGGCTGAAATTAAACTTATTTTAGCGCAAAGACACATGAAAAGATAGGAAGAGTTTAAAAAAAAATAACAAAAAAAAAAAAAATTCTAAAAATTTGAATGACGGTTATTTGAGAGTCAGGCTTGGAGTTCTGCAGTTAGTAGAGTCTCACTCATTTCCATCAATTTAAAAATAGCAACCTCGAATCTTTAATACAAAACCCTTTCGTTGCTAATACATCTCTGTATGAATAGTAATACGGAAAGCAGTATCGTCCATCTGCTAACAACTCGTAGTCTCCAACGCTGCAAATCATCACAAGCGCACCCTCATCACAAGTTCACGCGTCATCGCGCACACCGCAAACACTCGTTCGCCCCTACACACACACACACACGCACCATACACACCTATACATTCACATACCCTTTGAACTTGCTTCTTCTACTTGTGGCTTTATCGGTTGACTTGGCCTGCTTTATGTTCTTTGCCACTGCATTGCTGCCTCCTTTACTTTAGGTGTCGCTGATGGCAGTTGCACTTTTCTAGGACAAAACAAAAAAAAAAAACTAGTTGCCGGCATGATATCTGGAACATTTTCATTTGATTAGAGTCAAAGGAATACAAGTCAAGTCAGTTATTTTATGTTATTTAAGAGAAAAGAAGTTGACGTTGTAGTTGTAGCAGCGCAAATGCAATGAAGTGAAGTGGAGCAGCCAAGTACAAAGGTGCAGGTGCAAAAAAGTGTTATCGATATTAAATCGAATATAGTGAAGCTGCAGATGGCAACATTTTAAGTTCACTAAAAAAAAAATCTTGAAAAGGGGTTGCCACCAGAATGAATATTTTCCTCAACTTTTTTTGTTATTACATAGGTTAACATGCTTTGCTGTAAAAAAGTGATTTAACAGGAAATTTTTAAATATTTTAAAAATAGCGTTGCCATATATTTTTATTAATTAAAAAATTATTTAATTCAAGAATGTTAACAGAATTTTTCGCAATTTCAACAAACACTTTAGCAAGCATATCCCTTAATTTAGCAAAAATCCATTATTTTTACAAAGAGTGTTGCCACTAAATATTTTTTCACAGCTTTTTTTACAATAAACAAAAAAATATATATAAAAATATTTGCAATATTATGCTTCGATTATATTGTTTTGAAATCAAAAGGAAGAAGGCTCCTTAAAAAAATCAAACCTGGCAAACATGGTTGCCACCTGTTTTGTTTAGTTATATTGTCTTTCAACAAAACAGCCAGAAAGCCATTTTATTCGTGTATGGTTTTATAGTCAAAAGATTGCACTTAGTTTTATTGCTTTGAAGGGGAAATTAAAGACAGTGAGAAAATAGGGTTGCCACCAACTACTAGATCATATAAAAATAAAGTTATTTAACAAAGTTTTGCAAAAATTTTTAAAACATAGTTGCCGCTGTTGGTTTTTCAGCTGTTGTTAACCTTGTAATAAATACGCATGTAAGTGAAAACTAAAAAAAATTGAAAGTAGGGTTACCGACACTAATTTTTTTTTGTTTCACACCCCGAAAATTGTACAAATGGAATCTAATTAGAGATTCGGATAGGGTTTGATTTAATCAAATATGATCCTTCTAAGTTACATTTGGAAAAAATAATATAGCTTAATTTTATTATTCTAAATCTTTTTAGTTAAATGTGATTTTATTGAAATTTATTAATTATATTTATTCTAATAAGAGATATGCGATTAATAAAGTAATCGAATATGCCGATTAATGAAAAGTTAGAGCTTAATTAATGATGTAGTAATCATCATTGATTAAACGAAATGATTAATTTGTTGATTAGTCACCATAAGTTTAATCAAAATCTGACTAATTGCAGTATACAGAGAACTGTGTACTCATAGTTTTTTTTAATCATCATTAATATTCCAACAACGCAATCACTTATTTTGACTACTTTCATTTTTCTAACTTATTAGAATTTTTTTAATTGAAATAAATTATTAATTGTGGATTTCTACAAAGAACTGAATGAATTACTTTACAATTAATTAATCATTAATCCTAAAAATTCTGATTAATTATTAAAATTCTGAGCGGGAGTTTGTTAAAATTCAATGGAGCTAACACCAACTTATTATGATAAACATTTAGATTAAATTTAATCATTTCAATATTGATTAGATTTAAAAAAATTCGATTAGATTTAATAAGCTTCAACGCTCGATTTCGTTATACATATCGACCTCCCACTGTACTTGCAGCTACTAACTAAATACATTTTACTGCATTGAAGACTAACGGCTTGGCTCATACCCAAAGTCAGTGTGGTAATCAACGGTACAGCTGTTACATTTACTTACCTCACCTGAGACAGCTGCCTATGCCACACCCACCCACACACAAGCCCACAAACTGGCACACAAATGCACAGCTACCGCTCGCCAAGTAATGGTCGACTAGAATGTTTGTAACATAGAACCGCATAGAAGCACCGCAATGCAGTAACCGCAGCAACAAAATGCACAACAGAGGCTTGAACGACTTGAAACATGTGAATGTGTTGGTATCAATGTGTGTTTGTAACTTCTTCTTCTTGCATTAGACATTTGCCGACAGCTCAACTGACAGTAGTTGGTCTGTAACATTTTCTCGGAAATATGCCAATGCCGGCTCTCACCGACGTACCAATGAGTGTTGCTATTGTTGTTGTATGCCAGGTGATTTGTACAGTTTCTCATGGCTGCTATAACATCTCACTAACACACTCACATAATGTGCTTAGACTTTGCTACTACTAAACTGCTTGGCATCACTGTCAATATGAAAGTTTCTGTTGTAATTCAAAACTCTCGTAATTTTCTTAGTTAAATTTTGTAAATTATGTGATAATGGCTTTAGAAACGGCTTTTCAACGACTTTTAGGAAGTTAACAAAAGTGGTGTGATTAATCCCGTTTTTGTTTTGAAAGCTGAAGTTAATTCTTAAGTTTACTTAGTATTATGAATAGAGCTTTGCTATGCGAAGAAGAAAAGCGCTAAGTAAATAAAATGCGATTACAGCGAAAAGTAATTAAAAGTCTTTGGTGGTCAAAGGGTTAAGGAAAATGTATTGAATCTTCATTGAGATGAAAGGTTTTTGAAACAAATTTTTGAGGAAAAATAATTAATCAAAAAAGTTTATTGAAGAAATATTTTTGAAAAATATTTTAAAATGAAAAAAATTTGAAAAAAAAGTTTCTTGAAGAAAATTCTGAGGTAGGGTGTTTTTGAAAAATATTTTAAAATGAAAAAAAAAATAGAAAAAAAATTTGAAAAGGAAGTTTCTTGAATAAAATTCTGATGATGTTTTTGAAAAATATTCTAAAATTAAAAAAAAAATATTAAAGAAAATTCTGAAATAAGGTGTTTAAATGTATTAAAGAACATAAGATAGGGTGTTTTTGAAAAATATTTTAATCAAAAAAAATGTATTAAAGAAAATTCTGAGATAGGGTGTTTTTGAAAAATGTTTTAAAATGAAAAAAATGTATTAAAGAAAATTCTGAGATATGGCGTTTTTGAAAAATATTTAAAAAAAAATCAATTTAAATTATTTTACAAAATATACAAAAAAAACAGTTTTGAACTCGAACTTCAAAATAGGATACTTTAAATTTTTTGCGCCTTTTTCTAATACTCGATA
This sequence comes from Sphenella marginata, assembly GCA_951509765.1. Taxonomy (NCBI): domain Eukaryota; kingdom Metazoa; phylum Arthropoda; class Insecta; order Diptera; family Tephritidae; genus Sphenella; species Sphenella marginata. The sequence goes on from OX608082.1 coordinate 5,294,570, forward strand.
ATTTCTGTGCCAGCAGAAAAGCAAAAAAAAAAAAAATTTTTATTGGAAACCATAATTTTTTTGCGACCCACCCTAATGTGTTTAATACTCTATAACTTATGTAGTAACACAAAAGCAAAAAAAAAAATTTTGAAATTGAAAAACATAATTTTTTTGCGCCCCACCCTAATGTGCACACACATTTGCCTATCTCACGGACTAGTTTTTGAAAAGCGCGCCCATTTATGGTATTCTAAGCATTTTGCGAATTTTGACTTGTCTAGCTGTTTCCTGCGAAATGTAAATCTCTGCTTCTTCTTCTTTTTTTGCAACAACAACTTTATACTATTAAGTACAGTATCTACTACAACTCGTAGCTCAACTAAATGCAGCTCAGGAAGTGCAATTGTAAAGCGCGCTTTTGCACTATTACAAATACAAAAAAACATTGTGAAAACATTAATTACAGTTGGTGCGGAATGAAGTGAAGCTCAATTTAATTTGCATATTCCAAGTTGATAACTTTGTTCTCGTCGTTCGCCCATTTCTCACTGCTTTAAGCACAGAATTTTCAGCAACGAAAGCGCTCTTCTGTGGTGGACGTAGTAGGTACTAAAATATTTTTTTTTTTTTTTTGGAATTTCTCAACATTATTCTCAGTCATGCGTATTAATGTGAACTATTGTTGAAAGCAGCAGCAAAGCAACAAAAAAAACTATTTGGAATTCAAAATTTGTATGTATTTCAATGTTCATTTTGACTTCCCTCCCTTTTGTTTTATTCACATTTTAACCACATCATTTTGCGTGCTTTCCTGCTGAAAAGTAAGATTTATTTACTTCAAAGGAATATCTTTCGTTTCTCTTTTCGTATTTATTAATTTTTTTTTGTGCTATATTTATACATGCATTTTTGTAGTCGGTGAGCTCAATGGTTAGGCAATTGCAATAAATATTATTTTAGTTTCAAAGTCTTTGTTGCATTGGGCCTAGAAAATAGTATAGCTTTCAAAAAATAAATTCCAGAAAATATATTTAAGTTTTTCGCTAACATTTATTTTTTCATTGTTGCTATTTTTAATTAAAAACCCAGAAAACTTTCGTCCAAACTTTTTTGAAATACGCCTAATACTTCTCCATATTGCTATACCTAGTAAAAATTAAAAGAGAAAATCAAAAAAATACTCTCACCCTTTTTTCGCTCCCCCCTAATGTACATCAACTATTTAAATATATATTTGTAGTTGTGCTCACTTACAATTCTTAACATTAAAGTAAGTTTAGATTGTACTTGGCATAGCAAAAGTTAGCAAACAAGCTGCCAAAAGCGCGGAGCGGCAGTGAAATCGTTTGAAACAATAACTGTTGCAACCACCCAGCAAACATTTGTGAAAATGTTTTCAAAAATAATTGATAGAAAGTTTGCAAAATAAGTAAATATTTTCAATATTAATTTATTTAAATTATAAGGGCAAAATAAACTTCAGGATATTTTTTTTAAGCCAGTCAACTTTAAAAGAAAACCTGAAAATTCAACAAAAAATTTAGAAAATATTTTTTTCGTATTTTTTGTAACATAAAATATTTCAAATTTATTGGAAAGTTTAAAAAAGCTTTAAGCTTTAAAAGCTTAAGTTTTTATTCGCCTCAATCAAGTCGAGGAATTACCTTTAACTGCTTTGCAAGCGAAAACTTAGCATTTTGTAAGCTTTTTGGCCCATTATTATAAAAAATAAAAAGCTTTTAGAAAGCTCTTACAATTCAAAAGTGCTATAGAAATGCCATTTTGAAAAGCTTTATGAATAAATTTTATATTTTATGAATATAAGAATAAGCTTACAAAAACCTTTTTTTTTTTGTTTAAAAAACTTTCGAAAATAATCGTTTCGTAAGCGAAACGGAATGTTGGCTGTTTAGTTGAGGTTATGAATGTAAGTAAACACAAAAAAAAGTATTTCAAGTTTGTAAATTTATTTCGAGACCCCTGTGTGATTTATATTATTTCTGATTTCTTAGCCACTTACTTTGTTAAACTTACAGCGTTTGAACGAATTTTTCAAAAATTCCGTATGCTGTTAAGACAGGGCTGTGACTTTTAGAGCTTTTTCACTTGAAAAAAAAAAATTTCAAATATTGTTCCTAAATTTTCTGTAAACATTTGCTTTTCATTTGTAAAATTAAACGGCATATAAAAAAAAAATTATAAATCGCTTAACAATGCAAGCTTATCTTAACCCTTTTCAAAAAAATTACTACAAAAATGCTTGCTGGGTTATAAAAAGCACCAGAAACAATTACAACTGTAATAATAGCTACTGCAGCAAATAACAGCGACGCCCGCATGCAAAGTACATGGTACAAAAGCAACGAAATGAAAGGTAGCACAGTTGTATTTACAGACAATAAACTCATTCGTATTGAAATATTTATTATGAAGATGCCTGTAGGGAATATTAGGCCAAATAGTTGAAGCCTTTTACATTACTGGTCCGCACAGGGAGCTTCCTAGTTTGAGTAGTGTGAGAGAGTTTGCCTTGACATTTTTCAAGGAAGTGGTCCGAAAACTTTACATCCTCCCTTTTCAGAATTCTGCTCCTAACTCCCCTTGAAGCTCTAGAACTACCACCAATTTCAATTCATTTACGAATCATTGTTTGGTTTCATCATGAGATTCACTTTTTCAAATGCTTCTCAGTTTAAAATAGTTTCGAAGTAACTCCATTCTCTGCTGGGTTTAAACAAGACTAGCAAAAACAGACTAGCATGCACCCACACATGTGCATCTGCAAACTGTACTGTCTCTACCAGCAACAGCGAAACGCCAACTCTTTGGCTTGTGGGTGCGTCGAAGTTATAATAAATCATTCGGCATAACGCACTATCAATGTGCTAGAAGCAGTACTGGCGTTGTGCTCATTAAAGTGATGATACAGAACAGAAAGGGTAGACCAAAAATAGCACAGACTGAACGATGCTGCATCGCCGATGCCGGTGCCGCTTACGATAATTTTTTTTTTTTGCGAACAAATAGAATTTTTTTAAATTCAAGAATAAGGTTGCTGGTGAATTTGGTCTCTCGGTTTGCATTGAAATATTTTTGTTCTGGCTTCTAAGTTATTTTAAAATCGGAAACTATGCTGCTTGAATTGATGAAGAATAGGTCCCAAGTTGATACTTTACAATCATTATATTTAAGATAATACGCATCAAGTACTTCTCAAGTCTTTCACAAAAATCTTAGATTATGGGACATCAAATAGTAGACTAAAAATAGCGATGCCAATCATTGACGATGCCGATTACGTTGCCAAAGTATGCTGCATATAAATCTGATTGGGTTTTTCTTTTCTCGTTGCCGTTGTTCAAATTTTTTTTCCCTCCAACTTTGCTGTGTGTTACACTTTTTGCAGACTAGTGATATCTGCTCGCTCTTGAAGCTGTTAGCTGTGTCAGGAACGTAATGTCTCAGAGCCACTACAGCGCGTCCTGGAGCAAGTCTAATGTGGGCAAAAGTTTGTTGAAAAAGTAGAGTTTGCCAACGAAGCACGTGACAAGGGCACTCCTTTCACTTGCACTCACAGTGACACCCAGCCATGTACAGACACACAGCTCACGCTAGTGCGGACTGCATACTAAATGACTGAATAATTACCTCGTTAAATTAAATATCATATTATTATGGGAAAGAAGGGTGAAGGTAGGTGGCGGCATAAATAAAAGAGAAGTATTGAAATGTTGATGAAAATACAAGTCAGTACATATTTAAATACTATAGTTATGTGATTATAAGCTTTATTTAACTTTTTAACTATACATGTTCTAACAGAGTTGCCACTTATTTGAATTTTTTTTTTAATTTAAATGGGTTACACCAAAAGAGCTATCAAAGGAAAGTAATTTTATCTCGATTTTAAAAACGAGTGAATGCCCTCTTTATGTTGCGTTTCAATTAAAATATATCTGGATGGTAACAGGGTTGCCACGTACTCCAATTATTTATTATTTTTTTTGCTCATCTCTTATTGTGTGGAAAATGACTACACACATTTGCATAAATTTTTGTTCACAGCTATTTTCTACAATCTCAGTTCTTCCACTAAAATGTAGACACTTAAAATGTCTCAACAGAGTTGCCACCTATATTAAATGAAAAAAAATTCAAACCAGATATATTAATATGGGTATCAAACCAAAGGTATTTTACGTCGAAAATCAAGTTAACAAATAAATAAGAGTTTTTATTGTATTTCAATAGAGCTATTTCTATTAAAGGGTACCAGACAGGGTTGCCAACTGCTATTATAATTTTTTTTTTACGTTTAACTTCTTTTAACTTCCTACAAACTTTACAACTCTAAATGAAGTTTTGTATAAAGGTTAGCTTCAACAATTTTAGCTCTTCCAATAAAGTGTAGCCACTTAAATTTTTTCGAGAGAGTTGCCAGCTATCGGAAATTTAAAACAAAAATTAATCGATATGGATATCAAAACAAAGCTAATTCATGTCGTATTACAACAAAAATCTTTCTATCTACGATAATCCCGATTGTAGGAAAAAGGATCTAGAGAAAATCACGGGATACCGGAATCGCAGTCTATCATCACTAGTGTATATGTATGTGTGTACGATTTTAAATGAATAAAGAAGTGAGCGTGTCAGCGCTTTACAAAGCTGAGCTGAGAAGTGTGAAATATGTACGGAGTTCTACGTGCGTTGCTTTGTGTGTATGCGTGACTGCCTGTGTGTGTGGTGCTGTAGGTGTGTGGTGTTGCAGATATGTGGTTTGTGGTTGTGTGCGTGTCATGCATTGAATTTTTGCAAAGTTAACGCGAGCGCGAAATTTCATAATTTCAACTTGTCAGTAGTAGTTCCTGCTTTACACTGCTCCACCATTCGCCAAAAAGTTGAAACAATTCACTTCCGTTGCATTGAAATACAACCATTCATTTATGTAAGGTACAAATTAGAGGATCTTCGTAGTTAGTATGCAGACATTTAAAAATAATTCAGAATAGGTTTTGAAGAATTTAAGTTACTTAGTTAGGATAAAAATTTACTTGGTGATAAATGCCTTCAAAAAGTTCGTGCCAGGGCTTGTGAGAAAACTGGTGGTGCATTAACTAGACCCTGATTCAGGTTAGCGATAAAATTTCTGCACCGTATACATAGGTGTGAGGTTTAAGAGCCTGCATACTTCTAGGCGTTTTTTTTTTTGCCTACAAAACCCAAAATTAGCTTTGGTTTTAGTAAAAATGTTGCATTGTTTAGACTTAGAATGAGATCATGGTTAGTCCTGTTTATTAGGGTTTATTAAGGCAGATTTAATAAACATTGTAAACTGTTGCATACTTCAAGGCGCCTGCATTATTTTCTGTTTTATTCCTTGCAATGTTAAAAATTCTTTATACAAAAATAAAATCTATCCTTAATTAGTTTTGAAACACTTAGCTAACGTTGAAATGCCAATTTATGGATCTTGAATGGCCTTTGAAGATACCCATTCGTGGGCGGTAGAAAAACATTTAATTTTACTCCTTGACATATACGGAAGTCAGTTTTTAATCATCGCACTTTTGCAACATTCATTACTCCAATATTTTATTACACACGATGACTAACCTAGTATAACAGCGATGTTGGCTGAAGTAAAGGAAAATTTTTTAAGGACTTGAAATTGTTGCATACTTTAAGGCACCCACAATATTTTTTTTTTTAATTCTCTGTGGTCTTAATATTCTGCCCACAAAAAATTTTAGTGAGGTCACAATTAGTAAAATTTATTTTAAAATGAATTTTTAGAACATTTTAATCCTTTAGCGACCCCAGAAATGAAATTTAGTTTTTTTATATTTAGTGTATACATTTTTTAGTCAGTTGAGTTTTTTTTTTTATTATAAAATTAAGTTTTAAAAATACCAGGTACAAAAATTTAATTTAATTTTAATGAAATTTGTTGCATACTTTAAGGCGCTTTATTTTGTTCATATTCTTGTTTCTGCAAGAATTTAGACTAAGAACGAAATTAATAAAAAAAAAATTTGCCAAGTAAGTTTTAAAATCTTTTAACCCTTCAACGACCACTAAGCTAATATTTTACTGGGAAAAGAAGGTGAAGGCAGCTCTTCGTGAAGGATTAAAAAATGTAATTTTCTCCTTTGAGATATGTCTGTTTTTAATCATCAAGTATTCCGATTTTCATTGCGCTAATTATTGCATACTTTAAGGCGCCTAACTAATATCTTTTTATTTTCCTTAATTTTTTAAGTTCTTTGCGCAAAAATTGCCACTCAAGGCACACATTTTTGTCAAATAAGTTGTAAAATATTTTAACCCTTCAACCTTCTCAATAATAAAGTAGAGAAAAATATTTATTAGGATTAAATTAAGAAGGTAAGTGAATTGATTATTTCGTAGTGAAGCTAATGCGTCTAAATTTTCTACAAAGCTATTGCTCTTCAAATTTTACAATTTCAAGTAAATAAGATTTTTTTCGATAATATCGACTTTAACCCTTTATTGACTTATTTCGAAAACATTTAGAATGCATTTAAAAAATTTCCGAAAGTCCATATGTAGCTACTTAATTTGAGCTAAGAATGCTCAACATTTTAAGGTTTTATTATATCTTGGGTATTTTGGAAAAGGTTGGAACCTTTTTTAACTTAGTCACAGAACTTTAATAAAAAAAATTATTTATTTATTTACTTATTTAAAAAAAAAATTGAGTTCCGTTGTAATCAAAAAACTATAAACCAAGTTAAAATAAATGCTCCCTCAAGCTAGTTTTAATATGCTTTTAATGAAACAATCAAAATCTACTCACCGATATGATCAATCCAATTTCAGTTTAACGCCCCTTTCCACTACAAACACGCAACAAATGCTTCATTTATGTTCATAAATTTGTATAACTGTTTGTTTGTATGTAACACTTTAGGTGAGTATTTAAACGTAAGCACTTCAGAGAGTACATTTTTGTTACCAATAAAGTACTATTTAAGTACTAAAGTACCACTTCATCATACAAAATGCACACAAACACACACCGCTACATACATATTTACATACATATAGCGAATGTGTGCTTGAAGCTAAAGCAATTAAAATACATTCAAAGTTAATTTCACTTCACACGACAGAGCATTTAACGCTAACAAAACACGAACAAGAAGTATGAAAAGTTCATAGGTAAGTTTGCTGAGCTCGTACAAAACTTTTTTTACGTTTTTTTTTTTTTGTTTTTTTTTGCAGGATTTGCGTTTTTACTTGTTTTTTTGCTTTTGCTGTTTGATGTTGCGGAAGTACAAAGTGGAGGCGAAAAGCAAAAAAAATTTCTTATTTTTTCGAGTACAACGAAAACACGCAACGCGCTAATCACAAATGAGCTACGATGTCATGCATTTGCTGATTGTTGTTGTTGCTGTTGTTGTTATATTATGCTCTTTGCTTTGGATGATGATAATGATGTTAAGCGAAAACGTCGAAAAAACAGCGAGCGCTCCTGAAGCAGTGATTGAAATGGATGATGGTAGTGGTGCTGATGTGACTGTTGACGTTGTTATTGTTGTTGTTGTTGCTGTAGCAATTTCTGTTACTGTTGATTATAGTGCTTACTGGCTGGATTTAATGGGCGTTGATAGAACTGTTTGCTGTCTATGCATGGCTTATGAGGATGTGAGTGTATGATTGATAGTGCCGGGCGCGCTTTCCGGGATGATGCAATGAGTTTGTTGTTGTTTTAGAAAATATTTTTGTTGTTGACAAAATGCTTTTAGTGAATAGAATTTAAATAGTTTTTTATGTGCTAAAGTCTAGTATGCATATGAATATATTGTAGGCGTGGCGTTATTTTGGCTGATTGATGGAGATGAGTTTTTTGAAATTTTTTTTAATTATTTAGTTGCAGATGAGTTTTTAAAATTTTAAGAAATTTTTTTTTTAATAATTTTTTTTTATATAAAATTTTTTTTTTATTTTCAATTATTTATTTTTTTTTTACTTTTTTTTGTTATTTTTATTGCTCCATATAACTAGCATTTTGTTAGAAAAGCACACACTGAAGGCAGCCGCCTTTTTTAATTTAAATTAGCTCACGAAATTAGCGGCCTTGCTTAAGCGCCTAAAAGTAGGCAACAAAAATTCACAAACTTGCATACAATTGTATTCAAATCAAATGTAGCTGCTTCCATGTGTCCTCAATATAAGCGCCGCTATATAATTACAGCTTATTTGCACAATTATGCCAACACAATGCAATGCGTGCTGCTGCTCCAACAGCCACTTCAATCGAATAATCATGAGCAACTGAATTGCTGGCGTTCCGAAAATTTCCCAAAAGCGCGACAATCAAAGTTAAACAATCAAAATTGTTTCTTTTTTTTTTCTTTCTTCTTTGCGACCACCTCACCACTACACATTGGGCAGCGTAATGTGTGTACGGCAGCTTTGCTATCTATCCTGAATCTGGCATATCCTGGCTAGCGCAGTCAACGTACATTCCTGCAGCGACAACGCGCCATACGAAGTAAAGTTGATTTGCCGACGAAGCAACGCTGCAAAGAACTCACTCAAACGTGTCGTATTTGAGTGCTTTGCTCACTTCCAGTGAAATCATTAATAAAAATTGGTGCTCAGTCATTTGGCTGTTGAAGGCAACGCAGACATCAAAGCTTGCGCTACTAGCCGAAATTTGTCAACGACGGTTGAACTTCGCCGCCGCCTATGCGGGTGTGGTGTTTTTGGAAGCGCGCTGTATTTGTTATTTTTGTAAAGCAAATGAGAGAGCGCGCCTGGAAAATGCTAGCTGTATTTGTTGACTGCGCTGTTGACGTTAGCAGTTGGGAGAGTAGCTAGCAAACACCCGCACCAAAAACGAAAACGGCAACAACAAAAATGAGCAATCTCAAACACACAATGAGAGCACAACTAAAGCAACAAACAGCAAAACACATACACATACACATACTCGTACATACAAACAGGAAAGATAAGCCGAGCGTGAGCAGATAACCGAAGTGCTTAACTAAAGCAGCCAACTGTCAAACGAAGTGCCCTTAAATGACGAAGTGTAAAGAGCATGCATAACGAAGCATAGATTATACGACTCCATACATACATACATACATACATATGTACGCAAAAGCAACATAAATCGCAGCAGCGTTTGGGCATTTACAATCTCTTCTTTTTCGTTTTTGGCGCTCCCATTAAAAATTTTGCTACAAAATTACGAAGTACGATGTATCCTTGGCATTACTCACCCACGTACGGGAGAGCGCAGTTGTCGCTGCCGTCGTTTAGCAGCAAACGTTGGTTGGGTATGGTGGCGTATGGCACGAGTATGTAGAAAATTAAACGAAGCGCAAGTAATAAGACCAATCAGGTTGGTGTGCGAATAAAAGGAACGAGTTTTTCAAGCAGAGTAGAGTTGCCATTGTGTGTGTTTTAGAGCGACATTTGATGGGAAGTATTTCGAAGCATTTCAAGATAAGTAAATTCTCACTTTATTGGGATTTACTATATAAGAAAAGAAATAACAGGCTTTATATGTTCTCGCCATTTTATCCAAAGATTCAGCGACAACCCTAAATATCATCCCCACACAGTCAGTTAACTCCTTTGTCAGCCTTCACTTTGTGAATGCCATCACGCCAGGCACACACTTCAGCGTTGGCCGAATAAGAGCGCAAACTGCCTAGGGAGGCCAGAGTCATGCTGATCCAACTATTCTAGATATTTATCTGCTCAACCCTATTTCTGAAACCTGATCCAAGTCATAGTCCTTTAAGGTTCTAGAGTGAAATTATTGGTTTTGCAGAAATTAATTTTCAAAAACACTTTTGCATAGATGATTTACAAACCTAACACCTACATTATTATTATTATTATTATTATTATTATTATTATTATTATTATTATTATTATTATTATTATTATTATTCTTATTATTACTATTATTATTATTATTGTTTCTTTTGTATTTTTCGGCCTTTGAAATTGATGATTATATTTATTATTGGCCTAGAGCTCAATAATAAATATAATAATAATTATTATTATTATTATTATTATTATTATTATTATCATTATTATTATTATTATTATTATTATTATTATTATTATTATCATTACTATTATTGTTATTATTATTATTATTATTATTTTTATTATTATTATTATTATAATTTTTATTTTTATTATTATTATTATTATAATTATTATTACTATTATTGTTATTATTATTATTATTATTATTTTTATTATTATTATTATTATAATTTTTATTTTTATTGTTATTATTATTGTTATTACTATTATTATTTTTATTATTATTATAATTTTTATTTGTATTATTATTATTATTAGTGTTATTATTATTATAATTATTATTATTATTATTATTTTTGGTATATTATTATTTTTATTATTATTATTATTATTTATAAAAATTTAGTACTTTTAACCCAAAAAATTGGAAATTATTTCAGCATACTTTTCCGTCACCCTGGTAACCCTAAAACGGGATACGGGCAAAAAGCAAAATCTGAGCGCAGCCAAGCACAAATTTGGGGATAGCAGAACTTTGAGTGCAAAATAAATTGTTGAATGAAAAAATTGAGTGAGCTCGCAAGTTAAATAGTATTTGAGTGCAAGTTTGAGGGGCACACTTTTGTCGTAAGCATGCCAATGTTTGAAGTGTGATTTTGGCTAAAGTGCAGTTAAGCGGTCAACTAAGAACAGAAAAATGCACATTAACACGAAATTTTTGCTTGCAACATGTTGTATGCGAGCACGCAACATGCTGTATTCAAGCATGCAACATGTTTGAGCGATTTTTATTTGGTTTTTTTTTTTTTTTGGTACTCCTTATGTGTCACAATAAGTGTCTCATTACAAGTGCCGAAGTGCCTTTAAATGTGCAAATGTGTTAAGGAGCACTCAATATTAGATCAAAAAAGATGAAAAAAAAAGATATGTATGAAAAGATTGCATTGTGCATTGTTGTCTGAATGACACCCAAGCGTACAATCTGCGCTTTTAATATTTGTCCCATTTCTTTTGCTTTGTGGTGCACGCTGACTAACTGCGTGCCAGTTCGATATTTCATTGAATTTGCGTTTTGAATTCTTTTTCTATTTGTTATTAGCATAATTTTTGATTTAAAAGAGAGAGAGAGTAGAGGGTACTTACTCTAACATGTTAAGATTAAGGTCGCACAAGATAAGATAGACAGCTCATCTCTGAACCCGCTAGAAACAAAACCACTTCCAATTAAAACTTAGCCTGAAGAGGCGCAGTTATGACAGCGAATTGTGGCATCGAACACGGTCTGCGAGTGAAAAGTTCAATGGACCTTTTCAAACCATTCGAAACCAAATGATGAGCCAGTAAAGTAAACTCCTTACTACGTTGCATTTAATAGGAAATTGTGAATTCCCTTCACCCTCCACCACTCGGCAAATGGGTAGAGAAGCCTTGGATTTTATAATTTTATTTTTATTTCCACCGCAGCAACAACAAAAACTCTTACCATTTGTGTAATAAAATTTAAATTCAACAATTTTAATAATTCATTTTTAAAGAGAGCTACTCTCAGCGCTCAGTTACAGTAAGAAAGCACACAAAATTCATTTATGCACCATTGTGAGTGCTTTAAGTGTTCTTATTCTTTTATTTAAATTATAAGTTTGTCATACATATTTATATATGAGACCGCCTAGCTATATGCCACGCCACAGCATTGTGTTGCAGCTCACCACTACTACCGCTGCATCGTACCTGCACCCCAACCCAACACAGCACACTCACCCCGTCTGCATAGCAATCATCATTATCATTAATGCTGCAGTAGGCGACTGTGCGCGCTTATCGACAATCATGTCGCGGTTTCTTTTTTTTGCACTGCACGTTCCCACAATGTCGTCCTCAGCCTCTCACGGCCCTTCCACTTAAAGTTACCATTCACATTGCATTCGAATGATGCGTTTTCTGCATCTTTCATGTTCGTTCGTGTTTGGCACTTTCGGTTTGTCATTGAGTTTGATAAAGGAGCAAAAACAAAAGTCCCAAAGGGCGTTTCGTTTTTTTTTTTTCTGTCCCTTTGCGCAAACTTCCCACTTCACTTAATTTTAATCGCCTTCATTTATTTTTGTCTCTATGCAAATCCGCGGTGTGCACGTGAAAGCCATTTAAAAGTTGAAAAACTGTTACACCACCGCTTTGCGTCGGTTTGGACGTTAGCTTTGTTGGCTTGGGCGCTTTTTTTGTGTAGCTTTTTTGCTTAAGTCTTAAGCGTTGATTTTTGATTCGTTTGTAAAATGTTTTGTGCGCTTTACTTGAACACTATCACTTTACAACGTTTGTGGCTTTTATCTTTGAGCTTTTTTTCTTTTGATTTTTTTGTTTTTGCTTTTTGTATTACAAAGAAATGTCTTTTTTATGACTCCAATTCCTTTTAATTCTTTCTTAGATAGTCAATGATTTTATCTACGAAAAGTATAGCGCTTAATTTACATGATAATGAACATGTTTGAGCTTTTTAACCTTTGTAAGCTTACTGGGGCTATTTTGTACCTTAATAGAAATTGTTAAATTTCTTGCGAAAAAGCTTGCTATTTGTATTACTAATGCTATCAAGACTGCTTTTTATATAGCAGGTTTACATTTTGTTGCCGAAATGTGTACATTAGGGTGGTCTTTGAAATTATATTTTTTCAGTCTTAGCCTTCAATCGCTGAAACCACTTTTAAAGCGTTTAGTTTCGAGTTTCTATCTCGTTTACAGACGGTTAGATAAGGTTTGTCGCACAGGAGTCAAAGTTCAGAGTACCTTAAAAAGTCCCAAAAAATTCAACTCGGCTCCTGTGGAACACGCTTAAGCATCTATAAAAGTCACCAAATCTCTTTTGTGATTTCTTTGGTTATATTAGTATCGAGGAGGAAGGGTGTAGACTCGGAAGTTGTTGTGAAAATATTGTCCTAATACACTTAAGAACCACCCTAATGTACATATTTTTCTATGCAAAAGGTCCCTGGTTCAATTCCACAGTTAACTGAAGTAGAAATAATACCACCGGAAGGCACAAAAATCCCAACTAGTCCGGCAAGGAAGGGAAAATTTAGAGCTACATATAAAAAAGTGGAGAGGGGGTGAGTAGAACAGCAGAAAAACAAAAGCTAAGGAACAGAGAAGTGATGGCTAAACAGCGGAAAATTTAAAATGATTTAAGAGAAAAAACGACTAATAAAGTGACATGGACAAAAAAGTAGTAAAAGTGTCGCTAAAAGGAAGGGAGATATATAGCATTTGAAATCTCATCATCAATAGGCAGCTACCGATAAGTATTCTTTGCTCTACCCCACTATACGCAACTCTCCGGTGTTTGCGCGCCGGACTGAAAAAACACCAACAAATCAGCGTCTTTTTATTAGTAAAGCAAATGGGATTTCCAATCGGCTCTAGATTACCTGAGTGCTCCGCCAGGCCTTCAATGAAACCCACCTCTATACTCTTTCTATATTCCTTGCCATTCTTCTCTTACTCTGTCTTACTCCTTACCTCGTTTTCCCACTACTACTTCTTTATCTATTTCTCACTCCCTTCAGCTTTCTTCTAATTTTTGGTGGCACTCTGCCTTTCTCTTTTCTCATACCTCCTTCTTATACCCATACACATTCTTATCCTTTTCTTTCCTTTAACCACTCTTTCTCTTACTGTGTTCCCGTATTAAAATATATTTCATACATAAATACATACATCACATTGGCCCTGACCCTTGACATTGAAAAAGACATTGCGGAAGTGACTACGCGACAATGGCACATTTATTAAAACATTTGCAGACGGTCATCAAGTTAAACGCAAAGAAATGCTAAACGTCAAATAAAATATGTTAGTAACAACAACAAACAAAGGCAATGAAAATGAAATTTATTTTAACGGTACTACGAAACGCAGGTGCATAGACCTACGCGTTTCTAACAGTTAATGTAAATGTTTGTTTGTTTACATGCATGTGTGTGTGTGTGTGTGTTGTGTAGGTTGTCTGCAGGCCAGCATTGTTTACCAACAACTTCATTTTTAGCATGAAAAAGCTCGCATGAGCAAGTGCGCTTACATAGGCATATATATTAATGTGTGTGTATGTATGTATGTGTGCATTTGCCAAAAAATCAGTATGCAAATATGCAATATATGGACATTTGTTTTTGTCTTCCCCCTTGCAACAATTTCTGCATTTCCTGTCATATTTTTTGCGTTTCTCACTATTTTCACATTTTCGTTATTTTCATTGTTGCTGCATTCAATCGGCTCGCCATATTGTTGTTATAATTACGTTTGCAAATAAAGGTGCGTTCATACATATGTCCATGTATGTATGTGCGTGTGTGTGTATGTGTGTGATACCGCTTGATATGCAGACAATTGCAATATAAACACGTACGCAAATATCAATGCAAATAAATCGGTGTCCACAGTAGACAATGTACATACCAAATGCACGAATAAATAAACAAAATAATGCCACCACACCAACAATCGACCCAACATTCAACAGCAATAATAATAACAACAACTGCCTAATGTAATCAAACCAAAATTTCATGCAAATCATATAAATATCTGCATTAGATTGGGCCAGAAAAAAAAGTAGTTAAATGTTGCAAGATTAGACAGCGATGGTTTACGAGGCTTTTTTTGCATCAATTCGGGACTTTGCTGAAGGCTTTTGGGTTTTTTCGGGATTTTTTCGGGATTTTTCGGGACTTTTTTAAGATGATTTCATGATTCCTTCTGAACTTGTACGATATAATATCCGAACTATTTCAGCATAATTTCGGGATCGTTTTCGGTACTATTTTGGGTTAATTTCGGGATTGTTTTCTACACTTCTTTAGGATGATTTTGAGAATTTTTTTGCATCATTTCGGGATTATTACAGGATTACTTCGAAATTGTTTTCAGTGCCTCGGACAGAATTTCGTGTCTTTTCATCATCCGTACGGGATCGTTCTCGGGACCATTTCTGTACTTTTTCAGGTACATTTTAGGATTGTTTTCTTCACCTCTTTAGGATGATCTTGACATTTTTTTTTGCATCATTTCGAGACCAGTTTGGAACTTTTTCGGCCTAATATCGGGACCTTTCAACATCATTTAGATATATTTTTCGGAACCATCCGAGACATTTCAAAAATCATTTCTCGATTGTATTCTTGATTTTTTAAGAATTATTTTGAGACTTCTTTACTATCATTTTGGAATAGTTTTTCGGACCATTCGGGATTTTTTCGTCATTATTTCTGGATTGATTTCTTAACTAGCTAAGATGATTTCGAGAATTTCTTGTACGATTGATAAATTGAATTCGGAATTGTTTTAGTTACCATTGTGAGACTTTTTTGGGGATAATTTCAGAATCATTAGAGTATCTTTTCGGGATTGTTTTTGGGACTTGGCCAAATTTGTTCATGAAAAAACTGACTAGCCAGTGTAAGGACATGCAAAATAGGATCAGACGTTGTCTTTATCTCTGTCCCACTCACAAACGGATTTTCTTGCGGAGTATAACAGAACATGACCTGAGAAAAAAAACACCCTAATGTGCATACAAATAGGTCTGCCCACTGAACCATAGCGGATATTTGCGTCATTGATGAGGTTATTTGTAGTGGCAACAAGATCGGTGAAGATGTTATTTGACATATTTTCATTATACAAATATTTTACGTAAGTTAGAGTTTGAATGCAACATGCGTGAGTTTCCAGTAATTGTAATGCATAAAATTGTTCATTAAATATATATGTTTTACGTAATACCGAGGGCACTAAACCATTTTTTTTTTTTTTTCAAGGGAAAGTCAGTCACTGAGGCAAGGAACATAAATCTTCCTTGAACAACCCATTCCAGCTTTTTTCGCTACTCTCTATAATGAGAGAGGCTATAGAGAGAGAAGAGCATAATCTTTTTTGTCAAGAACACTTCGCCTGCTCAGTCAAAAACAGCGTTCAATATCCATGGTGATTCTTGGTAGATGTCCTATGCTGAAATAACAAACGGACCGAGAACCCTCATATTTTAGAGTTTGAAGTTTCTCACGCCAAGTTTGCTTTCAGCTAACGGTTTAAATTTTAAAAAAGTGTTCTCCTGAATAATACAAAAATTTTGATTTTGGCTGTTATTACCCATACATATGTACATACATATAAACTTTTAAATTTGTATCTACATCCTACTCCAAGACGACGACTTCCTGCCTGACTTAGTTTTATTACGTTTTTTTATTTTCAAATATTTTAAAGTTATTTATTTTATTTAGTTGTCGTAAATAGCAAGTAGCGATTTGTTAAAGTTGTTCCGTAACAAAAGAATCCATTTGGAGTTTTCTAGAGAAATGCATAACTTCAAAGTTGTTGCTGTTGTTTTTGTTGTTGTTGTTGTTGCTGTTGTTGTGTGTGTCCCAATGTGTTTTGTTGTTTTATTAGACAAGTACCGTTAGTTTTATAGTGACTTCCTGAACTATTAAATTTAACGTTTTTATTACTACAACAACATTTTTTGAATATTTCCGTTGTTGATAAGAAACACATTGCCGACCACCCAACAAACGCGCCAAAGCGTTCACGTGCAACGGTAAAGAGGAGAGGCTAGAGGAGAGCGGTGAAGAGTATGAAGGTGGGCAACAAAAAGAAAATGAAAATCTGGAAGCGCAAAGACACGGCATTTTTCAAACAATACAATGAATAAGTGCAACACAAACTTAACTAGAAATATAGCAAAAACAACAACAAGTGCAACAAAATAACGTCGTATTTTGCCTCGGCTGACTATATTAAGGCTGGGTTACTCAACATATTCGGTCATGACGTGGTCGCGTTGCAGTTAGACAGCCTAAAAGTATGCAAGTTGAATGTTGCGTTGTCTATTAGGTAAAGGGGATATTAAGTTAATACCCTGTAGGAAATCGTGTCAAGTTCGAAATATTCTTCTAATTGGTTTTGCAGGTGGTTAACGCGCTCACCATAATTTTTAGTTTTCTTACTTGGTCACTATTTATATTATAATTGCTTTTTATAGCACCATTACACATGACTGTATTCCCGTGAAATTTTGAGGCTATTTTCGGGATTTTTTTAGAATCATATCGCTTTCTTTTTTTGAATTTTTTACTATCATTCGGGATAATTTCGGTATCTTTTCGGAATAATTACAAGCTTCCAACATTTTATCATCATTTCGGGATTGTTTTCGGGATCGGGATTTTTAGTGGATCTTTTCACGATAAATTAGGAACCACCTGGGGATTTTGTTGCATCTTTTCGTAATTATTTTCGGGATTTTAACATTTCATAATCATTCCGGGATTATTTTCGGGATCGGGACTTTTTGCGGATCTTTTCGCGATAATTTAGGAACCATATTCGCATCGATTTCGGGACTTTGCTGCAACTTTTCGTAATTGTTTTCGGGATTGTTTCGGAACTTTTTGAAGAAGCTGACGAAACCCCTTGTTGCCTCCGTGAGTACTAAAAAAAGTGCCTGAGAGCAGTTTGAGATCAATCTCGTTATTATGCGATTTCTTAGAACTACTTTTGAGAAATATATTTT